>CM060244.1:1422232-2022232 GCA_030555515.1 Acutogordius australiensis | reverse complement strand
GTGTATTACTACATATTGATAAATATGTTATTATAAAATTATATATATTGATGCTACCATTGGTAAAAGGACAAAATTCCAGACCCAAAAAGCCCACCCGAGCTTACATAGACTTTGTGTTTTATTGAAAATTTCAAAGTCAGAATCTCATAATTTAAAACTATTATAATCTACGGGGCCATATTTGTGGCAGTTTAGCCCTTAGATCATAAGGACCAGGTTTAATCTCCTATGCTCTCAACTAATTTTTTGTTTGTGAGCCAAATTGCATAAAAATTCTTTACAACATACATTTGTTTATTTAAGTTTTTTCATTCTCCCCCCCCCCCCCCCCCCCCCCCCCCATCCCATAAAAGATCACAATGTAACAAGTTTTTACCATTTTTTTTATATTCTCTCAATTAACTAACTAAATAGAAATTAAAAAAAACCAATCTGTCATCCTCTTACGACACCTACCTACTTGTAATATTTTCGAATGTCAAAAATGATATAAAAACAATGTTGTGGGTACGGATTAAGGTGTGTGGTTTATATATCGTGTCAATTCAAATCAAATATTGGGATGGATACAATAGGGGTGGGAGGTCAGGGTCAGAATACATACGTTGGTTTTATGGTATAAATTCATATAATTTATGCACTTCCTCTATGACAATGTGCCGAATATAAAACATATTTCAAATTCAATAAATCAAATTAGGTTGATAAAGGTCATGTCACCTGTTTAAGCGAGAGACAATAAAACCTAATCCCTGCTATAATATATTAAGGAATTTTGCTCAAAAAAAAACAAATATTTTAAATATTAATTGTGGTTTCTTAAACATTTTATATTCATTTTTTTAATACTATATTTCTTAAATTCTTTTGCATAATTAGGCTAATATACCAGCAATAATGTAACTCACATAGTAATTATACTCAAAAACGCTTTGTACAACCATGACATACATTGTCACCTCTTCTCTTTTCCAACTATCATCTATATGCCTTTTTTCAACGGCTTCTGTGATACTGTCTGTCCAACCAAGTTTAGTGATGATACTTTTTTCTACCAGCAATTTCCAACTTTTAGCAAGTAATTTTTTGATTCATTTCTTCTCCAATAATGATTAATTTTTTGCATATTTGAATCTTAATCACGTATATTTTTTACCTAATGAGTGTGCCAATCCGTTAATGGGCTTAAAAATATTTTTAGGTCTCCTGACTTATTAGGGCTCGGGCGTCCCGAAACCTAAAATTTACTTGCATAGATTACTGGCATTTTTCTATTGAACTAATGAGCCAACAAGCTATATCAGTTAATTTTCACTAATAAAAATTAAATATGCAATATTTATAGGTATAACTTCTCAAGAAAAAGCCCAAAATTACAATCATAGAGTCACCACAATAAACAAATTTGTAAAACGGCAACTTTCAGCAGATGAAGAAGTCTCACACGCTCACATGATGAACACCTCAATTAATGATTCTGGCTTCGATTTGCTTCGAAACAACATAATTAAAGCGAATATTAACAGAGGTGATCAACAACCTGATAAAGAAGATATAAACATACAACCCCAAGATGATCCTCTATTCGTTCAATACATTTATAATCCAACTGATTACAATAACATCACTGAATACATCTCGAATAACACACACAACGATAATAATAATAATACTAAGTCAATTAGACGACCGCCCCATTACCTGACCCTAATCACTCAGCCCACAAATTCGACAACTGCGACCATCTCTACCCCAATCACCGTTGGACCGAATAAAACAGCCCGAGCTCTGTTACCAGGCATGAGTAGGAATGGTCACATTGTGGCCTACGCGACTGGCATAGGAGCAGCAATGGCTCTACTAACGGGTCTGGCGTATGCCACTAATTGGGCCAAATGCTGTAAATGCCGGTTTAATTTTGGTGGTAGTTCTTCTAAGAAGTCATCTTCAATGTCGAAATCGATTAAATCAAAACTCTTTGGGGGTAATAAACGTAGCAATAAGAAAAATATTGAAAATGTTTCCTTCAACTCAAACTCACAAACCTTTCCCCAATTCGTAGGTATAAATGGACGCCCATTAGCCCGTAAGGACATGCATGAACTAAACGGTAGTCAAGGTTCTAGTCATACGACAATCATCCATCATATTAATAACAAAGGATTAACTAAAAATAGGTCAATAAGCGTACCCCAAATAATTGTTCCCAAAACCATGGCACTGTTTAGGTGTCAGCCTCCACCATCTCTCAAAAATTCTACCCCTAACAGTTTCAAATTATCACCGTTTGGAAAAATTTCATCCCCTCGTAGGAGAAAAAGTCAGGATAGGCATTATACCAACCGTGGCTTCATCTTTGATTGGGAAGATTGTCATGATTACTCGCACCAAAACAATGACTCGAGAAATGGTATTCCGAATATTGGATTTTCTACAATCCAACAAGCAGATCAAGAAATTCCAGTTCAGGTCGTTAAATTTCCCTCTGGAAACGTTATCGTCTACGAGAACGATCGTAACAAGCTACTCAATCAATATGCAAAAGCAAAAATACGACAGAGAAGAGCTGCCGATAAAAAGGCGATCATAACACCCAAAGCTAATGCTAGTGACAAATTCAGGCATCTTATGTCCCTGATATTTCCAAAGCCTCATGAAAGCTTAAAAGAGGGGGCAAAAGCAAAAACTTTACGAAATACCTTGTTGAATAAAAGCTGTCATCCCTACCTTGGAAATGTTGGGAACCTCAATAGTATGATAACCGATTTACAACGCCGTGAGACTCTACCTAAGACTCAAACCCCTCAATTATTTAGCAAACCTGGTACGGATTATTTACACGGAAAAAACTTTCTATCTCAACCTGCTCTTATTTCAAACTCTATTCAACACGGTTGCCTCCCCCTTGATGGACCCCAAATAAAAATTGATGGTCTCCCAATAAGAGAGCCTTCAGTAAATTATACCTCCGAAATGTATGACATTCCACAATCACTCCCACAAGTTACCCATTCTGGCACAGAGATGATTTTAGGGAAAACCAATTTTAATCCTAATGATAATGACATCAAGACTAATAACAACCATAATAACACAAATTTTATAAACAACGAAAATGTAGGTGGGAAGCAATACGATAATTATAAAAACTTGGCACTGGTCAACAATAGTCACGTTGGAAGTATTGCATATGACAATTTAACATTATGCCTTCCAACCACAGACTATCACGAAAAATGTATTTACGAGAATACTTGTCGATCTGACCCGACAACCAATCATTTGGGACCGAACCCTCCGAGTGAATCTGTCATTACGAAATCGCTTTATTTAAACAATAATGCATCCAATAACTTACCAAACTTACCACCACCCTATTTACACGACTTTAGTACTACCCCATGTGGTGATGGGTTTCCCAGTAGTTTCTCGAGACAAGAAGTTTATGTGTGATGACATTGTTATTAAAAAAATATGAAATTCATCTAGCTCCTCTATGCAAATTCAAAACTATAACTATAGGCCTGAGCACAACCTAAATTTGAAAATTGTGATAATATCCATTTTGCCCGTGCTACATCAAATATCATGTATTACAGGGTTCACATATTGTAAATTGTCAGATTGTCAGTTTTTTATTTGTGCTAATATGAATATATAGGGAGATTAATAAATATACTTCTAAATAGGTCAGGACGATTCTAGACCCCTTTTGGGGGGCAAAAATAGGTCAGGCACGATTCTAGACCCCTTTTGGGGGGCAAAAATAGGTCAGGCACGATTCTAGACCCCTTTTGGGGGGCAGTGCCCCCAAAATTTTTTGGCCCCCCCCCCCCCCCCCCAAAAAAAAATTGGATTTGCCCCCACCCCCCAAAAAAATACATTGTAATTTTATGTTTACCCCCCCCCCCCCCAAATTGAATTTGCTTCCCCCCCCCAAAAAAATACATAGTAATTTTATTTTTGCCCCCCCCCCCAAATTAAATTCCCCCCCCCCCCCCCAAAATACGTATTTTATTTTTTATTCCACATAATATATAATTAAATTTGCTCCGCCAAAAATATCTAAAAAATATTATTTTAAAAATATTTTATAAAATATTATTTTAAAAATATTATTTTAAAAATATTATTTTAAGAATATTTTAAAAAAATATTATTTTAAAAATATTTTTTTTTAAAAAGTGTTTTCATTCATCAACACTTCTCATCCTCTATGGGAGGGCTCCTAAACATTTATAATTGCCGACCCCATTTATGATTGCGTGTTTCTTAACTACCCCAACAAATATAAAAGAAAAATAAATTAATATTTTTTGATGATATATTTATTAGGTAACAATATACATATGCATATGAAAATATATAAATTTAGGATTCGTTTTGAAACATATAAAAATCTAAAATTAAAATTTGCACAAAATGTGATAGTAATGTTCTTATTATAGTTTCAAAAACAAAAGTGGATTCTGACCGTATTAATTCTCTCGAATATATTTAAGTAGTTGGGTGGTAAATATTAAATTAAAGTTTCCGTTAAAAATTTAATGAGATGGATGTGCCTGTTTTATTGCATAACAAATCAAATCGTGGTGTAATGATTGAAACTGCTGGACGTAAGGCCTCTTCAACATTTTTTATCGCTGAACGACATTGGGATTTATGTGTGTTAAAGCTGAGAAAGTAACTTCACATTAAATTTTTATAACATCTTCTGATTTATAGTAAATTTATACAAGATATTATAATGATCGGAATAGAATTGCTGGTATAAACAGTCTTTACATGATATATTTAGCTACGATGATTATTTTTCTTTATAACAATAATTTTACAAGCTAAAAAATAATTTTTGTTAAACTGTATTTTTATCAATCGCGACCCCATAATTTTGCTACACGACCCCAAATGGGGTCGCGACCCATAGTTTAAGAAGTCCTGCTTTAGAGAGATCAAACTAACACAGAAATTATTACTGTTGTTATTAGATATATAGAAAATTTTGATTTTATAGAAATCTTTTATCTGTGATAGCAATTCTAAGTCTGATGCCTAACATATTTTCTCACTTGTCAACAATTTTTTGTTAAAATATAATCTAGCAAAGAACCTGATCGCACAATGCTACGATGGGGCGAACGTAATGCCCGGAAAAAAAGGTGGTGCTCAAGTGTTTCTAAGCAAAATAGCTGGACACCATGTCCCGTATATTCACTGCTTTAACTACCGATTGCATCATGTTGTAAAAGATTGTCTTGAAATTTTAAGTGAAGGGATAGATTTTTTTGATATTTTTTCTACCCTTCATATATTTTTTCAACATGATTCAATGAAAGTTAGTGAATGCGGGACCATACCCAGGCTGTTGCCCCATCGGTGGAGTGGTCACTACGACGTCATTATTTTTATTTAAATTACATAAAAATATTAAATACTATATGAATTTAATCCGGAATTGTAAATTTATTTGAATAATGGTATTTTCCGGTATGTAATAAATTAAAAAATAAAAAATTAAAAAATAACTAAATTTTCGAGAAAATGAATCTCTTAGTCATAGTATAATAAAATTAGATTTTAGAATGGAAAGAATCGAACGATATATTCCAAGTTCAATTATTATGATTTGATGGTTAGAATGTTTTTTAAGATAGGATTAAAAATAAGGAAAAAAATATAGTAAAGCCAGTATTTATTACAAAAATATAAAACTAATTTTCAAAGCGCGTAAATTTGTTTTTAATTAAATTAAGTTCATATTCAATTAAATTAAAAATGATAACTGATTTAAAAATAAAAAATTAATTTAATTAAATAAAAAATGATGATTATTGATAAAATGTGAAGTCGCCTTATTTAAGATGTAATTATAATCAATTTTCCTATTTAATGAATGGGGATTATTTTGTATAGCGAAACTTTCTAAGATTTTTCTTTTAAAATTATTTGGTTCGACATTTAAGATTTGTGGCGTAAGATTTAATGAATGAGAGGTCAAAAGGTGATGTTCTGCTAAAGCAGATTTAAAAAATTGGTTGTTTTTTACAGCTGATTCGTGTTCTTTAGTTCTTATATTTAAAAATCGACTAGTTTGGCCTATGTAAGAGAAATTACAATCATTACAATTAAATTTATATACACAATTAGATATATTATTTTGGTTGTGAAAAGTTTGTTTTATAAACTTATAGGAAGATTTAGTGGGTTTAAAAAATACATTGGCATAATCTTTTAATACATGGCGTATATTGTGGCTTAGGTGGTTAATAAGGGGAATACATATGTTAGGAAGATTAGAATTATTTTTTGATATGGGTAAGTCTTTTTTCTCTGAAATTATGTTTTTCGTGTGCGAGGAAGTAGATGGGTTTTTTTCGTTTTTGGATGTGTCATTATTTTTGTATAGATGCTGTAACTCAAAACTTTTGGATTGTGATGCCGGTTGTGTAAGTGCATTTTTTGTTTGTAATATTTTATTTATTATTTTTAAAATTGTATTTAAATTATAACCTTGATTTAAAAATTCAAATAAAAGTGATTTAGTTTGTTGACTAGAAATATGAAAATTACTGGGTAATAATAGTGTTCTTTTAAAATGTGTGTAAATTACAGCATTAAACGATGAATTTGGATGGTTAGAATTTATATTTAAAAATTGTGAGTTAGCAGTTGATTTAGTAAAAACAGAAATATCTATAGTATTATTTATTAAATTTCTCGTTAACATTAATTCAAGAAACGAAAGTTGACAATTATTTTCTTTTTCACAAGTAAATTTAAGTTCAGATGCTTTATTAAAAAGTTTAAATAAATTGTTTATTGAATTTTTCATTTGAAATTATTAATATATCGTCAACATACCGTGTATAAAAAGTTGGAAAAGTTTTAATGTTCGAAAAAATTTTATACCCCCTTCCGATGCCAAAACTCGAGTTAAATTATATAATAGCTTACTAAATTTTAATAAATCTCATAAAAAAACCTTTACATACAACAAGGAAATAAATACTTTAAACAATATAAAAAAATATAATAATATAATAATTACCAAATCAGATAAAACTAACATACCGGTTATAATGAATATTAAAGAATACAACGATAAAATGCTTAATTTATTAAATGTTTCTAATACGTACCAAATACAAAAATACAATCCAATTTCTAAAGTTACAGCCATTTTTTTAAAACTATTAAAACGTTTAAACATTAATAAAAAAATAGATAATAAAACATTAAATTTATTAAAACCAACAAATCCCATTTGTCCTGTAATCTACGGACTCCCTAAATTACATAAGGAAAACATTCCTTTAAGACCAATTGTTAATTATTGCCAATCCCCAACTTATAAATTAAGTAAATTCCTTAATAATTTATTTCGCCCCTTAATTGACAATAATTATGAACATACAATAAAAAATTCATTTATTTTAAGGGATAAAATTATAAATTTAAAATTAAAAAAAGAAATCTTAACCTCATTTGACGTTGTTTCACTTTACACCTCAATATCCCCGACTTTAGCTACTAAAGCTATCGATTGGTTCATATCAATAAACTTAGATTATTTTAATAATTTAACTATTGATATTGATACTATAAAAAGTTTAATAACCTTTGCAATAGAAAATTCTTTTTTACAATTTAACAATGTATATTATAAACAAATTTCTGGCATGCCAATGGGTTCTCCTTGGTCCTCATATATAGGTGAAATTGTTTTAAAATATATAGAAAATAAAATTTTTTCGAACATTAAAACTTTTCCAACTTTTTATACACGGTATGTTGACGATATATTAATAATTTCAAATGAAAATACAATAAACAATTTATTTAAACTTTTTAATAAAGCATCTGAACTTAAATTTACTTGTGAATAAGAAAATAATTGTCAACTTTCGTTTCTTGAATTAATGTTAACGAGAAATTTAATAAATAATACTATAGATATTTCTGTTTTTACTAAATCAACTGCTAACTCACAATTTTTAAATATAAATTCTAACCATCCAAATTCATCGTTTAATGCTGTAATTTACACACATTTTAAAAGAACACTATTATTACCCAGTAATTTTCATATTTCTAGTCAACAAACTAAATCACTTTTATTTGAATTTTTAAATCAAGGTTATAATTTAAATACAATTTTAAAAATAATAAATAAAATATTACAAACAAAAAATGCACTTACACAACCGGCATCACAATTCAAAAGTTTTGAGTTACAGCATCTATACAAAAATAATGACACATCCAAAAACGAAAAAAACCCATCTACTTCCTCGCACACGAAAAACATAATTTCAGAGAAAAAAGACTTACCCATATCAAAAAATAATTCTAATCTTCCTAACATATGTATTCCTTTTATTAACCACCTAAGCCACAATATACGCCATGTATTAAAAGATTATGCCAATGTATTTTTTAAACCCACTAAATCTTCCTATAAGTTTATAAAACAAACTTTTCACAACCAAAATAATATATCTAATTGTGTATATAAATTTAATTGTAATGATTGTAATTTCTCTTACATAGGCCAAACTAGTCGATTTTTAAATATAAGAACTAAAGAACACAAATCAGCTGTAAAAAACAACCAATTTTTTAAATCTGCTCTAGCAGAACATCACCTTTTGACCTCTCATTCATTAAATCTTACGCCACAAATCTTAAATGTCGAACCAAATAATTTTAAAAGAAAAATCTGAGAAAGTTTCGCTATACAAAATAATCCCCATTCATTAAATAGGAAAATTGATTATAATTACATCTTAAATAAGGCGACTTCACATTTTATCAATAATCATCATTTTTTATTTAATTAAATTAATTTTTTATTTTTAAATCAGTTACCATTTTTAATTTAATTGAATATAAACTTAATTTAATTAAAAACAAATTTACGCGCTTTGAAAATTAGTTTTATATTTTTGTAATAAATACTGGCTTTACTATATTTTTTTCCTTATTTTTAATCCTATCTTAAAAAACATTCTAACCATCAAATCATAATAATTGAACTTGGAATATATCGTTCGATTCTTTCCATTCTAAAATCTAATTTTAATATACTATAACTAAAAGATTCATTTTCTCGAAAATTTAGTTATTTTTTAATTTTTTATTTTTTAATTTATTACATACCGGAAAATACCATTATTCAAATAATATTAAATACTCTTTTGAAAATTAAAAATAATTTTTTTATATCTTCAGGTCACAGGGCCGAAGTCGGGGTTTGACCATATTTACAATCATCAATTTATTTTTTTGTATTTATCATTTGAAATATTTTGTTTATTAAAAATAAATAATGATTTAATGCAAAACGATTTATTTTAAAACTTTTAATTTAATACATGATTTGTAAGTAATTAAACAATTAAGATACAAATATATTTAAAGATTTATTCAAAAACTGTTTTGATATATATAATACTTTTTTAAATGACAATAATTTATCTATGGATAAAAGAAAAACTAAACCTAGATTTTTCTGATTTTTATTTATTTTCTACTCATAAGTTTGAGAATAATCATTAATGATGAATTAAAAAGTATTTATTTTAATATTATTAATTTATTTATTGATTCTTTTGATGATAGATTTTTACCGATAATATTTATTTTGAATCTTTAGATTTCCTTTATATATTTGATTATCCTTTTTTTAGATATAAATAAACCAAAGCCTTTTTTAAAAATAAGTAATATTGATAAAAATTCAATATCTAAAGAAACTGACGTAGCCAAAAAAATTTTTAATAAGAAAATTTAATAATTACCTAGAATGTGTTACTAATGATTTTATTAAATTTTTATATGATTACAAAGATGCTTTTTCTAATCTTTTTAAAATTTTTTCAAGTTTGTTATTTGGCTCTTCAACGTCGAGTTGTAAGGCCCATTTTCTTTTTTAGAAGGATAATAACCTCTAGTAGGCTGGCAAGTAGTTACCTGCCTAAAGGTGATTTGATTCTTCTAGGACACGAAAAGTCATTACCTAGGGCGTTGAATTTTTATGATTTTATAAATTAAACAAAACAACCTCTAGCATAAAATTGTTAGATTAATACAATATACAGCTCATAATCAGCTAATTATTGCTTACTATTTTAAGACATGATTGCATTTTATGCGTGTTTAACGTTTATGTACAGGTTTTATTTAATTTTTTACCCTAATATTAATTGGTAATATATAACCAGTGTTTTTTCGTTTATATTCTTCCAAATTAGCATACTTATACATTGTTTTCATGATAATCAATCTTAATTTACCATTCATTTTCTAAAATCCATAGTTTTATATAATTCATTTTTATCATTCATATATATCATATTTTTAATTTTCAAGCCCATTGAAACCAAATGATAAAATTATACTTACAACTAATTTCCTAATCAATCTTTTTAAGCAATTGATACTAGTGACAAGTTTTTTCTGCCCCCCCCCCCCCCCCCCCAAGTGGAAAAGGTAGAATCGGGTCTGAAATAGGTTTTGCACATCAGTAGCCAGGCAATTTTTATTTTTTAAGCATGGCAAAATTGATTAATATCCTACAACTAGGTCTAAAGAAAAATGAGCCAGCCAAAGAGGTTATTGTTTTTTTTAAAAATCCAATCTTAGAGGGCAAAGAATATACGAATTTTTTCATAAAAAGTGCCTTTTTGAAACAGGCCCTAATTTAATAGGGCTTTTTATCTAAAGAACTTTATGAGCTCTATTTATTTTTGTTTTTATTTATAGGAGGTTTAGCTTTTATTAATAAAATATATCCAATGTAAAATGTTTTGCTTAAGCATTGCATCTTATAGTTATTTCTATTTAAAATTTTGGAAAATTAAATACGAATTTAGCCAATAAATAGGGCTTTATCTCACTTTCGCTTTGGAGAGCTTATTTTATTTAAAGGATTTTTTTCACACAGTTTTTGACCCTAGAATAAAAAGCCCATTTTCGTTATCGCAAGAAAATTCTCTATAAAACCCTCAAAAAATCGTTTATGTTGTTTTTTTTTGTTGTCCAGTGTTATTTACTGTTTTATTAAATTATTGGTATCTGCACTCATCATGGAGTTAAATATATCACGATTATTATAGTATTAAAGTCTTTTTTCGGGTCCGCATGTGCAGATTTTTTGAAGAAAAACAAGGCTAAGATCAAGAAAGCAATATAAAATACTAATTTTCGGTAGCTAAAAGCAAATAAGCTCTATTTAAATAACAATTCTCAATACATAATTTTAAACAGTTAGAAATATTATTATATTTCATTATAGATGAAGGTTTAACGGTATTTAAAGTGAAAGAAAGTGATCGAGTTAATAAGGGTCCCCAAATTTATATCTTTACTACTTTGGCATTTCCAACGTATATGATTATAATAATCAAACGTAACAATGAAGTTAACACAATTAGTAAATTTACATGGGGTAAAATTGCTGGCGCATATTAAAATTTATGTCGTTATAAAATATTTCTTAAGTTCGGAAAATACATATGTGCAACCATCAGCTGTTTATTCTTTGTAGGCCTTTAACGATATTCCTAAGATGGCTAAAATCTTAGGTCGCCGGCGTGCTAGCCAATCTTACTAAATAACCGGAGGGCAATATTAGCTTTACTCGGGCAAGTAGTTAAAGCCGTAGGTATGGATTTTTGGAAAAGGTATGGAAGAAACTACCTCAAACTTGTTTTTTTAATTATTTTATATCGCTTTTCTAAAAAAAAATGCAAAAGAGAAGAATCCTTTTTCTTTTATAATTTGTCTAGTTAAATATAGATTTACAAATTTAATATGATCAGTCAAACATTGTGTCCGAGCCATTCTGATTAAGTTTATTCGATTTTTTTTTAAATAACAACCTTAAAATATTTGCAAATCAGTTTCTTTTTCTATACAGAATTAATATATTTTTATGTTATAAGCAATTGGTGGTGCCACTGATTTAAAAAAAAATATATTTAGCTTATTAATTGAATTAGATGAAAAATATATATAAACAGCAAAATTAACTGTTGAACCTTTGTTATCTAAAGTAGAGGTATATACCTTAATAGTTTATGAAATGTAGAGGGGGTAATATTTAATATTAAAAAATGGCCATTATAGTAATTTGTACCCAATCTCAGTGATGATACGAAAAACGTAAAAAAAAATTTTCTACTTTCCAAACATTTTTAAATTTTTGCGAACCTGTAACATTTCCATATTGCCTCTTTAATTTGTCGTAATTAGGGATGTTTTAAATTTGATAGACTTTGCCATAAACACAAAGCCCGGATATTTAATATAAGGAAAACTAACAGAAAAATACCTATTTATACAATAGTTACATAGCTAATCTCCTTACAAATTGGACATCAAAACAATTTTGTGTGTTTATAAGTGAAATGTAACGTTTTAATATAAGAAACAAAAATTTTTAAGTTACTTATGCTTTTCCCTTATTTGTTTGAACAAAAAACTTTACTGACCAAATAAAAATACAAATTTCCTTAAAAAATTTCCTATTTTTGTTTTCCGATGCATGTTCATCTTAAATAATAGTGTATATTAATAATTCTATTAAATGCAGGAACACAACAATAATTTTATATTGAATGTTTCCTCTATCAAAAATTAATAAAATGATAAAAAAAATAACAATTTTGCATGACTAAAATAAATAATTCTTGATTTTTATATAAAAGATTCTCGTGTTTCATTATATAACAATAAGACAAATTTATAAGTCATAGTCTTAATGGCAAGACCGATTCCAAGGACAACAAAAACTTTCTCAAAAAAACGCTTTGCTATTTTTATTCATTATTTTTTTTTGCAAGAAATTTAGTTTGTTTTGGGAGCAATTTGATTAAGCCACAAAATGTTCTTGCTTAGAAATTTTATAAATCAGTTAATTGTTCTAATAGCTTCAAAAAATCACAACTAATTTCTAAATAATTACAATATAAAAAGTAAAAAAAATAAAAACTAAAGGAATGTTGAAATAATGTCGAGGCGCCATTGATAGAATGCGAAAACGCGTTTTGTTAGTTAATGAATACTACTGTTTAGAATTTTACGATATAATCGTTTATAAGACACAGCCAATAGCAAATTCAACAAACAAGACAAAATATATTTTCTTTTAATTATTAATACATATTTCCGCCTTGTGTTTTTATGTATCAGTATGATAGCTCCCAGACAATAATTTATATTTTTTTAAATTATGACTTAAACCTAAGCATAAAATAACTTTTCTATCTCGAAAAAAGCATCCCAAACTTAGTTTATGAAATACATAAGGTTTGTGCATTTTCGCCTTCAATGCATACTCAGATAAAAGTATTATCAGATTTTTAAGGCATATTTGCATGCAGAAATACAATTTACTTTAATAGTATTGTTTTATTTAATAACAAATTAAATAAAATCAACTAACAAATTTTTTGCAAGATCGAAATTTATATATTGGCTTCTTGATTCTTTGTAACTTAATATCTAAATATAAATTTAGAGGCATCTTTGATTATACATTTTAAGTAGTAGCATTGTTAATTTTAAATTTTTTTATAAGATATTTTAAATTTGTATTTAAATTTTTGACCACTGTTGGCCTCCCTTATAACATAGCTTTGTTTTAGAAAAAAATAGTTTTTTTAATAGTCCTTATTTTGAATTTGCTTTTTGGATTTATTAAAAACTAAAAATTTTGCTAAAAGTAGTAAATTGGCTAGACATATATATTTTTAATTAAATACAAAGAGGTGTACGTAAAGCTATTTTAAAATTTTAAGCAATATACTTTTTTTTAAATAACATATTTTAAAATCTCTTTTTGAATTGATTGAAACTTTAAAATGTTTGAGCTAGCGGCATATCCAGGGACGGGCAAAAGGGGGTAATTGCCTCCCTTTAGGATTTTTCTTTAATTTTTAGGATGTAACTAGCGGTCGAATTTATATATCAAACATATAAAAGGGAATAGAAATCAATTAAATTGCTATTTTTTGGAAAATATACAGCCTTATAATTTAATTTTGCAAAATATATCAATATAAAATTAAATTTGTAGTTCCTCCCAAAAAATTTCTTGCCCCCCTTTATAAAAATTTCTGCATACGACCCTGGTTTGAGTAATCAGAACAAATTCGTAATAGGAAGGGTTTGAACTTCAAAAATAAAAACCAGTGTTTAATAATTTGTAAGAGTTACAGTTCAAAATTTTTGGCAAAATTAGCCATATTTTGAACTCAACTCTTTACCATTTTTTACCCCCCCCCCCTTATTTGAAAAAATTTAAATGAAAAAAAAAATTCCTTTCTCTTGCAACTCACCTCAAAAAAATTCCTAATTTTAAAAATGAATAATCCTCTAAATGCATTTTGTTTCTTTTCTCCTCAAATGAGCTCAAATGGCTTCTCCGAACAAGCTGAACAGCCAAGTGAACTCAATTGAAAAGTAAAAATTTGGAATTTCTGCGTTGTTAATGTTAATAGGTACAAAAAAGCCATGATGCTAATGTTGGGCTTTTTAAAGTTAAAAAAAAGCCTTAATATATACTCTTGTTACTATATTTGCAAAAATATGCGATAATTCAAGGTCTATATGCATTTAACTCCCTTTACAATTTATTCTTTTGTAATTTTTTTTAGTATAATAAATACTCATTTTTTATTTAAAATTAGGATCATATACTGACCATTTATCCCATGGTGTGTCCATCGGAAAGTAAGGCTGTGACTTCTTTGCCACCGGCAAATGAAGAAGCAGAATTTTTGCTTAGAAAATTTAAACGAGTTTCTAGTAACTATACCTCAACCGGTTTAAAAAAAAGCTGCGATTGGAGTTTGCGTTCCCTGAAAACGACTTTAATATTCTCAAATATTGAAAGAGTCATCCCGACAGGACCTTAAAAAAACTTACTTTCGCAATATATTTTAATAAATTTAGTAATAAAAAAATTATATTGGAAATTGTTAATTAATTATATAAATAGATCATTTATCTTGCGTGACCACACAAAATTTATTTTATCTCTTTGCAAGGCCTATATCGCAGACAAGTGTGGAACGAAGCTTATTATAAATCCAATAAGCAGAAGTTTCAATTATACAATATCTATATAAATTCAGATTGTAAGTAAAATAATATGAAAATTTCTTTAAATCCTAAATTTAATCCATAAAATATGCTATTTTACTTAAATTTTAGGTGGTCCTTTTTTTACTGCCACCCCAAGCGTTTTTTTTGCCACCCCAAATGGAGAAAGCTAGAGGGCCTGGTCACATTTCACATTGCTGCAAGGAGCCTAAAAACTCATTTTTTCCAATAGTTTTGTGTATAAAGCCCCATCATTCAATTTGACCGCCCACAAATATTCATTGGATAATATGCAAATGCTTATACATTGAAGTTTTCTAATTTTGGCAGCCAAAATTACCTGAGGCAAAATTTTGCATATTTGTTTTTTCAGAGAACTTTAAGATTATCAAGGGGAAGAACTGCTGCCAGTGTTTAATAATTTGTAAGAGTTACAGTTCAAAATTTTTGGCAAAATTAGCCATATTTTGAACTCAACTCTTTACCATTTTTTACCCCCCCCCCCCCCCCCCCCCCCTTATTTGAAAAAATTTAAATGAAAAAAAAAAATTCCTTTCTCTTGCAACTCACCTCAAAAAAAATCCTAATTTTAAAAATGAATAATCCTCAAAAAAATGCATTTTGTTTCTTTTCTCCTCAAATGAGCTCAAATGGCTTCTCCAAACAAGCTGAATAGCCAAGTGAACTCAATTGAAAAGTAAAAATCTGGAATTTCTGCGTTGTTAATGTTAATAGATACAAAAAAGCCATGGTGTTGGGCTTTTTAATGTTAAAAAAAGTCTTAATATATACTCTTGTTACTATATTTGCAAAAATATGCGATAATTCAAGGTCTATATGCATTTAACTCCCTTTACAATTTATTCTTTTGTAATTTTTTTTAGTATAATAAATTCTCATTTTTTTATTTAAATTTAGGATCATATACTGACCATTTATCCCAGGGTGTGTCCATCAGAAATTTAGGCTGTGACTTCTTTGCCAGCGTCAAATGAAGAAACTGAATTTTTGCTTGGAAAATTTAAACGAGTTCCTAGTAACTATACCTCAACCGGTTTAAAAAAAAAGCTGCGATTGGAGTTTGCGTTCCCTGAAAACGACTTTAATATTCTCAATCCCGACAGGACCTTAAAAAAACTTACTTTCGCAATATATTGTATATTTCAATTTAGTAATTATAAAATAATATTGGAAATTGTTAATTGAAAATATGAATAGATCATTTATCTTGCGTGACCACACAAATTTTATTTTATCTCTTTAGCAATGCCTATATCGCAGACAAGTGTGGAACGAAGCTTATTATAAATCCAATAAGCAGAAGTTTCAATTCTACAATATCTGTATAAATTCAGATAGTAAGTAAAATAATATAAAAATTTCTTTATATCCTAAATTTAATGCATAAAATATGCTATTTTACTTAAATTTTAGGTGGTCCTTTTTTTACTGCCACCCCAAGCGTTTTTTTTGCCACCCCAAATGGAGAAAGCTAGAATCGGGCCTGGTTCACATTGCTGCAAGGAGCCTAAAAACTCATTTTTTCCAATAGTTTTGTTTTTGTGTATAAAGCCCCTGTCAATCATTCAATTTGACCGCCCACAAATATTCATTGGATTGCTATTATATACTTAGCCTTAAATCAAAAATAGCTAATATAAGCCAGACTAAAAAAAATAAGGGGAAATGAAAAAAAAGTGTTTAACTAATTTTATGTTAAAAAGTTAGTTTCCATCATTATTTTTTTTTTAACAAATTTGAGAAAAAAATTTTTTATTTCAAATTCAAAATGAAATTCACCCAATTTAACTTAAACAAAGAACAAGTAATAATTCTTACATTTCTTATTGATGACCTTGCTCCAGTATACTTCAAGTTAGTTTATGCGCTCTTATTTTTTAATTATTTAATTATTAGGTGGAATGTAAAATCTGTCATCGTTTATTTAATTACAACAAACATAACAACCTGCGACATATTTTTACCCGGCATATTAGCCATCAAAATATCAACCTAAATAATTTGATTAAAAACGTGGTTCTACTTCTTTCGCGAAACCATTTGAGCTTCAGGCTAATTAATGATTTTTCATTTCGACATTTGATTGAACCTTACGTTATTAAAACGGGGAATCTGTTTAGAATATCTCAAGTCAGTAATTATGTAGAACATTACGCCTCAGGTAATTTCTTTCAAATATAGGCCTATTTTAACATTTATATAATTAAATTATATTTTTTTTAGAGATCCGAAAGATTATTAATCAAGAGTGTGAAAAAGTTGAAATTATATCAATGAAAATAGATATAGGTATATATAATTCATTAAAATTCATTATGTTAAAAACTTATTTTTAATTATTATATTACGCAGCATCGAAATATCGAAGAACGTTTTTGGGAGTTAATATCCAATTTATTAAAAATGGAGAAGTTATAATAAGGAACTTGAGTAACAATTATTGCTTTTTAATTATTTTTTTAACTGTTTTAATTGTAATATATCTGTCGCCTGCAAACTGCTTATCTGTTTAGGAACTCTAATAAAAGATGTTAGATTTTAGGGCAGTTTTTGCTCTTTCTGATAGACTACCTTTCAGGTTAAAAAAATGTAACATGTGTCTAAATCGATATCCAAAATAATAACTTTCTTTTTAACGTTTTTTTATAAAAATTTAACTTGCTAGGGAGATTAGAGAATTCATGGACATTTTAAATTTTTTTATTTAGAGTTTCATCTAAGGACTATTTTACGTTAAAGTTAAATTTCTAACTTTTGATTTAGTTGGTCTTTATAACTTTGTTAGCTTCAGGGGCTTATATACATATTTATTTCCCTAAAACTCAACATTGTGTCACTTTTTTAACATATTCATGGACATTTTATTTTTAAAATAATTTTTTTATTTAGAGTTTCATTTAATGACTATTTCACGTTAAAGTTAAATTTCTAACTTTTGATTTAGTTGGTCTTTATAACTTTGTTAGCTTCAGGGTCTTATATACATATTTATTTCCCTAAAACTCAACATTGTGTCACTTTTTTAACATATTCATGGACATTTTATTTTTAAAATAATTTTTTTATTTAGAGTTTCATTTAAGGACTATTTTACGTTAAAGTTAAATTTCTAACTTTTAGTTGGTCTTTATAACTTTGTTAGCTTCTGGGTCTTATATACATATTTATTTCCCCAAAACTCAACATTGTGTCACTATTTAACATGCCCAACTTTGGGCCATATATGATGCTTAAGGTCGTCCAAATTTTGTTGTCCAGTGTTATATGGCTTAGTGTCAAATACAGTCCACATAGTTTTTGAAAAACAATTCGTATTTCATTGTCATTTGCGACGTCATACTGTATAGTAGAAAATATCTTTTTTTTGCGATTGGTCCATTTAAAAGGATACGAAAGTAGGCGAAATTCAATTATTTATAATTTAAAAAAAAGATTTGCCTACATAATGAACTGCCATGTTGGCGGGATTATATTTAGACCCTCGTCTAAATTTTGAAAACAGCGTGGTGTTAATGGAAGAAGAACGGATTATCGCTGTGGTAAATATTAAATTGTCGTGAAACATATATCTCCTAAAATTTTTGACCTCCACCCAGATTAGTTAGTATTTTTAATCTCTTTAGTAGTTGGCATTTTTTTAAGGACAGCCCGCCTTGAATATAAGGTCTATATGCATTTAACTTCCTTTACAATTAATTCTTTTGTAATTTTTTTTAGTATAATAAATTCTCATTTTTTTATTAAAATTAGGATTATATACTGACCATTTATCCCAGGGTGTGTCCATCAGAAAGAAAGGCTGTGACTTCTCTGCCACCGGCAAATGAAGAAGCAGAATTTTTGCTTAGAAAATTCAAACAAGTTCCTAGTAACTATACTTCAACCGGTTTAAAAAAAAAGCTGCGATGCTTGGAGCTTGCGTTCCCTGAAAACGACTTCAATATTCTCCAATATTGGAAGAGTCATCCCGACAAGATCTTAAAAAAACTTGCTTTCGCAATTTATTGTAATATTTAATTTAGTAATAATAAAATTATATTGGAAATTGTTATTTAATAATATGAGTAGATCATTTATCTTTAGTGACCACACAAATTTTATTTTATCTCTATAGCAATGCCTATATTGCAGACAAGTGTGGAACGAAGCTTTTCAGCTCTCGGGTTAGTTTTGCATAACAGGCGTACCCGATTGTTGGCTCAAAAAGTTGAAGACCTGCTTTTAATCAATTTAAACCCACAACTATCTGTTGATTTTGAAGAATGTTTTAAAAAAGAAGAAAAATAAATTTTATTAATATTTTTTATAACCAATTATTATATGACCTCATTGATTATAAATATGTATAATAATTACTGTTTAAACTGTCTTTTAAACAATAAATCATAAGTATATTTTAATTATATTCATATTCAATTACATTATTATATTCAATTAATTATGTTTAATAAATAAATGATTGTTTAGAGTAATTTGTGCCACTTAGCAATACCCATTTGGGCCAAACAAATAAATAGTTTATAACAAATAAGACTTTCTAATTTGTAAAATATTAGCCAAGTAACTTCCTATTCGCTTTTTTTAGTGTTTTATAAACGTTGAAGTTAGATTTAAGTTATATTAATTAAATTTTTTAATATATTTATTAAAATAATTTATTGTATGATTAAGCAAGTTTTTATTTTACCTTCTCGTCAAATTAAATAAAAACGGAAATATTTGCGTAGGTTGCGTTAAAATATGTAAGTATGGATGTTAATTTGCAAATACTTATACATTTTTTTCCTAATATTGGCAGCCAGTAAAATTTTGCAACTTTTTTTTTGATTTAATATCATTCAATGTGCTAAACAGACTTTTTTGAAAACAAAATTTAGGCATTCTGGCAAGAATTCGCTTTAACTTATTAATAAAAATAGATGATTGTTAAGAGTAATTTGTGCAACTTAGCAATACCCATTTGGGCCAAATAAATAGTTAAAAATAAATAAAATATTCTAATTTGTTACAAAATTTAACCGAGTAACATTTCTACGAAATAAATTAAATTCCGCATTTTTAACTATTTTATAAACCGAATTTGAAGTTTTATTTGAGTCATATTAACTAAAAATTTTAATATATTTAATAAAATAAAGAATTTAGTTTTATAAGCTTAGACAGTTTTATTTTGCCGGACTTGGGCAACCAAAAGTTTGCATAGGTTGCGTTATAATATTTGACAAAGTTTGTTAATATGCAAATGCTTATACATTGAAGTTTTCTAATTTTGGCAGCCAAAATTCTGAGGCAAAATTGTGCATATTTGTTTTATCAGTTTGAACTTTAAGATTATTAAGGGAAACTGCTGCCAAATTTGGGTATAATTGCTTTTGAGTGTGAATTAGTAAAAACGGCATTTAGTACCCAAGAATACCAAATTAAGGAAATATTATTAAAAAGTTAATAAATTTTGAGCTTGATTCTTTAAAAACTTATGAAAATTTTAATTATTATAATAAAATTTAAAAATAACAAACATGAGTTTGGCCATATAAAAAAAACTAAGTTTTCCAAAAATTGCCCGGAGTACCTCACTCCGACTCATTTGAATAAATTCCATATTGAATAAAAAAGAAAAGATGTTCATCAATACTATCAAAACTCCGTTTTACCAAAAAATAAAAAAATTGAGTTCTTTTTTATTAAAATGAAGAATATTCATTTTTTTGTAAATGAAAATTTTTTATTTGAATATTTTTCACCCCCGTGAAAAAGCGAATTCCCTCATGTTCACTTTTTTCTTTCCTACCCATTCACTAGAATTGAGGGAATTACTGCGGCTGAATTTTTTTTTATTAAACACTGATAAAAACATTAAACAAGCCAAAAAAGTATTTATCAGCTTGAATAAACCTAATATAGTATCTTTTTTTTTAAATGCGAGTTTGTGAGTATAACGTTTTTTAAATATTTTTAAGTTTGAAAGGCAAAATTATCATTATTTTCGTAAAATACTATCTATTAAAACAACTAGAACGCTTGGAATCCTATATAAAATCCTATATTTTAATTTTTATTTAGTAATTAACAATATCTTTAACAAGCACATTTAATAACTCAACATAATAGTTTTTTTCTGTTCCTTGCCTTAAAACAATTAATAGATTCCCAATTTATAAAATGACAAACAAATTTTTAGTTGATAACTTATATAATTAGATTATACATTAAATATATCCCAATTTGATTACGTTATTTTATTACATAATAGCAGCAATTATATTTATTAAAAAATGTTTACTAATAAGACGCTGCCTTTTGCTCGAATATAAAAAAAAATTTACATTGGTA
The DNA here is from genome assembly GCA_030555515.1 of Acutogordius australiensis. Classification (NCBI taxonomy): domain Eukaryota; kingdom Metazoa; phylum Nematomorpha; class Gordioida; order Gordea; family Gordiidae; genus Acutogordius; species Acutogordius australiensis. The sequence continues at coordinate 2,000,767 of CM060244.1, read as the reverse complement.
AACTTTGTTGAATCAAATCATACACATCTTCTATTTAAAAAAAGTAATATATAAAATTATGTCTATAGCTTCTGGTATAAACTAAATTGCTGCCACTTACCTGCTGAGAAGAAGCTAAAGGAGGCAACGACCAGACAGGTATGCCTTTTTTTTATAATGTTGTGTAAATGGGCAGTGTTTTAGCAAATAAATAACTCTTATTGCTTTTGTTTGAATTTTACCTGGCTGCAATATTCCGGAAAAAAGACCTCATTTTGATGAGATATTTATTGGCGCAGAGACAAACTTAATTCTAATTTTGGATGGATATATTCTCTTCTTAGCAAATTCAATGCATGCCACCAAGACCAATCATGCTTATTAAACTTCAGTGATACAAAAACACTTAGCTCAAATATTACTGTTCCTATATTCTTTTGTTTTTCTGGATTCGTTTCTGAACTTTAGTTAAAAAACAAAAAAAAACTATTATGCTAACGAAAATGTGGTATAAAAGTATTCTTCCGACCTATTTTACCCATATTTAAAAATGGCTTACCCGGCTTTGCATCTTATTATACTGACATGTCCCGTAGAAATAAATGAGATTCAACACACATCGGTGACATATATGCTAAAAAATGAAAGACGGCCTTGAGATTTGTTGGCGGTCATATTCGTGTCGTATATAGGCTGGGATGCCAATTATTCTTTATCTAAATGTTAGGAGCTTGATATCATTTATTATATTTTTATTCTTTGAATTAAAAATATGTATTAATATGCAAAAAAAAATTTCTCGTTTACGTAATCCCAAGGTCGCAAAATTGGTCAATTATTTGTGTGGACGTAGCAAAATAACCGAAGGCGAAAGAAATATCGGAAAACGAAAATCATATGAGTTCAGGCCATCATAGGGACCTTATCATTTCAGTGTCAAAAACTTATTTTTTATAACATTGATTTTCTGTCGACCTGTGTTTTAAATAATTTTTAAACGTTTAATTTTTAATCATACTCTAAATGTTATAATAGGGAACACCCGAATCGGACCAATCTACGTATTCATGCACTTCTTCTCCAGTGAGCAAAAGGACTAGGGGAAAAAAGCTTCAAAATACCAATAATCTGGCAAATATAGATGAAGTTGCCGCTGCACAAAATTCTGATGCATTTAATAAATCAGGACAACTCAAAAATAAACGCTTTCCTGTTAGGATTACAAAACCAAACACTGTATATAATTTTAATTGCATTTTAACCTTTGATTTTTATTTAAATTTTTGATAAGGGCAGATTTAAAATCATTTCGTGGCAAAACTAATTTTTTTCATATATTTTTTTGAATATTATCGAATATGCATAAAAAATACAAAAGTAATGAAAATGAATATAATGTTTTGGTTTCTAGATAATTATGCATCCTTAAATTAAACGAATTTGCGTTAAAAATGTTCAACAATTTCAACCGTATTTACTTCCTCTCATTAGAACAACAAAGTATTTTTTCGCAAAAAATTAAAAACTAAACCCTAAAATTACCTATGCCCTGCGGAATATTTTTTTTTGATTATTTTGTAGCTTCTATCTTAATTTTGGAATTAGATTAGGGGTTTTTAATTAAGTAAACGGAGCGAAAGTGTTTTTTTCTATTTGTAGTGTGATCGAATTGTGATTTTTTTTTTGTCCATAAAACTATTTCAATTTATAATAATTCTTGGGCAGGCTTAAATATTGTTTGCTCGAAGGCTAATTTGGGCATGTAATTTATTTATCAGTTACCCTCATTCGACTTATAAAGAGCTTAGGCTTAACATATCCAAAAATAGTATTTTTACCCTAGCGACAATACCATTACGAATGTTAGACACTCTTCTATAATACAGATCAACAAATATCAAGTTTACAAAAAGTAAGTTTATGAAAACATAAAAGCATACATCCTCATGATGACCATATAGTATATATTTTCCGTTTTTTGCAGTTTCTTCCGCTTTCGGCTCCTTAGATCCGTCCATATCGAAAAAATGGCTGATTTTGACCAACAGATTGAGAATACCTTATAAAAATTTTAAGAATCTTATTTTCATATAAAAATTTCTTGTAACTTATATATCATATCAAATAACGAGAAATGATTTTTAGTATATCAAGCTATTACAACAACATTCAGATAATACAAAGTATTACGTGTCTAAACTTAAATACGACACAAAATATTATCGGTTTTAATAGAAATATTAGTTGAAGTTTGAATTCTGTTTAGCTTTTGTGGATATGCAAACAAATAAATTAAATTTTTGTTTTTAAAACCTTTTTTGTTTGTTTTTTGACATTTTTTCTATAGTTATGTTTAGAGCTGACCTACTAAACATGATTAGATAAAACGGTAAACGGATTGGAAAATTCTTAGGGTTGCAGGTTAATTCTCGAGCTCATAACTCCCAACATTTTGACGACCTATGTAATACAGTCGACCAATGAGTGGAAAAAGAAATAGGTTACATCGGGGAGAAATAATCCCCATGATGGTCTTATCTCAGCGTATATCCGTTTTCCACAGTTTCTTCTATAACTTTGGTTGCTTTCTTGGTTATATATTAAAGGAAAGGTCAAAGACCAAATTGACGGATTTTGCGACCTCTATACATACTTACCATGTATTTATATCACTCGTATTTTATATTTTTTACCTCAAAAAATGAGAAATAAGATCTTAAATCAACCTCTTACATCAACATTTACGGTACAGCAATTGTGCCATAATAAATTAGTACATGATATGTTATTGGTTTTAAATAAAAATATTATTTGCAGTTTAAAATAGCAGTTTTTAAAAATAAATTTTTTTTTAAATTTTTCTTTTAATCTTTGTATTCCACATTTTTAAAAAAAATTTTTATGGTTATGACTTTTGCAAAATTTGAGAAAACGATAAACGGATTTGATATTCCTTTAATAGCAAGTCTGGTCTGAAATTTGCTCACAACTCTCAAATAATTGTCGACCTTAAACTCATTTTATGTTTTTAACAATATTTTTATAATGTATTTTAGACTCGGGAGAAAAGGAAAAAAAGAAAAGAAAATTTCTCCCCAAAGATTTGATAAAAAAAGCTTCAGTTATCGTTGGCAATTTTTTTTTAAATTTTAATTTTAGTTCTTTTATTACACATTTTACATTAGTATTGTATGTCGTATTTTAATATATTTAAACAATTGTTATTAAAGTATACTGGGAATATTTCAGATTTGCAAAAAACATTTATTAGGCGCATTTGCCAGAAGTCAAACAAAATTCTTAAACCAAATTAAATATTTTATTTTCTATATTATTTTAATTTTATTATATGTTTATTATGCTCAAACTCGATATATTTTTCAAAGTGTTTCATATTAAAATTAAAATAGAGAGGTCATTTTTTGGTTTTTTAAGTTGTAACATTTACGTTTTCTACTATCTATCAGAAGTGTATAATTACTTTTACAAAAATACTTTTGTTTTATATATAGTTTTGTTAACATTTTATATACATTTTTTGGCTGTGTATATATTGTAAGTTTTCTACATATTTACCATACTTGTTATTCATTAAAGCTTTTTATTCACTATTTTTTGAAAATAACATTATTTTTTTTTTTAAATGTTATTTACCTTAATCTATTTTAATATGTAAATAATGCAATATAAACTTTTACATTATTTATTTTTTGATTTTAGAGACTTTCGGCTATTTTTAATATATTTTTACACATATTTATTGATACTAAATTTAATTTTTTTAAATGACCTTGTTGCCCTAGTTTAAGTAAATTTTAAAATGAATAAAGAATAAATAAATGACAAAAAAGAATGCTATTTTTTTGTTTATTTAAAATGATTTTAAAACTAGTTTTTAATCATTTATGGTATTGTTAAAGTTTGACCAAAATCAATTTAATATAGGTTACGGTTTTGTAATTGTCACAAAATAGGCTATTAATGCTTAAGAGGGTATTTTTACATATCCAGTAATTACAAAAAAAGTGTATAACAATAAGTGGGAAATATATGAGTTTATTCCGGAATCGTAAATTAACTTGAATAATGGTATTTTCCGGTGTATAAAAAATTAAAAAATTAAAATATAACTAAATTTTCAAGAATATGAATCTCTTAGTCATAGTATATTAAAATTAGATTTTAGAATGGAAAGAATGGAACGGTGTATTCCATGTTTAATTATTATGATTTAATGGTTAAAATGTTTTTTAAGATGGTATTAAAAATCAGGAAAAAAATAAGTGTTTATTACAAAAATATGAACTAAATTTTTAAAAGCGCGTAAATTTGTTTTTAATTAAATTAAACTTATATTCAATTAAATTAAAAATGGTAACTGATTTAAAAAAAAATAATTTAATTAAATAAAAAATGGTGATTGATTTATGAAGTCGCTTTATTTAAGATGTAATTATAATCAATTTTCCTATTTAATGAATGGGGATTGTATAGCAAAACTTTCTATGATTTTTCTTTTAAAATTGTTTTGTTCAACATTTAAGATTTGTGGCGTAAGATTTAATGAATGAGAGGTTAAAAGGTGATGTTCTGCTAGAGCGTATTTAAAAAATTGGTTGTTTTTTACAGCTTATTCGTGTTCTTTAGTTCTTATATTTAAAAATCGGCTAGTTTGACCTATGTAAGAGAAATTACAATCATTACAATTAAAATTATAGACACAATTAAATATATTTTGGTTGTGAAAAGTTTGTTTTATGAACTTATAAGAAGATTTAGTGGGTTTAAAAATTTTATTGGCATAATTTTTTAATACATGGCGTATATTGTGGCTTAGGTGGTTAATAAAAGGAATACAAATGTTAGGAGAATTAGAATTATTTTTTGATATGGGTAATTCTTTTTCTCGGATAATATATTTTTCATGTGCGAGGAAGTTGGGTAATTTTCGTTTTCGGATGTGTCATTATTTTTGTATAGATGCTGTAACTCAAAACTTTTGGATTGTGATGCCGGAAAGTGCATTTTTTGTTTGTAAAATTTTATTTATTATTTTTAAAATTGTATTTAAATTATAACCTTGATTTAAAAATTCAAATAAAAGTGATTTAGTTTGTTGACTAGAAATATGAAAATTACTGGGTAATAATAGTGTTCTTTTTAATTGTGTGTAAATTACAGCATTAAACAATGAATTTGGATGGTTAGAATTTATATTTAAAAATTGTGAGTTAGCAGTTGATTTAGTAAAAACAGAAAAATCTATAATATTATTTATTTAATTTCTCGTTAACATTAATTCAAGAAACAAATGTTGACAATTATTTTCTTTTTCACAAGTAAATTTAAGTTCAGATGCTTTATTAAAAAGTTTAAATAAATTATTTATTGTATTTTCATTTTAAATTATTAATATTTCGTCAACATAACGAGTATAAAAAGTTGGAAAAGTTTTAATGTTCCGAAAAAATTTAATTTTCTATATATCTTAAAACAATTTCACCTTTATATGAGGACCAAGGAGAACCCATTGGCATACCTGAAATTTGTTTATAATATACATTGTTAAATTGTAAAAAAGAATTTTCTATTGCAAAGGTTATTAAAATTTTTATAGTATCAATATCAATAGTTAAATTATCAAAATAATCTAAGTTTTTTGATATAAACCAATCGATAGCTTTAGTAGCTAAAGTCGGGGATATTGAGGTGTAAAGTGAAACAACGTCAAACGAAGTTAAGATTTCTTTTTTTAATTTTTATTTTATAATTTTATCCATTAAAATAAATGAATTTTTGATTGTATGTTCATAATTATTGTCAATTAAGGGGCGAAATAAATTACTAAGGAATTTACTTAATTTATAAGTTGGAGATTGGCAATAATTAACAATTGGTCTTAAAGGAATGTTTTCCTTATGTAATTTTTGAGTCCGTAGATTACAGGACAAATGGGATTTATCTATTTTTTTATTAATGTTTAAACGTTTTAATAGTTTCAAAAAAATGGCTGTAACTTTAAAAGTTGGATTGTATTTTTGTATTTGGTACGTATGAGAAACATTTAATAAATTAAGCATTTTATCTTTGTATTCTTTAATATTTATTATAACCGGTATGTTAGTTTTATCTGCTTTGGTAATTAATATATTATTATATTTTTTTATATTGTTTAAAATATTTATTTCTTTGTTGTATGTAAAGGTTTTTTTATGAGATTTATTAAAACTTAAGCTTTTATATAATTTAACTCAAGTTTTGGCATCGGAAGGTGGTATGACAGATTTTGCTTGAAGGGAAATATCTTTATGGAATTTTATTAGACCTAGGTGAATATTTTAACCCTTTATTTAATATATTAATTTCGTCGTTGGAGAAGACATGGTTAGATAAGTTAACAAATAAAGGTTTTTTATTACAAGTAATGTTAGAATGAGGAATTAATTCAATAGATTTTGACCTCAAAAAGTTAAGTTTTGAATTATGTTTTTTAATAAGTTTTGAAATTATTTTAGAAATTTTAATATTTTTTTTATATTCTAAATCTATTAATTTTATAAGAGGTAAATTATCGTACCAGTTTTCCATGATAGCTAATAATTGTTTATATTTATAAATATTTTTATATAAATTATTTAATCTTTCTTTTAAAATGTTTTTAACGTAATTATTTCTTATTTTAAAGGTATTTTTAGTGATTAGACTAAGTTTAGGAACAAGATTTTTGGAGACAAATATTCATTAATACAAATTCTATTAAAAGTCTTATGATGTAAATGATTCTCAAGTTAAGGTAAATATTTAATGTATTTTTACAATTAGATTCAATATCCATAATTGTAATGATAAAAACAAAAGCCTTGCGTAAAATTTTTTGAAAGTTTGTTTTATGGTGACAAGTAGTAAAATATGGAAAAAGTTGGGGTAATTATGAATAAATTAGAATTTTATAGGAAATAGGTATTAAATAATGGTATGTAGTAAAAACTTAAATTGGTTGACTGTCAAATTATCGGGGTAGGTTGAGCAATTAAATGAGTTTTGTTTTTTAAGGTCCGTCTTTTGGCAACGAAGTAATAACTATGGTAAGGGGTTGGTGTTATCATGAATAATTCAGATTTGTATAGGAATAGATGGTGACGATATGGAATGTAGTAAAAATGCAAATCGGTTAACTCTAAAACGAGCAGCGTTAAAGAGGCAGCAAAAGGTTTAACTTGTGGCAATGTATCAATGTTGGCAGTAATTCGATGCTACGAATTTATGAACAAATTGGTAGTGAAAAGGATTAGGTTAAAAACTTGTAATCAGTTTCTTTCAATATGAATTTATGGTCACTTGTAAAATGGAATTCTAATAACGTAAACTATCAAATTTATAATTACCATTATAGACTAGTAATATTTGAATTTATTCCGGAATCGTAAATTTATTTGAATAATGGTATTTTCCGGTATATAAAAAATTAAAAAAATAAAAAATTAAAATGTAACTAAATTTTCGAGAATATGAATCTCTTAGTCAGAGTATATAACTTATAATCAATATACAAGTGCCAATTTTTTGTAATTTTTTATTTACAGACTTTACTACAAGCGAACACCAACCCAAAATAAATTTTATATATGGTTTTGAATCTAATTGTAAAAAATACATTAAATATTCACTTAATCTTGAGAATCATTTACATCAAAAGAATTTAAATAGAATTTGTAGTAATAAAAATTCTCTAAAAATCTTGTTCCTAAACTTAGTTTAATCAATAAAAATACCTTAAAAATAAGAGATAATTACGTTAAAAACCTTTTAAAAAAAAGATTTAATAATTCATATAAAACTATTAATAAATATAAACAATTATTAGCTAGCATGGAAAACTGGTATGATAATTTACCTCTTATATAATTAAAAGATTTAGAATATATAAAAATATTATTTCTAAAATAATTCCAAAATTTACTAAAAAACATAATTTAAAACTTAACTTTTTAAGGTCAAAATCTATTGATTTAATTCCTCATTCTAACATTACTTGTAATAAAAAAACCTTTATTTGTTAACTTATCTAACCATGTCTTCTCTAACGACGAAATTAATATTTTAAAAAAGGGTTAAAATATTCACCTAGGCCTAATAAAATTCCATTTAAAGATATTCCCCTTAAAGCGGAATCTGTCATACCACCTTCCGATGCCAAAACTCGAGTTAAATTATATAATAGCTAACTAAGTTATAATAAATCTCATAAAAAAACCTTTATATACAACAAAAAAATAAATACTTTAAACAATATAATTAAAAAAATATAATAATATATTAATTAATAAAGCAGATAAAACTAACATACCGGTTATAATGAATATTAAAGAATACAAAGATAAAATGCTTAATTTGTTAATTATTTCTAATACGTACCAAATACAAAAATACAATCCAACTTCCAAAGTTACAGCCATTTTTTTTAAACTATTAAAACGTTTAAACATTAATAAAAAAAATAGATAATAAAACATTAAATTTATACCAACAAATCCCATTTGTCCTGTAATCTACGGACTCCCTAAATTACATAAGGAAAACATTCCTTTAAGGCCCATTGTTAATTATTGCCAATCTCCAAATTATAAATTAAGTAAATTTCTTAATAATTTATTTCGCCCTTTAATTGACTATAATTATGAACATACAATAAAAGATTCATTTATATAAAGGGATAAAATAATAAATTTAAAATTAAAAAAATAAATCTTAACCTCATTTGACGTTGTTTTACATTACACCTCAATATCCCCGACTTTATCTACTAAAGCTATCAATTGGTTTATATCAAAAAACTTAGATTATTTTAATTTAACTATTGATATTGATACTATAAAAATTTTAATAACCTTAATAGAAAATTCTTTTTTACAATTTAACAATGTATATTATAAACCAGGTATGCCAATGGGTTCTCCTTGGTCCTCATATATAGGTGAAATTGTTTTAAGATATATAGAAAATAAATTTTTTTCGAACATTAAAACTTATTCAACTTTTTATACTCGTTATGTTGACAATATATTAATAATTTCAAATGAAAATACGATAAACAATTTATTTAAACTTTTTAATAAAACATCTGAACTTAAATTTACTTGTGAAAAAGAAAATAATTGTCAACCTTTGTTTCTTGAATTAATGTTAACGAGAAATTAAATAAATTATAATATAGATATTTCTGTTTTTACTAAATCAACTGCTAACTCACTATTTTTAAATATAAATTCTAACCATCCAAATTCATTGTTTAATGCTGTAATTTACACACATTTAAAAAGAACACTATTATTACCCAGTAATTTTCATTTCTAGTCAACAAACTAAATCACTTTTTTTTGAATTTTAAAATCAAAGTTATAATTTAAATACAATTTTAAAAATAATGAATAAAATTTTACAAACAAAAAATGCACTTACACAACCGGCATCACAATCCAAAAGTTTTGAGTTACAGCATATACAAAAATAATGACACATCCGAAAACGAAAAAAACCCATCTACTTCCTCGCACATGAAAAACATATTTTCCGAGAAAAAAGACTTACCCATATCAAAAAATAATTCTAATCTTCCTAACATTTGTATTCTTTTTATTAACCACCTAAGCCACAAAATACGCGATGTATTAAAAAATTAGGCCAATGTATTTTTTAAACCCACTAAATTTTCTTATAAGTTCTTAAAACAAACTTTTCACAATCAAAATATATTTAATTGTGTCTATAATTTAAATGTAATAACTGTAATTTCTCTTACTTAGGTCAAACTAGTCGGTTTTTAAATATAAGAACTAAAGAACACAATGAATTATGGCCATGTAATAACTTAATTAACTCAAATTCATATTATTGAGCACATTTGGCAGAGCCAAGCAAATATAAGATGTGATCGTAAATCAACAAAAATGAAATAATCGACTAAGACTCAATTTTATTTCTGGAAAAATTTTGTAATAAAATAGTGCCAGAACAAATTTTAGGAAATTGATGATTTTGTACAAGGGTAAAAAAATAGTGGGGTGGTAATAAAATTAGATCAAAAATATATTATAGCGCCGAGGCCGTTACTTGTGATACATCAAATTTTATTAGGAAACAAATTATATCGTAAATCAGTCAGTCAATTAGACAGTAACCAAGCTTAAAATTGATTTTTAGAATTTTGAAATAATCAATTAAAATGCGTCTAAGCTGAATTTTATATATTATTTTTTATTTTAAAAATTTTAAAGTTTTTAGCCAAGGGTTTAGCGTCCAAGGTTAAACTTAATATTTTTTTAATTTTTTTTGTTTTTTTAGAAAACCTTGGGGTGTGTGTTTTAAAGTGGTTGCGTCCAAGGTTAAATTTAAGTTTTTTTTTAATTTTGATTTAATTAACATATTTAAGTGGGATGAGTCTGCCAAGGTGTCTAAACTTAAATTTACAATAATTTCGATGCGTGCAAGGTTAAACTATTTTTTTAATTTTTTTGATTTTTTTTTGTTTCCTTAGAAAACCTCGGGGTGTGTGTCTTGTGGTTGCGAGATTAAATTTAAGTTTTTTTTTAAATTTTGATTTTATTAACAAATTTTTGGGATGAGTCTGCCAAGGTGTCTAAACTTAAATTTACAAATATTTCGATGCGTCCAAGGTTAAACTTAATAATTTTATTATTTTTTTGTTTTTTTTTTGTTTTTTAAAAAACCTCGAGGTGTGTGTCTTAAAGTGGTTGCGTCCAAGGTTAAATTTAAGTTTTTTTTTAAATTTTGATTTTATTAACAAATTTAAGTGGGAAGAGTCTGCCAAGGTGTCTAAACTTAAATTTACAAGTATTTGAATGCGTCCAAGGTTAAACTTATTAATTTTATTATTTTTTGTTTTTTTTTTAAAAAACCCCGGGGTGTGTGTCTTAAAGTGATTGCGTCCAAGGTTAAATCAAGTTTTTTTTAATTTTTGATTTTATTAACGAATTTAAGTAGGAAAAGTCTGCTAAGGTGTCTAAACTTAAAATATATCAAAGCGTTCTTTAACTTGAATATTTAATTATTTTTAAAAATTTATGTTTTTTGTCAGCCCTGGCTAGTGTCTTAAAGTAGATGTATACAAGGTTAAAAAAAAAAAAATAATTTTCTTTTTAATTTAGTTTAAATTAAGTCGGATGTATGTCCGCCTAAAGGTAAAATTAAAATTTTGATTTCAATCACTAATTAAATTTACTAAATAAATAATCTTTTCCAGCGGGTTTGGGGCTTGTCATACATACCAAGGCTTGTCATTACACAAGTAATTTATTCCACTTAAATTTGTTAATAAAATCAAAATTTAAGAAAAAAACTTAAATTTAACCTTGGACGCAACCACTTTAAGACACACACACCGAGGTTTTCTAAAAAAAAACAAAAAAAAAATCAAAAAAATAAAAAAAATATTAAGTTTAAACTTGGACGCATTGAAATATTTGTAAATTTAAGTTTAGACACCTAGGCAGACTCATCCCACTTAAATTTGTCAATAAAATCAAATTTTAAAAAAAAATTTAAACCTTGTACACATCCCGATAGATTAGACTTCTTGGCGGACCTATCCCAAGGTTAATTATGTCCAAAATAAAAAACAAAACAAAAAAAAATAAAAAAAATTTAAATTATTTTGGACGCATTCATTTTTTATGTATCTTAGATTTGTTGGCAGACACCAAGTAAATTTAATACAAAGACAAATTCTAATATTACATGCAAAAAAAACATTAAACAAAAAACCTTCATATGGATTAACTCTACCAGGCAAACATAAACAAAAAAATATAAAAAAAAATATAAACCTTCTTTGTATTCAGTACTACGTACTTTATTAGTGTTAATTCGTTTACCTTTTTTACATCAAACTGTCATTTAGTGCATTTTTTTATTAAATAAAGTGAATCTGGATATTTGAAATATAAAATTGAAGTTTTTTTATAATTATATAACAAAAAAAAATTTTTAATTTTTTCTTTCAGGTTTTCTCGAAGTCGCAAAATCTGTCAATTTGGTCAAAAAAAGGCCTTTTTCGAAAAGGATGGATCTAAGGAGCCAAGGCGGGAACAAACTAAAAAAAAAACGATATACGTATATGAGATAAGACCATCATGGGGACAAATTCGTTTTTGTTTTCATAAAATTCTTTGTTGTACAGAAATTTGTTGTGCTGTGTTTCTTTCAAGTGGATACTGGTTCCGGTTCCGTAATTTTGTTTGAAATCTAAATAAAAAAATTACACTAATCATTCTGATAATATTGATGTATTGAATATGGATTTTTAAATTTATTTAAACATTTAAAAAGTTTTGCTTAAATTGAAATTATATTAAAAACCAAATAATAAAAAAAATGTATTGGAACCGCCGTCAAAAATTTAAACGATCTTTGTTCCTAATTTATTCGCTTCTTCCGGGTTTCTTGGTTCCAGTTCCATTCCCTAATATTTATCATCTCAGATAATAAGAAATAAAATTTCGGTATATCAAACACATACTTAAGCATTTAGATAATACATAATGGCATCTAAACTGATACGATATATTATCGGTTTTAAAGAAATGTTTTTTGAATTAGTCTAGCTCTAATAAATATGCAAAAAGAAATTTTAATTAAATTTTGTATTTGAATATGTTTTTTTTTACATTTTTTATAAAATTTTCAATGTTTATAGCTGACCTAGGAAGTTTGATTTGAGAAAACGGTAAACGAATTCATATATTTTAAGATATCAGGTTTGACTCAATAGTTAGTTCATAACTCTCAATAATTTGATGACCTAAGATATGTGATCATATTTTTGTTATTTATTGGTTGGCTTAACTTATAAAAATTGTTTATCGCAAATAATATTTTCGGATGACTTTGCCCCTATATGTTGATTAACCACTTCCAAACTCTGAAAGTTTTTTTTAGATGTCTATATTCAATAATATACATATTCGTTATCAGCACCAAAAATCTGACCAAGATCATTTGATGCCATAAATGATGCTTGAGGTCGTCCAAATTTTGTTTTCTAGTGTTATTTAATAGCCCTTAAACAGTAATATGGAAGTGACCTATTAAATATGAAGGTATTTTAAAAAAATCAAGCAAATTTTAAAGGAAGGTAACTTTATATATATTAAAAAAACATCAAGCTCCTCTAACAATTATAAACCAATTATTTGAGGATCCTCAAAAAAGGCATCTAAATTTTACATATTTGTGCATGTTAAAAAGTGAGCCGATGTTGAATTTTAGGGAGATAAATATGTATAGAACGTTCTGAATGGGTTCTTACAAGTTTGCAAAGATCAACTATTAAAAGTTGGAAATTTGACTTTAAAATAAAATTGTCTTTTAACGCTCGAATGGTGGTGAAATGAATGGTACACTGAGGTCCCCAATTTTGAACCCTCATATTTTTAGGTTGTAAAGCTTTGATCTTTATTTTTTTATTATTCTGTAAAGCAAAACATGCTCTTGAATTATCATCTAATACAAGTTATCATTGAAGAATATTGCAAATTGAAACAAAGTAGGAAAAAATCTAAAAAATGGAAATTTTTATATCTATGTTACATTAAATAACAGGTAAATAGATTAAATTTAGTTATTGATTTAATCGTATTTTAGGCCGGGCGAATAAAACTATGAAAGATCATAAGAAAAAAAAATATTATAAAATAAAAAATTATTTTTGGCTTTTACCTGAAAAACTAGATATTTTATAAAAAAAAAAAATTATGAAAGAATACCTAAAAATAAGTTGCATTTTTCAAGTTCATATTTACATTGAGGCAATACTTGGCTTTTAATATTGAAATTGAGACTGTGGGGTCCACATGGACCCCAATAAAATATCTAATTACTAAACAAATTTTGTTATCAGACTTAGACCAAATATTATTAACTAGTTTTGTTTATTCTATATTTAAGAAACAAAAATTTGACCCATAGGATAAAATATTTATAAAGGACCCTACAATGCTAATCGCGGGTTAATGGAATAGATAACTTAAAATAAATTCAAAAATAAATGTATATTAATTCTCTAATCTCACAAGCAAGTTACATTATTTTAAAAAACGTCAAAAAAAAAATTTTTTTTGGGCATTGATTTAAAACACCTATTAAATTTTCAAAACCTGAAAAACTGATTATCAGAAAGACCACAAAAAACTGCTCTAAAATCGGGCCTACCGTTTTTCCAAATCAAATTAGTTAGTCAGTTAAAAACATTGAAAATTATAAAAGAAAAGGTCAAAAAACCAAAAAAAATTCGATAAATTATAACTTTATTTTTGCATATCCACATTATTTAACCTGTTAAATTTAAACTTCAAATCATATTTTCATTAAAAACCGATAATATATCGTGTCGTATTTAAGTTTGGACGCGAAATATTTTGCATTATCTAAATAGCGAGGTATGAGCTTGATGTATTAATTAAATTTATTTTTCATTATTTGTGATTAAAAATATAAGTTACAAGGGTTTATTATATGCAAAATAGATTTTTAAATTTTCTCTTATTAGGGTATATTTAGATCTGTCAATTTGGTCAAAAAAGGCCATGGCTATAGACGGATCTAAGGAGCCAAAGACAGAATAAATTAAGAAAAACAAAAAATACATATAAGATTAGGCCATCATGGGGATGCATTCTTTTATGTTTTCATTTCACGTTTCATTGATGTTTGTTGACCTGTGTTATTAGAGTTTGTAGACAGACAAGCATTTTGCAGGCCATAAAAATTTTATTTTTCCTTTTTTCTTCATTTTTTGATTATTGTTTTTAACGCCATTTCCAATGTTAATAAATGATAAAAACTAATGCAAAAAACAAGCAAATAAAATCCATACACTAAGTTTTAACGTATTTAAAAGTTTATATCAAGTTTTCATCTGTAACGTAAATAAGGTTAAAATAATGTATACTTGTCAATAAAAACGATTAAGGCTATGCTAGCCGATGAGGGCAACCGCAATTTTAAAACAGTATCATCATGAAAAGGTCACTTTAGCAGATTAAATTTATGACTTTGAATGACTTCGTGTTGACAAAAAATGTTAAAAAATTTTTTTAAGACGTGGTCCCTCCTCATGCTTGACTATCAAATTCATCAAACGAGCCAGTAAGAAAACGAATTCGATGACGTTGAATAATTACGAAAAAAAGATTAGCCAACTATTTAAAAATTAGCTTAATTTTTCTAATAAAACCAAAATTTAATAACAATTAAAATTTAAACCCTTGAGGTATCCCCTCCTATGTACAGACATTTTATACAGATATTTTAAATTCACTACTTCTCCGCTTACAATAGAAACTGTCCTGGCGTTCCAAATATACATTTAAAATTGCCCAGACACACCATCCACCCTCCCTCCCAGATAATCTGACTCTATTGGGGTGACATTAACTAAGTCATGAACATCAATTGATGTAAATATTAAATAAAGCCAATTATTGTAATGCTCTTTTTATAGAGATTTATTGTCACTTGTGCGAATATGTTTAATAGCAAAACCATTTAACTCAAAGGCAGCTTGAAATTCTTTTTATGAACCCTGACATATATTTAAACCATTTTTTAATAGGTTGAGTTTATAGTTCATGATAAAACTCTATAAATAGGAGTAATTATTGGTAAAATACCGAGACAATAGAGCCCCCCGCCCCCACCCCTCGGCTCACTATATGTTTACTCAAAAACTGGATATCGCCTAAAATATGGACCGGGCGGGCTAGAGCCGATTGTAATATTTCTAACTTATTAAATTCTACAAGGTTGTATAACAATTTTTAAATGAGTCTTATTTTTCCGGATCACTTTAAGATAATCAAATTTAAAATTTTGGCATAAACTCTCCGTTATGAAATTAAGTTTTTTATAAAAACAAAGCATTTTGTAGTTTAAAATTTGTATTTTTAAAGATTAAAATTTTAAACTTTTTTCTAAAAACACTCTTTACATTCGAAATACTTTATTTCTTTAATTCGGGGTCGGCTTAGACCTACTGAATTTAGAAACGACCTACCAATATGAATGAAAATTCTATTAGAAATTCTAACAAAAAATTAATATAATGCTGAAGATGGGCTAATTTTATTAACAAGAAAATATTATTGTACATAGAATGCAATAATTAAAAAGATGAATAATATAGTGTAACAAAACGAAAAAGATTATATATATTTTTAAAAGTTAAAATAAATTTTAAAAAAAGCTGATAATTTATGTCTATTCATAAAAAAATAAGCTTAAAAGGAAATTTTAATCGAGGAATTATTAAAAAATGTTTGATTATGCCATTTTCTTATTAGAGGATATAACTGGATAGTAGGATGACGAAGATCAATTTCTATTTCACCAGCCATTAAAGTGTCCTCTGAAGTATTTAGCTGTATTAAGCCAATAATCTGTTTATCCAACGTAAAGTTTATATGTTTTATTCCCACCCTAAGTATATAACCGGTCACAAAAACGCCACGATTTGTGAGGTTAAATGTTAGCTAGTATTAAAAAAAAAATTTAGGTATTCATAGATTTTTATTATATGTTCGTAATTGTAATATATATCAATATACATTATATAAATGTTATAGGCAATTTCATAAGACACAACCTACATTTTTTTGAAGAACCTTTGTTACATTAGGTAAAATTTATGTATAAATTATTTTCTAACTTTGTGACATTCTTTTTTTTGTCTTATTTTAAAACCTATGCTTGGAAAAAGCATTTATAGCAATGATTTTTTAATTCTATAAAAAAAATTTAATGAAATTTGCAAAATATTTACTAATTTGTGCACTTGTTGCAACATTTTATGTTGATTTAGTTTATTAATATTTTAACTATTCATGTTTTGTATTTGTTTCTGTGTTTTGCTGATTAAACAAAAGTATAAAAAATAAATTTATTAAAACAATCGTAATTTCAAATTTTCAACGGAAACATAAACTTAAATAATAAACTTCCTGATTTATAGGTTTAAAATTGGGGACGCTCGTCGCCCAAAATGTACGTCGTAAAACTTTGACACTTAATTGCGCGGGTTTAGCAATTGGGGCAATAGCTTATCTAGGACAACAACTTGCATTATTTGGAGCAAATATTGTTTTAATGAATTTGTTTTATAATGAATATCAAAACACTTATAAAACTTAACTATTTTGACCGTTATTTTGGAGGTAAATTTAACAATATTTATATAAAAAAATGAATTGGATTAAAGATTTAAAATATAAGTGAATTATAAAAAAATTAAAATTTATATCATTTGTGTACTGTTTACCAAAACTAAATATTTAAAAAAAATAAGAAATTTTTGATTCTATTTTACTTAAAACATTATAAAAGATAAATGATTTATAGTTTAAAATTGGTTTAAAAAATTATTCCAATGGGGGGGGGGGGGTGGGGAGCAGATTTTTTTTTTGCAAAAACATACATGTACACCATTTGATTCCATGTTTAAACTTTTTATTATTAAAAATATGGCCTCACAACTCGACGTAAAAGAGCCAAATAATAAACTAACATAAAAAATGTTTAAAAAATTTGGAAACGTATCTTTGTAATCATCA
Source organism: Acutogordius australiensis (assembly GCA_030555515.1). Taxonomy (NCBI): domain Eukaryota; kingdom Metazoa; phylum Nematomorpha; class Gordioida; order Gordea; family Gordiidae; genus Acutogordius; species Acutogordius australiensis. The sequence continues at coordinate 1,983,167 of CM060244.1, read as the reverse complement.
AAAAATTTAACAAAATTATTAGTAATATTTTTGTAATTATTAAGTTTTTTTATTAAAATATTTTTTGCTACGTTCATTTCTTTAGATAATGAATTTTTGTCAATAATACTTATTTTTAAATCCAGGCACGATTCTAGACCCCTTTTTGGGAGGTGCCCCCCCCGTAATATTTATTGCCCCCCCCCCAAATGCGTAGTAATTTTATGCCCCCCCCCCCCAAAAAAAATAAATTTGCCCCCCCCCCCCCAAAATACATAGTAATTTTATTTTGCCCGCCCCCCCCCCCCCAAAAAAAAATAAAACACGTATAAATTTTATTTTTTCTTCCACATAATATAATTAAATTTTCTCAGCCAAAAATATCTAAAAAATATTATTTTAAAAACATTTTCTTTTTTTTTTAAGTGTCTTCATTCAAACACTTCTCATCCGCTAGAGAGATCAAACTAACACAAAAAATTATTTCTGTTTTTATTAGATATAGAAAAATTACAGAAAGCTTTATAATTGTAAAAGCAATTCACAAATCTGATGCCTAAGAAATTTTCTCACTTGTCAACAATCTTTTGTTAGAATATAATCTAGGACCAAAAATCAGATCGCACAATGCTACTATGGGACAAAAGTAATGCCGGAAAAAGGTTGTTCAAGTGTTTCAAAGCAAAATAGCTGGACACCATGTCCCGTTTATTCACCGAACCACCGATTGCCTTTTTGTAAAAGATTGTATTGAAATTTTAAGTGAAGGGAAAGATTTTTCTGATTTTTTTCTTCCCTTCATAAATTTTTTCAGCATGATGCAATCAAGGAAGTTAGTGAATGCGGGACCATACCCCGGCTGTTGCCCAATCGGTAGTGTAGTCACTACGACGCCATCGTTTTATTTTAAAAAAATTACATAAAAATATTAAATACTCCTTTGAAAATTAAAAATAAAAATATTTTTATATCTTCAGGTCACAGGGCCAAAGCGTCGGGGTTTTTTGACCATATTTATAATCTTCAATTAACTTTTTTGTATTTAATTTGAAAAATTATTTTATTTATTTAAAACAATCAATGATCAATTCCAATGCAAAACGATTTATATTTTTAAAACTTTTGATTTAACACACATTGTTTGTTAGAAATAAAACAATAAACAAAATAGATTTATTTAATAACTGTTTTGATATATATAATACTTTTTTAAATGACAATAATTTTATAGATAATAAAAAACTAAACCAATATTTTTCTGATTTTTATTTATTTTCTACCCATTTGAAAATATTAAAAATATTAATGATGAAGTAAAAAAGTATTTATTCTATTATAATTGATTTATATATTGATTCTTTTGATAATAGATTATTTACCGATAATAGTTATTTAAAATCTTTAGATTCCCTTTATTAATTTGATTATCCTTTTTTAGATGTAAAAAAATTAGAACCTCTTTTAAATTTATTGATAAAAATTAATTTTCTAAAGAAATTGACGTAGCCAAAATTTTAATAAGAAAACTTAATAATACAAAGAATGTGTTACTATTGATTTTGTTAAATTTTTATATGATTAAAAAGATGCGTTTTCTAAAATATTTAACATTTTTCCTAAAGTTTGTTAATTGGCTCTTCTACGTCGAGTTGTGAGGCTACATTTTCTTCTTTAAGAGGGATAATAACATTCAGTAGGCTGTTAAGTAGTGACCTGTCTATAAGTGATTTGGTTTTTCAAGGACACAAAAAATCATTAACTGGGGCGTTGAATTTTGAGGAATTTTATAATTTAATCAAAACAACCTCTAGGATAAAATTGTTAGATTAATACAAAACACTGCTCATAATCAGCTAATTATTTACTATTTTAAAATATGGTTGCAATTTTTTTTATGCGCATTTAACGTTTATGTTCAGGTTTTATTTAATTTTTTACCCTAATATTAATTACTAGTTATATATAACCAGTGTTTTTTCATATATATTCTTCCATGCATACTTATACAATTTGTTTTCATGATAATCAATCTTATTTTACTATTCATTTTCTAAAATCCAAAGTTTTATATAATTTATTTTTATCATTCATATATATCATATTTCTAATTTTCATGCGCATTGATACCAAATAATAAAATACTTAAAATAAATTTCCAAATCTCATATCTTTTTAAGCAATTGATTTTAGTGAAAACAATTAATTTTAATTCACATATTCAATTTATAAACTCTTGAGCTCGAGGAGATACCCCCAAACTGTAACCTAATACCACCAATCTCAAAATCAGAAGTCAGCCTTTAGCTCAAAAAGTGTTCAAACGGGAAAGCGACAGGTCCCGACAACATACCCATTGAGTGCTGGAAATCTTTAGGAGATGAGGGAATTTCGGCGTTAACGACTCTATTCAATTCGATATTAACATATCAGAAAATACCTCCGAATTGGCAAGAAAGCTACATTATTCCAATCTTCAAAAATAAAGGCGACGCATTTGACTGTCACAATTACAGAGGCATCAAACTAATGTCTCATACTTTCAAACTTTCGAAAAAGTCATAGAAGCCAGGTTAAGAGACGTAATCGATATAGGTATTGAGCAATGCGGGTTCATGAAAGGAAGGTCGACAATTGACGCGATTCATGCCGTGCGCAACATGGCAGAACGTTTCACGAGAAAGAATAAAAAGCTATACTGCACATTGGTAGATTTGGAAAAAGCTTTCGACAAAATTCCAAGATCAGTAGTATGTTGGGCTTTGAGGAGAAAGAATGATCCTGAGATGTATATCAAGTTGATTCAGAGTATGTATGAAAGAAATTTGACGTATGTAAGGAGTTCGTCAGGAACATCGAAAGGATTTACAATTAATGAAGGTGTGCACCAAGGTTCGGCCCTAAGTCCCCTACTATTCATCGCGATGATGGACATGATCTCAAAGAGCGTTGCCACAAATCCACCGTGGCACATACTGTACGCTGACGACATTCTACTAATGGCTGAAAACCCGCAGGAGATGTGTGAAAGTCTGAAAAATTGGATGAAAGCGATTGAAAAGCTAGGCCTAAAAATTAACAAAGACAAAACTGAATTGATAGTTTTCGGAGGCTCAGAAGGTGAACAACTGGTAATTAACGATGACTGGTCTCTCAAATCAAAGCCAACAGCAACCTACCTAGGTGCTTACCTACAATCCGATGAAAACGTCGAGCAAGAAGTTAGGAACAAACTCAAAGTTGGGTGGCTAAAATGGAGATCGTTGACAGGTGTCCTGTTCGACAAAAATATACCAATAAAAGTTAAGGGCAAGGCTTACTCAAGCATAGTACAACCGGCAATAACATACGGCTTAGAAACAACAGCGTTAAGGAAAAGCGATGAAAGAATACTACAAAAAATGCGCATGCTACGGATGTTTCTCGGGGTGACTCGCAAAGACAAGATCCGCAACGATCATATACTTGGAAGTTTACACATAACACCCATACAAAATAAAGTCAAAATCAACAGACTCCGATGGTTTGGACACGTTATGAGGCAAAAAGACGGGTATCTAGGCAATATGGTAAATGCAATTGAAGTGCAAGGCAAGAATAAAAGGGGCAGACCTAAACTCACCTGGTCTCAAAGAGTAGACGCTAGCATGAGATGTCACAACCTAAATAGAAATGAGTGTAGAGATAGAAACAAATGGAGACTTAAATTGAAAGAGCTCACTGCCTCAATGGCAAAAAGCTAACAATGAAAAAAAAACGTGTTTGTTCATGTTTTATTTAATTTTTTACCCTAATATTAATTACTAGTTATATAAAACTAGTGTTTTTTCATATATATTCTTCCAAATTAGCATACTTATAAAATTTTTTTCATGATAATCAATCTTATTTAATTATTCCTTTTCTAAAATCCAAAGTATTATATAATTCATTTTTATAATTCATATATATCTTATTTTTTTTTCATGCGCATTGATACCAAATGATAAAATTATACTTACTAACAATTTCCAAATCTCATATCTTTTTAATCAATTGATATTAGTGATAACAATTATTTTAAATTCACATATCCAATTTATAAACGCATTTATTTTATTTTATGAATATTATAAATTACTATTAATTTGAATTCATATATAACTTATTTTTTTTTCATGCGCATTGATACCAAATGATAAAATTATACTTACTAACAATTTCCAAATCTCATATCTTTTTAAGCAATTGATATTAGTGATAACAATTATTTTAAATTCACATATCCAATTTATAAACGCACTCATTTATTTTATTTTATGAATATTATAAATTACTATTAATTTGTTTAGAATAAAAACTTTGAATTGATTCAATTGTTGTACAGGTAAAAAAAAATTTCTGCCCCTCTTTACCCCCCGCGAGTTTTTTTTGCCCCCCCCCCCCCCCAAATGATAAAGCTAGTCGCCTGAAAGAGGCTTTAATTTATTTATATCCAAAATAAAGGATAATAAAATTTATAAAAGGAATATAAAGTTTTAAATAAATATTATCGGTAAAAATTTTGTTATTTAAAGAATCAATAAATAAATCACTAAAATTAAAATAAATTCTTTTTAATTTATCATTAATTTTTAATTTGTTCTCAAACTTATAAGTAGAAAATAAATAAAAATCAGAAAACTTTAGGTTTAGTTTTTTTATCTTTAAATTAATCCTTGTCATTTAAAAATTATGATATATATCTAAACTGTTTATAAATAAATCTGTAAATGAATTTGTATTTCTTAATTGTTTAATTTCTAACAAACAATGGTGTATAAAATCAAAAGGTAGAAACATAAATCGTTTTGCATTTAAATTGATAATTAATTATTTTTAATAATTAAAATAATTTTTTAAATGATAAATATAAAAAAATAAATTGATTTAAATATGGTCAAAAAACCCCGACGCTTTGGCCCTGTGACCTGAAGAAATAAAAAACTTTTTATATTTTTTGAAGGGTATTTAATATATGTAACTTAAAAAAACAATGGCGTCGTAGTGACCCGACCACCGATGGGGCAACAGCCGGGTTATGGGCCCGCATTCACTTACTTCCTTGATTGCATCATGTTGAAAAGATTTATGAAGGGAAGAAAAAATATTAAAAAAAATTTTCCCTTCACTTAAAATTTCAAGACAATCTTTTACAGCAAGATGCAATCGGTGGTTAAAGAAGTGAATATATGGAATATGGTGTCCAGCTATTTTGCTCAAAAATACTTGAAAACCAAATTTTTCCCCGGACATTAGGTTCACCCTATCGTAGCCTTGTGCGAGCAGGTTCTTGTTCTAGATTATATTTTAATAAAAGATTTTTCACAAGTGAGTAAATTTTTTTGGCATCAAATTTATGAATATCTTCCGCAAATATACAGCTTTCTGTAACATCATATTCTTCTATATATCTAATAACAACAGAAATAACTTCTGTTAGTTAGATCTATTTAGCGGATGAGAAGTGTTGATGGATGAAAATAATTTCACAAAAAAATTTAATATTTTTAAAATAAAATTTTTTAGATTTTTAGGGGAACAATTATAATTTTTTGGGGTTGGAAGGGCAAAAACAAAATTTATACGTATTGGGGCAAATTCTTTTTTTGGGGGAAGGGGGCAATCAAAAAAAATTTTTTTTTTTTGGGGGGGTGGGGGGGGGGGGAGTAGTGCCTTCCGAAAGGGGTCTAGAATCGTGACTGTTATTATTAAAATTACTTTAATTTAAATGTTATAAGTTAATTGTGATATATGTCATAAGAATCAAAGTAATAATTACATTGTCAGTTTCACCAACAAAAGATTCATAAAACCAGTTTGAACCTTTAAGATACCATACGTGCAATATGTGATCAGATGGCATTTGAGTTTTAATGCTAACCTAAAAAAATGTATAACATGGATAGCAACAAAAAATAGTAGGTTGATTGGCTGAAACATAAGTTAAATATAGAATAAGGACACAGATAAACCCACATACTAATACATTTTTCCAAAATTTAATAAAAAAAATAAAATGTTCGGAAAATAATTATTGTTATGTCCAAATTAAATATGTATATGGCATAAATAGATATCCTTCAACTGTTTGATCAAAATAATAAACCGTCATTACGATTAGGTTTGAGTGCATTAAACGATTAAGGGCATTAATTAATATCCGTATAATCACAGGTCAAAATTTTTTTGAGAGTTGAGTTAACTACACAGATCAAACCGGCAATCTTTGGGTATATCAAATCCGTTTACCGTTCTTCCTAAAAAAAACTTAGCAAGTCAGTTGTAAACATTGAAATTTTAGAGAAAAAGGTCAAAAACCATAAGATTTAACAAAAAAATTAAAATTTTATGCATATTCACAATATTTAAACTGTTAAATTCAAACTTTAAATAATATTTTTATTAAAAACCGATAATATATCGCGCCATTTAAGTTTGGTATCGAAATATTTTGTATTATCTAAATGCCGATGTAAGAGCTTAATTTATTAATAAAATTTATTTTTCCTTAATTGTGATTAAAATATAAGTTACAAGGGATTTTTATATGCAAAAAAAGTTTTAATTTTTTTTAGGGTATATTTTGATCTGTCAGTTTGGTCAAGTTTTTTGTTCTAGACCAGGGCTTCTTGAACTTTTGTAACGACCCCATTTATGATTGCGTGTTTCTTAACTACCCCAACAAATATAAAAGAAAAATAAATTAATATTTTTTGATGATATATTTATTAGGTAACAATATACATATGCATATGAAAATATATATTTAGTTGTTTTGAAACATATAAAAATCTAAAATTGAAATTTGCACAAAATGTTATAGAAATGTTTTTATTATAGTTTTAAAAACAAAAGTGGATTCTGACCTACTTATCGAATAAATTCAAGTAGTTGGGTGGTAAATATTAAATTAAAGTTTACGTTAAAAATTTATGAGATGGATGTGCCTGTTTTTTAATGTATAACAAATCTAATCGTATTGTAATGTTTGAAACTGCTGGGCGTAAAGCCTCTTCAACATTTTTTATCCCTGAATGATATTGTTTAATGTGTGTTAAAACTGAGAAAGTAACTTCACATAAAATTTCTATAACATCTTCTGATTCTTAGTAAATTTATACAAGATATTATAATAATCGGAATTGGAATGCTGGTATAAACAGTCTTTCAGAACCAGAAGATTTTATGATATATTTAGCTACGATGATTGTTATTTTTATTTATAACAATAATTTTACGAGTTAAAAAACATTTTTTAATTATATTTTTATCACTCGCAACCCCATAATTTTGCTAAAAACGACCCCAAAAGTCGCGACCCATAGTTTAAGATGTCCTGTTTTAGACGGATCTAAGGAGCTAAACAGGGAAGAAACTAAGAAAAACGAAGAAATATATAAGAGATTAGGTCATCATAGGGATGCATTCTAATGTTTCTATAAAATTTACGTTTCTGACATTGATACAAGTTGACCTATAATCAGGCACGATTCTAGACCCCTTTTGGGGGGGCAGTGCCCCCCCAAAAGTTTTTGATTGCCCCCCCAAAAATAATTGAATTTGCCCCCCCAAAAATACATAGTAATTTTATGTTTGCCCCCCCCAAAAAAAATTGAATTTGCCCCCCCAAAAATACATAGTAATTTTATTTCTTCCGCATAATTAAATATGCTCCGTCAAATATATTTAAAAAATATTATCCTAAAAATATTTATTTTTTAAGTGTTTTTATTCATTAATACTTCTTATCCGCAAGAGAGATCAAACTAACAGAAATATATAGAAAAATTTGATTTTACAGAAAGCTTTATATTTGTAAAACCAAGTCATAAATCTGATGCCTAAGAAATTTTCTCTGTTAACAACATTTGTTAGAATATAATCTAGAACCGAAGAACCTGATCGCACAATGCTACGATGGGGCGAACGTAATGCCCGGGAAAAAAATGGTGTTCAAGTATTTCTAAGCAAAATAGCTGGACACCATGTCCCGTATATTCACTGCTTTAACCACCGATTACATCTTGTTGTAAAAGATTGTCTTATTTTAAGTGAAGGGAAAGATTTTTTTGTTAATTTTTCTTCCTTTCATAAATTTTTTCAACATGATGCAATCAAGGTATTTAGTGAATGCGGGACCATACCCCGGCTGTTGCCCCATTGGTGGTGTGGTCACTACCTGCCCATTGCTTTTTTTTAAAAATTACACAGAAATATTTAATACTCTTTAAAAAATAAAAAATAAAAAAACTTTTAAATCTTCAGGTCACAGGGCCGAATCGGGGTGACCATATTTATAATCATCTATTTATTTTTTTGTATTTAATTAAAAAATTATTTTATTTATTAAAAATAATTATAGATCAATTTCAATGTAGAACGATTTATATTTCTAAAACTTCTGATTTAATACACAGTTGTTTGTTAGAAATTAAACAATTAAGAAATAAAAATACATTTGAAGATTTATTCAAAAATTGTTTTGATATTAATATTTTTGTAAATGACAATAATTTATCTATGGGTAAAAAAACTAAACCAAAAGATTTTTCTGATTTTTATTTATTTTCTAAACATTAAAATTTTGAAAATATTTTCAAAAACCATAAGATTTAACAAAAAAATTAAAATTTTATGATATTCACGATTATTTAAATTTTGATAATTCAAACTTTAACGATAATATTTTTTTAAAAACCGATAAGATATCGCGCCATTATAAGTTTGGTATCGAACCTTTATTTTAGATATAAATAAATTAGAGCCTATTTTATTAATAAATATTTATTTTTCCTTAATTCATTGACTAAAATATAAGTTACAAGGGATTTTTATATAAAAGAAACTTTATAATTACATTAGGGTATATTTTGATCTGTCAGTTTGGTCAAGTTTTTTATATGATTACAACAGGGCTGCTTGAATTTTGTAACGACCCCATTTATGATTACGTTGTTACTTAACTACCCCAACAACATATAAAAGAACAATAAATTAATATTTTTTGATGATATATTTATTAGGCTAACAATATACATATGCATATGAAAGTATATATTTAGTTGTTTTGAAACATATAAAAATCTAAAATTGAAATTTGGCACAAAATGTTATAGAAATGTTTTTATTATAGTTTTAAAAACAAAAGTGGATCTCTAACCTACTTATCGGATAAATTCAATCAGTGGTGGTAATCATTAAATTAAAGTTTACGTAAAATTTTAAGACATGGTTGCCTATTTTTTTATATTTAATTTAAATTTTATCCTTAATATTAATAACTAGTAATCTAACCGTATTGTAATGTTTGAAACTTCTGGGCCAAATAGCCTACTTAAACATTTTTTTTCGCTGAATGATATTGTTTAATGTGTGTTAAAACTGAGAAAGTAACTTCACATAAAATTTCTATAACATCTTCTGATTCTTAGTACAATTTATACAAGATATTATAATAATACGGAATATGGAATGCTGGTATAAACAGTCTTTCAGAACCAGAAGATTTTAAGATATATTTAGCTACGATGATTGTTATTTTTATTTATAACAATAATTTTACGAGTTAAAAAACATTTTTTAATTATATTTTTATCACTCGCAACCCCATAATTTTGCTAAAAACGACCCCAAAAGTCGCGACCCATAGTTTAAGATGTCCTGTTTTAGACGGATCTAAGGAGCTAAACAGGGAAGAAACTAAGAAAAACGAAGAAATATATAAGAGATTAGGTCATCATAGGGATGCATTCTAATGTTTCTATAAAATTTACGTTTCTGACATTGATACAAGTTGACCTATAATATGTGCAATATATTCAATGCTTTATATTATATAATTGGTACGTGTTATGTTACTAGCCCTGGTAAATATATTTGTTTTACAACCTATTTAATGGCTAAGCAATTATTTATTTTATGCAATCACATATCCACTTTGTATTTAAAACCTTATATTCTATTAGCCCTTTTTTGATATAGAGTCAAGCTATAATAATTTAAAAAGTTAAAAAATGCTGGTTTAAAATAAATTTTTTTAAATAATTTTTTATAAAAATTTACCGTTTAGGATGTATTAAAGTTTTAATTATTTACTATACCTTATTAATATTGAAAAGAAGAAGAATCTTATGTAGATTCAGAAACTGAACAAGATGAAGAATTGTGTATCACAACAAAATCTACCTCAAAATCTTACATTGATATATTTAATTTTTATAATAAATCTTTTTATAAGATTAGATAAAACTAGATGGAGAAAAAAGTATTATGCAGTAGAAAACTAAACCAATCAAATAAAGAACAGCACCAAAATCACCAGTTAGTTCAATAACTGGGTGTTTTCACCTTTTTATTACAAAAGACATGATTGAGGAAATCCTATTCTACACAAATACAAACACATCTGAAAATCCAATAACTTTTGAAAGTTTCAATCTTTTATTTGGATTCCTCTTTTATCTGGATTAGAAAAGTCAAGACATCAAAATATTAAAAATCTGTTCACTTTGTTAGGTATTTATAATTCTTTTTATTTTTTTAGGAACTAGCATATATAGGCTTGGAATGGCCATATATCGATTTATACATATTCTGCAATCAGTGAGATTTGATGATAAAAGTACAAGAGAATCAAGAAAAAGATTAGACAAAACTACACATATTAGATCTTTATTGGACACTTTCAATAAAAATTGCTACGATGCTTATACTCCTGGAGCTTATTTGACAATTGAAGAAAGGCTCCCAGCATTTAGGGGCAAATGCCCTTTCAGACAATATATGCCAAACAAACCAGCTAAATATGGCATTAAATTTAATGCCATTGTGGACTCTACAACATTTTACACTCTTAAACTTGAACTCTATGCAGGCACGCAACCTGAAGGTAAATTTAACATTAGCAACAAACCTTTTGACATTGTTGATCGGTTAGTAGCTCCATATTCACAAAGCAACAGAAATATTACAATGGATTATTGGTATAGTAGTGTTGAAATTGCCGAGCATTTGAAAACAAAACACAAGCTTACTATAGTTGGTACCCTGAAAAAGAATAAAAGACAGATACCGCCGGAATTTAAATGTACCAGTGTGAGAAATGTTAATAGTAGCATATTTGTGTTTAGAAAAAATCTCACAATGGTATCTCATGTTCCTAAGAACAAAGTAGTTTTTTTATTATCATTTTTTCATTATGATGATAATTGTAATAAAGAATTTCTCTAAGCCTGAAATTATAAATTTTTATAATCTAACAAAAGGAGGTGGGTTGATGTGATAGATAGAATGGTTGCAAACTATTTTTCTCGAATAAGCCGTCGTTGGCCGTTGACTGTATTTTTTCACTTATTAAACATCGCAAAAATAAACGCCAAAGTTATATATGATTTTAACTGTGATAAAAAATTGAATAGAAAAGATTTTATGAACTTCAAGCATAGAATTAATAAAGCCAAATCTATTATTAAGAGCAAATAATTCCTCAATCCCTAGGAATATACGTATGTCCATAAGAGATATGTTAAACATAAAATAAGAAATTATAATACAAGACCCGCCGCTGAAAAAGAATCGATGCTATCGTTGTCCTCGAAAAAATGATATAAAATATGCCCATGTATGCCGAATTTGCAAAAAAAACTATTTGTCCAGAGCATTTGGTAAAAACCTGTGATTTTTGTAACATATAAATTTAGTCCAAGAAATTTTTTATTAAATAATATTCAATCCGGTTTGTTTTTATATATTTTAATGATTTATGTATGAATAAACTAATAAATTGATTTTTGAAATAATTTGTGTATATCTAAAGTCTCTGAGAAGTTTTTACTGAAGATACCCGAAAATGGCAGTATTTTGGTTTAAATAAGATTCTATTAAAATTTTAATTATATTTTTGAAATTTGTAAAATCATAAATATTCATAAAGATATTATAAAGTTTGAAAAAAAAAATTAGGCCTCAAACTTTTATAGTTTTTATTTTACAAACGTTTTAATTTGGGGTCATAATGACCCCACATTGGTAATGGTGTTACTAATATTGCACGTTGATAATGGCGGGTTAAAAAAATTTATGAGGCATAAAGTATTTTATTTTCAAATTTGGCAAATTATTAATCCAAAAATGGTTTGTTAGACAAGATTAAAAAAAAAGCGTTATTTCTAAAGGAAGGCACAAATTTTATTGCCCAGATATGAAGGTCATTTTTATCTTAACCTAAAGTTTTAAGTATAAATATAGAGCTTAAAATTCTACTTTTGATCAATACTAAAAATTGTCTCCTTATTAATCGATATTTTTGTTTAAATTTTAAAATTTAATTTTTAATTTTAACCGTGCCATGATTAGCTTCGTCAAAGTAGCGCACCTATTGATATTCAGAAAGTTTTATTCAAATAAAAAATATAGTTAACGTTTGCAGAGAAAGTCAAATTATGTGGTTTTAAAGCCAACAAGCTTTCCCAATTGCTATCGGATATCATGGAGACACTTTTAGTCTTATTGTTTTCGGTAATTGTAATTCGGTCCGAGATGTTAAAATAGAGACCTTCGTTTGGTACGAAATTCGCACTAAAATTACTAAAAATAAAAATTAATAATGTTAGTATAAAAATCATTTAAATAATTGAACTTGTTCTTGCCACATAAATCAATTTACAAAATAAACATATGGTCAATTCCAACTCAATCCAAGGGTATCTTATAATCTGGAATTTGACCCGAAGTAATTTTTTACGGATATAGGGGCAAAAGCAAAATGTAATTTTACATTTGACAACTTTGGGAGATTAGTCAAATAGTAATATATATTTATTTTTAGACAATAAAAGTCTATGCATACGTTAATTATTAAAAAAAACTATTAAGTTATTTTAGATAATGAGTGTAAAGTTGATTTTATATAGACATTTATTTTGGCTATGTCACCTTGTATTCCAATTTTTTTAAGTTTGGCTGGGAGTGACATTTTCATTTTAACACGGCTACCTAAATATTTGTATCAAACTAATTCAATCTGCTACTTTTATATTGTTGATTTAAATTGATTAGTAATTGCTAAATATTCTACTACTGCCTTCGGTTTTTAGCTGTAAGGTAAATATTTAACTGTAACTAACCTAACCTTAAAGCAAAAATGCACAAACGTTGCTTTTTAACAATGCATGTATCCTTAAGACTTAATCTTTCATAATTTAAGATCAAATATGATTGTTTTTTAAGGTTTCTGTCTTATTAAAGTTTGTTTTCGAAGTTAATGGCTGGCATCAAACAAAAAAAATTTGTTTGGGATCCAAAATAATCTTGCATGGAGCAAAAACAAGTGCAATAACTTAAAATACAACTTTAATTCTAAAATCTAAACCCTTATTACTTTCTTCTTATTCTAATTTAACAAACTAGCCCAAAAATATTAACCCATTGGGCATTTGTATTTCTGATGAGAGGCCAAAAAAGCTAAAAGCGTTACATTAAATATATGGATATGACATTATCGCATAATATTCCGTGATGCGTAGATTCTTTACGGAGATTTTGCTCCGTCTTTATCAAAAAAATAGCTTTTTTAACAATTGACAGATTTTTGACCTCAAAGATACCTTAAGTTTCAAAAATAAATTTCAAATTATCATTTGTAACATATGTATTATTTAATCATTTGTAACATATGTATTATTTAATTAATAAATAAATTCGACAAATAACAAACTCTATTTGGCCCCAGCTTAAGGACACGATGTTTCATCGGTTAATGAAAATATTAAAAGTTTGAGTATGACAGCTTATCTGTGAAACTATTAATTTATATTTGTAATTGTTCTTTATTGTTTAACAATTTTTTAAAAATTCTTTATACCTTGCTTTCAAAGTTAGATTAATAAAAGAGAAGGTTGGAAATTCATGACCGGTTTGGTCTGTATGACAACTCTCAAAAAATTGTTGACTCTGTCGATCAATTATTTTTTACAGCTCGTTTGTTTTTTAAAATCAAAAATATTTTGAAAAACGTGTTCTTCCTAAAATAATATATAACTACACACAATTTTTTTAAAACTGAAAAGGAGCAACAACAGATCCCTAATACAGCAATATGGGAAAAACCATTTCCTTATCTGATAGATAAAATTTTAATATAAATTTATTATATATAAGCCCAGTTAAATGGAGGCACATTTTTATATAAAATATTCTGTTAATATATGTTTGGAACTAGATACACTTTAAAATTTAAATTATAATGTTCTAATAATTTATTGTTAAAAATTGGTAAAATATGGTTCTTAACTTCCTCAAATAAAACTCAAATGGGACCGACATGACTTTTATGAAATTTCAAAATAATAAATTTTTTAATTTTGAGAAAAAATGCTCCCTGCTGCACTATATTAAAATATTTTAACGTGCCAAAATTTATTGTATGCAAGAAGTTAGACATGGCAATAACAGTTTTTTTAATTTGATATTATTATTTATTTTGAAAAGAAAAAGTGAACTTAGCAAAAAAAATTGGTATTTTGTAGAAATATACTCCAACCTTTAAAGCCAAATTTCTGGCAAACTACGAATCTATTAATTTTGAAATGCATTTTATACACAAAACATTTATAACATAAATTTTCCTCAGCATTTTTTAACGTACTTATGTTTTTTTAAATAAAAACAAAAATTTGCTAAGTTTTTAAATATTATAAGCTGTAAAAAATACAGACTTGAAATTGGTATAGTAACATTTTTTAACTTTTACTAGCTCTTTTTGGTTCAATTATACATAATTCTCAATATTTGTTGTTGTAAAAATTCAAAAAATTTGTTATATTTATTGTATATAGAAATTTTTTGGGAAGATTTTAGAAAAAATATTTCGGTTCAAAAATTTGACTAATTATTTTCTTACTTTTATTCATTAGTATAAAAAGAAGCCACAAAAAGAAATCTGATAAAAAAAGGTAAATTCATATTTTTGGTCTACTTAGAATATAGAGGTTTAACAGATAATCAATCATTTATGCTAAAAAGTCAATCAAGAGTTTTAGGGTTATTTCAAAAGATTATGACGGACAGAATTATCTTCAATTATTTAAAAACTTAATATCAGACCCAATTATTAATAAATGAAATATAGACATTCAAAATTTCTAAAAATTTTACAAATGCTTTTAAAATGGTTTTTATAACAAGACATACAATAAATATCTAATCGGGGGCCGGGTGGGAATGCGATAGTCCCAAATCTAGAAAGCCTAAATCCAGAGAAAAAATTTACCGCTTGGAAAAATTTAGCATTATATGTTCTGCTTGTGATATTTGCCTTTAGTATTAATTTATACCTATATTATTTATAATTGATTTAGGTTAAGGAGTTGAAACCTAGATATTTAAAGGATTTATAGATTTACCTTTTTATCCTCTTAACCATTATTATGATTACAGTATTGCTATGATTAAAGTCTCTTTTTATTATTGATATTATGTTATATGTTATTGAAATATATAATAAAATAGAATATATAATAAAATAGCTGTATAGAAAAGCTAAGACCTGAATAAATTTACGTTTTTATTAAAAAATTTCTTGCTTGCTATTTAATTATAAAATAAATATTAATTAGTTTTTGACTATTTCTTCATGCTCTTTATATTTTGACTTACAAATATTAAATTGTACGTTCAAAAACCTATGATATAATATTGTTGAGGCTAAGCTTGCTATTTAATTAAAATAAATATTAATTAGTTTTTGACTATTTCTTTATGTTCTTTATATTTTGACTTACAAATATTAAATTGTAGGTTCAAAAACCTATGTAATAGAAATAATATTGTTGAGGCTAAGCTTGCTATTTAATTATAAGATAAATATTAATTAGTTTTTGACTATTTCTTCATGATTTTTACATTTTGACTTACAAATATTAAATTGTAGGTTCAAAAACCTATGTAATAGATATAATCTGATTAATTATTTTTCTCACAAACAAAACATTTTTAATATTATTAACAAATTTAATATAGTTAATTATTAAAATTTCTACGTAAAGTATGGTTGTGATTTATTTGATGACTAAGCTCTTAGTATTATGTTTAAATAATAAAAATTTAAAAGTTAAAAAGATATTAAGATAATATTTATCATAATTGTTTAGAATTTATTAATAATTCACTATCACAAAACAATAAGAATATTACAAAAGATAATATAAAATATTGCTGCAATTTATTAATGATAAGGTAATTTAATTGTTTTACATATTTATCAAAAAGTGAAATGAACAAGAATTGTAAATATTATCATAATTTTTGAGATTTTATTGATAATCCACTATCACAAAACAATAAAAATAATACAAAAGATATAAAATATTGCTGTTACTAAATTTCTTAATTATGTGGTAGTTTTATTGTTTTATAAATATATAAAAAAGTGTACAAGATTTATAAATGTTTTAAATCATTATAATTTGAAAGATGATATTTAAGGGCAAACTTATAATTATTATATTTAAAAATTCTTTGAACAATAAAAAAATGTATAAGATTAAAATAACATAAATTAAAAAAAATAATATTTTTTAACTAATTAAATTTTTAGCATATTCATTAAATATGTGTATCACATTATTTAATTGTTTTATCTATATAACAAAAAAAGACATGTAATTGCATTAAAATGTAAAAATTTTATTTAAGATAAAATTTAAAAATTTGATAAAAGAATCAACTTGACTAAATATTAAATCGATTGGACTATTTTTAAAATAAATATTGAATTAAAATATGTTACAAAATAAAACACTTCAAAAGCATGGTCATAAAAGGTATATAAAAGAAACTAAACTTAATCAACTAGGTCTCCTTCTTTTTTTTTAAGATTCTCATCATATCTAGCTCTTCATTAATTTTATCAATAAATTTATGATCATCGATAACATTGGTTGTATATTCATTTATAGCCTTTTTTATGTTTATCTCTTTTTGGATTTCTTTTATTTTTGGGTACCTTACACATTTGTTGTAGTCAACTAAATATTTATCATGTTCATTTCTCAATTGAATTTTATATAAAAAAGCGTTTTTAATAGACTTAAGTGTGACTTTCTTGTTAATTTGAGAAAAGTTGAGTGAAAACTCTCAACGTGATTATTTGTTCGCGGGCCATCAACCCCAAAACGGACCCACAAATCTCTCTTAAACCTCGCTAATGGGGACACCCAAGTATTATAAAAATAATACATAAATCGTTCCAGGTTGCCCCATTAACGAGGTATGTTCAAGTGAGTTCCACTCGGGACGAAAAGCCATTTGCGTGTAATAATTCAGTGCAAGAAGAAAAATATGCACCACCAAAAGGTTTTTTAATTTGATTTAAAATATAATCCGGAGACGATAATGATTCTTCCGCACGTTCACATACAAACCTTGAGAATTTTTCAGAGATATCACTAAATCATTCAATCGATAGTAGCCACGGGGTTATTAATAACAAGGACGTTTTAATGGTCATCTGATAAAAGCGAAATTAAGAATCAGTTAAAAAAACCGCATTATGACAGAAGTTTAGATGATTCAAAATCTATTTGAATCCGGACATCTAGGGGCAACACAGACCTGTTGTTGCTTTATCTCGTGCAGTTTATAATGTCGGTCCATTTAAGAAGCCTCGCCGACAAAGTGAATCGTCGAAGTTCTAGCAAGTAAGTGTCCAGTAATTTATCAAAATTAACCAGACAAATTACTCTACCAACTAGGAGCGTCCATGCCTTAGCATTCCCAAAATCGAGAAAGAGATAATAATTTGTCAATCTCTACAATGTCCTGGGCGGATAAGTTTTTTTTTGTTGAATTAATGTGGGCTCCATTTGTAGTGCCCTTGCGTCAATAACTCCGCACTTGGGAATGCCACCGACCGTTAAATCCTTTAATGTTGTATCGACTATCCCCTAAAAGGTTACCTGCCGTTTATAAATAATAACAGCGGGGAGTTGCCGGTCGACATTGTTTATGGTCAGAAAAGTCATATCTGATGGTATAAATCGACGTTGGTTCTTTTTTGAAATAATTATTCGCAGTCTTTCTTACTGCGGGCCGAGAATTTAACCTCCGGCACCGCATTAATTTCCTTGTTGCATTCTCTAATTCATTACATCTAATCCTGAAAACCTAGTTAGGGGTGAGGTAGCTAGTATAAAAGTGCATCTAGTTTAGGGTTGGAACGTTAGACGAGTTTAGGGTTTGGTTGATGAACATAATTCCCAAGCTAAGATTGACCTAAACGTTCCGTTTTAATCTGGACATCAAGTTGAGCCAAGACGAATAATAAGTCGAACGAAAAATCGCGATTAAGCGGTCCCCTTCCTGTACCCAAGATCCAATTTTTAATCTAAAACAACTTTAACCCGCAAATGGTAGGATGAAATTTTTGTAGCGCGTATGGTGCAGTGGGGTCCATACCCAATTTATAACTAACTTTAAGAGTCTAAGTTATTTCTAAGAAAAAACGTATTTATATACCCTTAAAGAATAGTTTTATGAAGAAAATAAAATAGTTCCTAGATATACATAAGGGGTGGGTTGCAATTTATTTTAAAATTTACATTGAGAATATATAATGGTTTTTAACATTGAGATTGAGATTGTGGGATACATATACACCCCAATAGAATAACAACATATGCTACGACAGCAAATCAGCATCTGACGATATACAACACTGGCTCATATGCCCTAACCGCGTGCCTCCTATCTCTCCTATATAACTGGATCAATTCATCCTCAGCTGCCCGCTCAATCTCACTACCAACTTCCAACATGGGGCAATAAACAACAACAACTAATTTCAAAATATATTTTGTTATTAGATTTAGATCAAATTTAAATTACTAGTTTTGTTTATTTATTTTATTTGAGAAAAAAGTCACAAAATTTTGGCCAATAATATATATTATATTTAAAGATATTCAATATTTAAAAAGTTCTGGGGTCTGGAAAGATTACAATAGTCATAACGGATTAATATAGGCTTTTAAAGCGAGAATTTTTATAGCTGCTAGCAACTTGACTTCCATTAGATCATCTTTAAAGGAATTTATTCCAATTAAAGGTCAATTGATACCTACATTGCTATTAATCGTAACCTTCCCCTTGCCCGAAGTCTTGGATGTGGCCGTTTTAAGCTTTTCCAGAAATTAATAATTTTTTATTCCCAGTTCAAGCACGTAAGGCATATATCCTACTATCAGTTGATAAGGCAGACGCTAGAGAGATACGTCGTTGATACAAGACCGTATAGGCACAAAGTTATTCAAGTCAACAAAAAGTATATGATAGCAGAATTAAATAGGTATACTTTTTGGTCGTTTTGACCAATAACCATCCCCCCCCCCCCCCCCCCCCCTCTTTTTTCCCTATGTAACGTAGGAAAGTAACGCACGGCTATATTTTGATTATATCAAAACATGCATCAAGTGCTTGGCAAGGGTCAATTAGGTCACCAAAGTTTTTAACCTAACTTTTGAAAAAGCACTCGAAAGGTTTAATAAATTGATCGCCGTATACATTTGCTAATCAACCTTATCAAGATGGATTTAAGCGACACAACATATTTAACAAATATATAACAAGCAAAAATGTCTGTTGAACTTTTACGCCTCGTCTGACTGACACACTATTAACTTAAACGCACAAACATACACCTATATTTAATAATAACATAAATAAGCTTCAAACAATATGATCAAGAACCACAATTGTAAGACACAAAGTAAATGAAAATATGTTAAACCTTAATGCAAATACTTTTATTATTACAAGTCAAGGTTTAATCAACAAAAAGTGGTATAAAACAAATATACGTTTTTTAATTTAATAAGACATGGACATATAAAATTTTACCATTTTTAATTTAATTTAAATATATAACTGCAAGACACGGTGTAACAAAAACCACAAATATACTTATATTAAATTAAAAACAATAGTACAATATACTATCATAAATTAAAAGAATAAGCCAAAAATAATATCAATGTGAATGAGAAAAATTTTATATAAATAAAAACAAAATCAGAAGTAAGAAAATAATATTACAAGATACAAATAATTGCACCGTTTTAAATATTAAATAAATTAAATATAATAGGACATATAAAAATCTCACATGCTTTTGCTACTTTACATTATTTGTAACGTGATATTGTCACGTGAGCCAATCAGAGGAAAACCAATAAGATGGTTTATCGCAAAATTTTACCCTCCCCATCTAATCGACCTTAAAAGATTTCAATAACAGATTATTCTAGTTCCATTTACATCTTACTATTTCATAATGACCGGACCAATTAAAGAAAGAGAAAATATCACTATTATTTGATTATATAGGTATAGGTTTTGGGCAATAAAACAGTAAAATGTGTTCCGAATCTTTACACAAATTTCTTTCTAATAATATATTAAACTACAAATTTAATTTTAATTCAAAATGATTTCAATCACGTGTTTTGAGATTTACTATTTTTTTAACACTTAAACAGCAAATTATAATGGCTTGATTTTATAGGTTCTAAATACCTTCCTACCCCACCCACCAATATAAATATCGTCTCATACGCTGACGACATAACCATCTAAACTTCAGGCTCAAATGTTGATCTTCTATCGACCTCACTGAACAACTACCTTACCTCATTATCCGAATTATTCGCCAACCGCAAATTAGTTATTTCCCCGGCAAAGTCTTCAGTAACTCTTTTCACTCCCCTCACACGTCAGATCAAAGATCATCCACCTGTGTTTTATATAAACTCATTACTCCCCTTGCTCGCAACATTAAAATACTGGGTCTCACGTTTGACCCTATGCTCAACTTCAATCAGCATATAAAAAATACTTCAGCTAAAGTTAATAGACGAACTTCCTTGAAAGCTTTGGCAGGCACTTCCTGGGCCAAAACAAAGAAACATTATCCATTAGCTACAAGGCGATATTTCGCCCTATAATCAACTATGCCACCCCGGTTTGGTTTCCAACAGCTTCTCAGTCCAACCTCGATAAACTTCAATCGGCACTAAACGGTGCCCTGCGCATCATCACGGGCTGCCCTAAAATTACCCCAGCAGATCACCTCTTCCAATCAAACCTCGCTCGCAACTATGGAATCAGTTTTTGGCGTCCTGTGTCTATTCCGATAACCCATGTCACGAACTCTTTCATGATGCCCCTGCTCGATCGCTGAAAAAACTTTGCCTTCAATTAGTTTTCCCCGCATCAGTCATTTACTTGACTTCAACCTAACAACAAAACAGTTGCTATCATACCGAGGTTGTATACAATACAATTAAATCTTATAAACCTCCTCCCATTCTTTTAAATGGTTGGCCTCCTCCCATATCACAACCCGAAAAAACTCTCCCCTTGACAATCTTCTACATTGGCTATCGTGCCCCTCACGTGGGACCTCCATAAATCCCCTAGATCTATTCACAAACCCCATCTTAGCGCCTCCAAAAGGGATTTGTGCGTTGTGTTTTCACCCTTTAAAGGGTAAGCAAGAGAGTTTGCTAGACACACATCCCATTTTTTTGAGTACCTGTTTTAGGGTATAACCTGGTAGGGCCGGCTTTAATTGCCCAGGTAGTTAAGGCTTGAAAAATAAGATTTTAAGTTTGTAATTTTAACTGTATTATAAAAAGAAAGGAAAGAAAGCGACAGCGCTATACTTCTGAGTGTATCCCCCACCCAGCTTGCCTGGTAGGGCAAATTAAACCTAATTATTCGGATCGATTTAAGTTAGAGAGATATTTAAAATTAAAAACAATTTGCTCAAAACTTTTGAGCAAAGAATTAATGACAAAAGCTCCGGATGTCCGGAAGCAAAATTGTAGGAGGAATTAAAAACACATTTTTTAAAAATAATTCCCTATAAACAGGTTCAATATAAATTTTGAAAAATATGTTTTCTTTTTAAAAATACCCAGAGGATAAAAATTAGATATATGATATTTTATTTTATTTTTGTTTAAAAACAAGTATATAATTTTCTGAAAAATTTCAACCGCAATAAAAGCGCCCACGGGCGAACCTAAAATTATTAAATCCTCGTAAGAGGTTTTATAAAGACTTCCAGTATAATAGAATTTGTAGGAGGAGGCAAAGGGTATATCACAGTATTATTAGAGTTAAAAGATAGGTTTAAAATTAAAAATGGCTTTGGGCTATACTAAGTGCTAAAATATTTTCCAGCTTGCCAAACATGGTACAATCATCTAAATACCATAATTGCAAACGGAGATTTGTTGAATGAGATAGTTCTATTAAGTTTTTAAGCCCGCAAAACAAAGAAAAAAAGAGTCGATAAGGATAAGAACGATATAGGCAATTCAAAGAGTTTTATAAGTCCAGTTTAACTAAAAATTCGTCAGAATTCATTGTTTTCAAGGCACAGGTCAACAAATATTTATGTCAGAAACGTGAATTTTATGAAAACATAAAAGAATGCATCCCCAGGATGGCCTAATCTCATATATATTCTTCGTTTTTCATAGTTTCTTCCCTCTTTGGCTCCTAAGATTCATAATGAAAATGTCCTTTTTTTAACCAAATTGACAGATCTAAATGTACCCTAAAAAGAAAAAATTTAAAAATCTTTTTTGTATATTAAAATCCCTCATAACTTGTATTTATAAACACAACTAATAAAAAATAAATTTTATTAATATATCAAGCTCTTACATCGGCATTTAATACAAAATATTTCGCGTCCAAACTTACACGACACGATATATTATCGATTTTTAATAAAACATTATTTGAAGTTTAAATTTAATAGTTTAACTATTGTGAATATGCAAAAATAAAATTTCAATTCTCTTTTTTTTTATAAATTTTGAATGTTTAGAGCTGAATATCTAAGTTTGATTAGAAAAACGGTAAACGGATTAATTATTCCCCAAAATGGCAGGTTTGCTCTCTGTAGTTGACTCATAACTCTCAAAAAATTTTTAACCTGTGAGGTAAGGCGGGTGCCGTTAATTGCAATCTAACCCCCCTTCTATACCAAAAGCGAGTTGGTGAAAGACAGTTTTGCTAAAGTGGATTTAATTGCCGCATATAATTTGGGAAATAAGTCGTCTAAAAAAAACAACCACTAGCTATAGTGTTCTTTTCTTGGGGTGGGAGACCCCATTTCTTGGGGTGGGAGACCCCACAAAAATATGGGGGCAAATTACAGTGGGGAATTTCCATTAAAAATAAAATTTACCACTTTGCCAAATTTGTTGATTAAAAAGCTATATCGTATAAAAGGTCCTTTAAAATATAGGTCAGAAAAAGTCTAGCCCTGAAGCAGAGTCTGTTGTAAACGTTTTAAAATCATTAAGCAATAATTTCATTTTTGTATCCATTTTTGTATTTAAAATTAGAAGAATTTTAAACTTATTAGCGGGCTTATGGTGTTTATTTTTCAACTGTTCGATTGTTTTAAAATTATTAGGTGCAATTGAATTATTGCCTTGAACGATCCTGAGGGCTTCCTTAAGATTAAAATTATTAATTATATTCAAAATTTTTTAAACGATTGGGTAGGCTTATCGGAAGTTTGAAGCTAAGGAGGGGAAAACAGCCTGGTCAAAATTATAAATTTTAGATTTAATAAATTGGACTAATAGAGTCTCATCAAGAGGGTCTGGACTTCCTAATATCAAAGTTAGGAACAAAATTAAATTTTACCAATTACTAGGGTTAGGAGATTCCACTAAAGTAGATAAAATTTTGGAAAAAACACCGTAAAAGGTATCTATCGCACTTTTGGCAATCCTTGATATTGTGGATCCATATTTAGCCAAAATTAGGGTTTTGGGCTCTAATAAAGGAATCTGCATATTCTTTAAGTAAGGCTTATTGTTAAAAGAAAAACTATTTATTGCTTACCCTATTTAATTATAATCTTGAAAAATGGGGGAGGGGGGGGGAGGAGGGGGAGATCGGGGATTAAAACTTAGGGAATTAGATTAGACAGACTCATTTACTAAAAGGGCTCCCATTTGTTGCCCAGGCATCATTTATCCTTGAGCCCGTGGAGTGATATTTTATTGATCTTTATGATATGAGCCAAAAACATACAGAACAATTTTTTTTTTCATTATAAAACCTACTAAACAAAACGTTTAAAAAAAGAAAAGAACAAAGGATTTGGGTCATTGGGGGAATTAAAATGGAAGATTTAAACACCTGACAGGGTTAAAAAAAACCTCTTACAACTATAAAGTAATTAAGCAGAACGCGTAAACAGGTTTTTGAATATCAATGTGAGATTAAAAAAAAATAAATAAAAAATTAAAAAACAAAGATAAAAAAATAGATAAAGAAATAAAAAAATATGAATAATAATAAATGTATAAATTTAAAAAAAATTGCCTTATTAAATTTTTTAATGCTAAGCTTATATAAAGGTTAAAGTTAAATAACTAATATAAGGTTGGTTGTAAGGGTATGGTGAGAGAAAGTTGGGTGATAAATTAAAAACTAATTGAAGATGTATTAGTTTGGGGTGTAAAGTGGGGCGTTTAAATGTTTTATTGACTATTTATTTTTTGAGGTTTATGACCTGGTAGGTCCAAATTTAGGCATTTAAAATGCCTCCTATTGGGTGTTTTTTTTAACGAGGAGAATGCATTTTGGTGTGTATTTGAGAGTTGAGTGTTTCTAAAACAAAATAATCTTCGAAGGGTTGATGTAATGTAGGAATTATGGTGATTATAGAGTGAACAGTTTAGGTCCTAAATATTTGAATTTAGTAGAGCTTTTGTTTAGACAAGAATTAAAAAGGCTGGTAGTTTGCCTGTTGGTGCCATTATGCTATTTATTATATTAATCCTTATCAATCATAATAATGTTATATGGTGATATAACCTTCTCACTTTTCAGTGGTTTAACTTCAAAACTAGCATTTGAGTTTCAAATTATCTTGTTTTGTATAGGATTGAGTGAAACAACTTTTTAGAGGGCATAAATATTTTAAATTTTATTATGATTAGCAGTTCTAATTGATTGTTATAATATGGGTTAGGGTATTTTTTTAAAACTAAGGATAATAGATGTCATTTTGTAAGGTGTAGATGTCATCTTAGGCATTGCAATTTCTGATATTGTGTTTTTTCAGTAGACTAATAATTTAATTATTATTTGGAGTATTTCAAACAAGTCATTCGAGTGATGGTTTGAGAGAGTAAATATTGTTAAATATAGAATATTGGCGGCAAATACTAAGCAGGCAATATGTAGCTAGGTGTTTTTAAATTTCTGATATCCCAAATATAAATATTAGATTGACGGACAGTTGCAAATATGTTAAAATCTTTGGGCACCATCTGCAAGATTAGATGTTCTTTTGTTAAAGAACCCTTCGATTATTTATTAATTAAACTTAAGAGAATAAAGATTTATAGGAATACAATAATTGATTAAAGAATACAATTTATTTCAATTGTAGTTTAATACAAAGATGTAAGATATATATCTTAAAGTATCTAGAAGATTAGATTTCTTTAGAATTTAAATGGATCGTAATTCCCGAAATGTCATTTTGCATGTTTGAAAAAATGTAATATAGAATTTACAGATAATAATAATTTTAAAGTTTTATATATAAATGAAGGAAAAAATTATATAAGGGCAAGTACAAAGTGGGTGTTTATTTTTATGCAAATTATAAAATTTTGAGACATTTTATTTAAAGCAAATTATTTAAAAGTTGCCAAACTTAGTTTATGCACATAAAATGCTTTTTCTGAAATACAAATTTTTAAAAAAATTTTGAAAAAAAACAAAATTTTCAAAAATGTTACATAAATGAAAACTCAGTTTTGCCTTAACAAATCAATCTTAACATGTGTTTCTTATCTCTTTTGATTTATATAATAGAGACGCATTAGACGTGTAAAGTAAAGAGGAAAAATTGCTATTATTTGATTCTATAGGCATATGGATTTTGGCTTTGAACCATTTTACTAACTAATGTTCCTATATATTTTATTAATAAAATTGCTCTTTACCAATCCAATTAATTGCAAATTTAATTAGAATAACAAATTGATTTATTTTTTTGTAATTTTTCTGTCTCCTTCTTTAAAGATTTTCTATTATTCATTAAGTATTTACTATATTTTTGTGCTTAAACATGCAAACAATAAATGACTTTATAAGTTTATATATTAATAGATAAATCTGCAAATATGATAAATATAATAAGCCTGCAGAGACGAGTTAAATCTGAATAAGTTTTAAACCAAGAAATTAGTTTTTTTTATTTTTGGATTTTAGAAGCAACCTTAATAAATAAAGCTGGGGCTACTTTATGTTATTAAGGGATATTTTATCAAAAAAGGCAATTATCATTTAAAGGTTGGCTGACCAGAAAGTTGATTTTGGAAACATGTGAAAATTACACTTTTTACGTTTTGAGGTTAATTTTATTTATAGTATTAATAAATCAAACTATTATTGTATTACATAATTGCCAATATGTCTTACTCAAATCTATTAGGGCACATTGGCATGTTTAATAGGGAAAGTTTATAAATATTCTAAATTAAAAGCAGAAAATTAATTTTTTTGAGGTCATGCCGATCTCAAATTTTAAATCATATATTAAATAACCTTATTAACAACGGCTCTATTTTATTAATTATAAAAAAATTTAACAGGTACGTTTTTAGATTGTTTGTATTAAAACTTGATTTTAATTTTTAAGTAACTTAAAAATAAATGTTTTTTTGCAAAATATAAAAAATATTTTGCTCATATCTCGTTCAAAAACCACTTCCGGCTAAAAAAAATAAGAATTATGAGCACCCAAGGATTGTAACATTTTTCAGCCAAAAGACTTAAAGGGAAAAAGTTTGTCGAATCAAGGTGGAATAAACCATATATATATTTTTTTATTTTTTACCTTTACTTGTATACATTTAAATGTTTTTCAGCATGCCCATATTTTGGATTAATCATATTTACAAAAATAATATAAAACAAATTAGTACCTGATCTTAAATTTGCTGTATAATGTTTTTAAACGTTAGTCTTTTTTATTATAATTAGAATTGTTTCCACTTTTGCTACAAAAATCAAACATTTGTTGACCTTTTTTATTAATTTTTTTAATAAAAATTAAGAACAAATTTTGGCTGAACGTCTATTAAGCGTAATGGGCCCCTAGTTGCAAAAAAATTATAAAGTTCTTTTTTTGTTTAATTTTTGTTACACGCATTATTTTACTCATGAGTAAAATTTTGTCATTATGTCTGAAAAAAAATAAATTCTACCTAAATATATTAACAAAATACGACAGATTGATGATATGTAATTTCCCTACCAGGGTTGGGCATAGATAACACTGGTCGACAAATAACAACTTTATGTCGGCGACCAATTATAAACATATATATTTTGATAGTGTTTTTTGAGTACATTCCGAAAATCTTTTCCGTTTTTTTTGAATAGGTCTAATTTTTTACCTAGATGGGTTTAAAAGTACCAAAAACCTCAATATGTCCTATATTTATAGGCACTTTTCGTGCCTTTAAAATAAAAATAAATAATAGAAAAATATATTTTACTAATGAAAAACTCTTATATTGCTATATAACTTTTTTAGAATTTACTTATTTCATTTACTTTTTTAAATATTTGATTTTAATAAACTCAAATTTTTTAAAAAATACGCGTCTAAAAGTCTGTGCTTCAAAATTTTATATATTAAAAAAGGGGCTACTAAATACACTACACTACATCAAGCAAGATATGTAAGTGTGAAAGATTGGCATATAATGTTAGTATTAGTAGCAGCGCGTACTAAGCCACATTAGTACCCCTATTTTAACGTATAATATTTTGAAGCACAGAACTACATCAAGATATGTAAGTAAGTGAAGGGCCGGCAGATAATGCCAGTATTAGTAGCAGCACGCACTACAATCTTTAAGAGTTTAGTAGCCCCTTTTTTAATATATAAAATTTTGAAGCACAGACTTTCAGACGCGTATTTTTTGGAAATTTTGAGTTTTTTAAAATCAAATATTTAAAAATTAAATGAGATAAGTAAATTCTAAAAAAGTTATATAACAATATAAGAGTTTTTCAATAATAAAATATATTTTTCTATTATTTATTTTTATTTTAAAGGCACGAAAAGTGCCTATAAATATAGGACATATTGAGGGTTTTGGTACTTTTAAACCCATCTAGGTAAAAAATTAGACCTATTCAAAAAAACGGAAAAGATATTTGGAATGTGCTTAAAAAACTCTTTCAAAATATATATGTTTAAAATTGGTCGCCATTTTTTGTCGACCTGAATCATAAAAAATGTAGATAATAGATATAGATTATTGGAGATTCTATAAAATAGATCACAGATTAGATCACAGATAATAGATCAATTTTTGAAAACCTAAATAGATCATAGATGATAGATAGTATCTATTGGCTTTTTATTGATATTGATCTGTTTAGGTTGAAAAAGAATAATAGATTGGTTGGGTTATAGAAGCTTAATATTAGGGAATTTATATCCTGGTGGCTAGGCCACCAAGATTTTATTTCGGAATGCATAGATAAGATGGTTTGGTGTTTATTAGGGTAAAGATAATTTTATTGTATGGTTTTAAATCAAAATATATTTGGTATATATAGATATTTATGATAAGTCATCGTGATATGATTAAATCTATAATTAAATTAATTACTTTTAAATCTATATATACTTTTTATTACTTTTACTTTAAAAATTCTAATTATATACAAAATAATGACTCCGCCATTCCTGACTCATTCATCACACACTACTACACCTCCCTTTTCAGGGGGCGTAGAAGTAGTTTTCTTTCCGAACTTCCACCAGCACGTGCCCCGGTTCTTCTTCCGACAGGTTCGACAACGCCTTCTCTTTGCCATGGTAGCATTATTATCTGTTGCCCCTGGCAAAGGCCTAACTTTCGATGATCCGTCTGTACTTATCTCTAGGCACACTTTTTCTACGTGTTACATTTATTCTCGCCTTCACCAGTAGGCTTATATCGAGGCCCATTCATAATCGTGACGCATGTGTTAGTTAGTCTTCGTTTGTCATTATTACGGTTGCGTAATATTAAGAATTGATGCAGTATTAATTAAACTTGCACCTAAACTCCTTAATATATACTAGTCGGTTATGATTAGTTAATCCAGATAGCTTTGTCTTTAATTTTAATTCTAAACTATAATATAAGAGTTATCAGTAAAAAAAATATTCAATGTTAAAATACTTTTTATTTTATTTTTATAAAATAAATAAATAGAATTTATCTACTGTCAAGTTTAACGCTGTCCTCCAAAGTATATTCATCAAAGACCGTACATATTACCGACGTACCGATCGGCAATGATCTCAGGTGTAAGCAACGAAATTTAATTTTCCCTGGTGCGTCCTCGGGTTTGACTGCACCATTGTTTAGGTTGAAAAAGAATAATAGATTAATTGGGTTATAGCAGCTTAATATTAGGGAATTATGCCACCAGGATATCA
Source organism: Acutogordius australiensis (assembly GCA_030555515.1). Lineage (NCBI taxonomy): Eukaryota > Metazoa > Nematomorpha > Gordioida > Gordea > Gordiidae > Acutogordius > Acutogordius australiensis. The sequence goes on along the minus strand of CM060244.1, from coordinate 1,953,616 downwards.
TTTAGTATATAATAATAATAATAATAATAATAATAATAATAATAATAATAATAATAATAATAATAATAATAATAATAATAATAATAATAATAATAATAATAATAATAATAATAATAATAATAATAATAATAATAATAATAATAATAATAATAATAATAATAATAATAATAATAATAATAATAATAATAATAATAATAATAATAATAATAATAATAATAATAATAATAATAATAATAATAATAATAATATATAATAATAATAATAATAATAATAATAATAATAATAATAATAATAATAATAATAATAATAATAATAATAATAATAATAATAATAATAATAATAATAATAATAATAATAAAGAAATGATAAATTAATAAATAATGGTTGTGACAATTATAAAAGGATAAAAATGAAGATATATGTAATATCACAATATTATAAGATTATATTTTTTCAAAAGCACCAATTTTTCTAACATTTCATTAGAAAGTTTTTGCCTGTTAGGAGTAAAAACTAAGTTGGTTTGACTAAAGAGTTTGACGGGAGCAGATGATGGTAAAATGGATTTGTATTAAATGAAAATTGGTTTAATTAAAGGATATAACTCAAGTGATTTGATTTCAATCAAAGAATCCCTCATATAATTTAAAACTTCTAGTTCAACCACACTCAAATCTTTATTGTTGTGAGTTTAATAACCAAAAAAATTTCGCTCATGTAGGAAGTAGATAGGGTAATTTCAGGCTCGACATCTGATGATATGAATATCATAGTAGCTTTAAAAATAATTAATTGATTTAAAAGTTGCTTTCGCCATCATCTATTCAACGAGCTATATGTCGTGGATGAGAAGCAGCTGCCAATATGACATATGTATTGGAAAAATCCAAAACTGATTTGAAACGTTCAAATAAGGATTTGGCAATGCAATTTGCAAGAATGAGGCTGTCCTTCTAATATATATTTTTTTTATTTTTTTATTAATTGAAAATAAAGTTAAGGCTAGTTCAGTATAAAAACAATGGGTATCACCCTGTTATAGATTAAGTAGCAATAAAAATTTAATTTATCTATGATCTATTTTATGTCAAAATGTAATAGATACAGATAATTTGCAAAAAAAACTATTTAGATCAAAGATGATAGATAGTTTTCCAAAAATGCACAAGATCATAGATAATATCTATGATCTATTATTTATATCTAGATTGTGTCCAACCCTGTTCCCTACTACATATATTTGTGATTTTTAACACAATTATTATAATAAACATGACATTAGTGGGGTTTTTGTCATCGAGAAGATGCCAAATAAATACATCTGCCAAAACAATGATTTTCAATTAACTCTGCTGTCTTAATTAGATATAAAAATTTAAATTTAATTATGCAATTTGTATAATATAAGGTGTATGATTCGGCTAGAATATATTTTTAATTAAATTTTCTTTTAACGTATCATAGTTAATACCCTTATTCGAAAAAAACTAACATAGATAAAATTTTATCGAAATCAGAATTTGTGAAGCAGGGTTACTAATCGCACAAACAATAAATAACTATTGCAATAAATAAAAAATAGGTTGCCGCATTATGTAAAATCCTGTAAACGGCTTTGTTTAACTACCGTTTTTTAAGCAACTATTTTAACCTAAGTCTGTATTTGCAAACTTTAAAAAGAAATGCAATTAAAATTAAGATAAAAATTAAAAGTTTACATTTAAATCTATCTTATAATTAAAATACTTGAACAGCTGGGAATCTTTAGCTATAAAATTGTAGATTCCATTGTCAAAATTATCGTATATGTTATCATCCAAGAATAAATACGTATCTAGAACAAAATTATATAATATGATATAAAGCCAAGAAGTAAGTTTTGTATTTATGATAAATCAACATAAATTATTAAGATTAATTTTTACTATCAAAATCTGCTTACGATACCAGATTTAAAAGTTTTAATTAATTTTAATTTTTGCTTTTATTATACAGGTCAACAAATTTTTGAGAGTTATGAGCTAACTCGAGAAATCAAACCTCCCATCATAGGGATTTTCAAATTAGTTACCGTTTTTTATAATTAAAATTAGTTAGGTCAGCTATTAACATTATATTTAAAAATATTTAAATAAAAAACAAAAAAGATTTAAAAACAAAAATAAATTAAAATTTTATTTTGCATATTCACAAGAGTTACACTGTTAAATTTAAACTTCAAATAATATTTTTAACCGACAATATATGGTGTTGTAAGTTTAAACGCGAAATATTTAGTTTTATTTTAAATGCTAATGTAAAAGCTTGATATGCTAAAAAATTTTATTTCTCATTATTCGAGATGGTAAATATAAATTAAGGAATTTTTATATGAAATAAAGATGCATTTTTTTTAGGGTATTCCCGCACAAAGAAAGTTAAAAATGGGCGTCAAATTATACATTTTATTTTAGCTACCAAAAGATTGCAAAGTTGGTTTTTTTTGATAGCTCATTAGAGCTCTCATAATTTTTGTTTAAATTTTCAAAAAAATTATTATGTTTATAGCTGGCTTACAAAGTATGATTCTAAAAAAACGGGTTTATAAATTAGTAAGAGGGCAGGTCTCTGGTTTTTGAACTTAGCTCACAACCCTCAAAATTTGTTGACCTGTGAAGAACCAGCATATTTCTTTTAGATATGTCTAATTACACTGGTCGACAAGAATTTTAGACCAACAACCTGAAAAATGTTTCTAGTGCAGTTTTTTTGCTTAACGTCATGGTTTTTTCCGTTTTTTCCTACCTGATCTGGTTTGTATTTCGGTGTTAAAGTTGCCAAAATGTGCATTTTTGGCACATTTTGACCTTAATTTACACCATTAAAAAATAATAAATTATATTAACTTTTTATATTAAAAAAAAGCTTGAATTTTTATCTATTCAAATATATAATTATTTTTTTTTAATGTATTTTACTTTTTTAAAAAAACGAAATTTAAAAACATACCTTATTTTATTTTATTTAATTTCTAGACCCATTGACGCCTTCGATGCTGCTTATGCATCGCTTCGATGCTGCTTATGCATCGCTTCTTTCTTTCTCTCTCTCACTCTTTATTTCTTTATTTATTTGTTTAAATTTCTATCCAAACATATTTTTCTTCATTCATATTCTTTAAAAAATTTCTACTATTTAAATAATTCGATATTTATATAGGGCATAAAAACGTCAGGCCAGGCTAAAAACATTTTTGTTTCGGGCTGGTTCAAATGTAAAAACTTTTAATACTGTTTCGACCCGTTGAAAGCACATATACAAAGTTTAATTGTTTGAACTGATGAAAGAGACGTGAGCAAATACACTTGTTTTGCACAGTTAAGGGGGCGGGGGCTAAACAATTGCAATTAACTCTTTTTTACACATCTAAACTAATACAATTTAAACTTTTGGATTTTAAACTAATAGCTGGTGTATTATAATTTTATCGAAATAAAAACAATTAAACTAAAAACTATTAAACGAATTTAAATGACTCAATTAGAACTAATTAAAACAAAAAAAAAGACTAAAAAATTTTTTCCTTCACTTTGTAGGCTAAATTATACCACAAAAGTTAGCCAAAAATAAAATTTAACCCAAAAAAGAACCAAACTAACTTTATAAAATAGAAAAAATTAAATCAAACAGAAAACTTAACACATACACTATAACAAAAAATAAAGAGAGAGAGAGAGAGAAAGAAGCGATGCATAAGCAGCATCGAAGGCGTCAATGGGTCTAGAAATTGAATAAAATAAAATAAGGTAGGTTTTTAAATTTCGTTTTTTTTTAAAAGTAAAATACATAAAAAAAATAATTATACATTTGAATAGATAAAATAAGCTTTTTTTTTAATATAAAAAGTTAATATAATTTATAATTTTTTAATGGTGTAAATTAAGGTCAAAATGTGCCAAAAATGCACATTTTGGCAACTTTAACATTGAATAAAATAAAAACCAGATCAGGTAGGAAAAAACAGAAAAAACCATGATATTCAACAGAAAAAACTGCACTAGAAACATTTTTCAGGTTGTTGGTCTAAGATATGAAGTCATAATTTGTCGACCAGTGTTATTAATAAATATTTTAAGATTATACCGTCATTTAGAAATTTGTTGCGCGTTGAACCTATATAAGACAAATTAAATTTTTGTAATGTACACATATACCAATGAAATTAATTTACAATTAAAATGAAGAGATCTTGAATTGTTAAAGTTAAATTTGGAAAGAGCTGAGTGATATATTATCAAAACTTCTTCAGCAGCCCGCAAGTTTTAGTATTCCAATAGCTTTAGCAAGTAGAAGTTACGGGGGCAGGGTTTATAAACAAATTTTAGGCTTGGTTTGTATATTATTGGTTACATTTAAGATTATAGGATACATTTAGGCCAGGAATAATAAAATAAGACAGCGTATTACCTCTTAGTGCAAATTAGATTTTTATATTAACTTAATTTTATTTTAGTATCTATTCGGACATTAAATAAAGGATCGAACAAGAAAAAGGACCTTAATTTAGTGTTTTTTCCTCTTGCACTATTTATGCCTCATAACTAACTAAGTAAAAAAAGTGGGATTTTTGTAAATGTGTAGAACATATTAAATATCAAAAATCTGTCAATTTACCCTACCAGGCAAGCTGGGTGGTCTTGGGGTCAGGTTACCCAGTAATATAGCGCTTGTCGCCTTCCTTGCTTCCTTTTCATCCTTTAAGGATACAATCTTTAAAATCACAAATTTTAACTTGAACCCTATTTTTTTTCAAGCCTTAACTACCTGGGCTTTTGAGGCCGGCCCTACCAGGCCATACCCTGAAACGGGTGATTATAAAGAATGGGATATGTGTCTAGCGTTAAACTCTCTTGCTTACCTTTTACAGAGTAAAACCACAACGCACAAATCCCTTCTTAGATCACTCTCTTCATACAACTCAGGTCATGAATGGTTAGAAGAGGCGTTCCCAATAAGTAAAATAATCAATTACTTCCTAACGAAGCGTTGCAATATGCTTTGTATTTGCGTTAAGAATCCCTTTTTCAACTCCTTACATTTGCAGCAAATACAAGACTCTCACCGATAGTTTTGGCCTGTCGAATTCAAAGATAAGGCGACACAATAAGGTTAATTACATTATCGCCACTCTTTATAAAAAGGCTAATATACCGTGTGTTTTAGAACCTGGTTTAACTTTTAATTCTAAAAGACCGGATGACAAACTCTTGTTCCCTTCTCTGAGGGAAACCTTTATTTTGGGATTTCACCTGTGTTGATCCTCTGGCCCCTTCAAATTATAATTTTGATCCAATTTTGAATGCCGAAATTTTAAAGGAAAATATTGTTTTTTAAATTCCGATAATATTTTTATACCAATTGTTGCCACAACATTTGGATCGTTTGGTCCTGAAGCCTTGAAAATTTTCAAACAAATAAACTAATTAAATTAAAAATAATTTTATTTCACCGAGTTTTAGCATAAGGCAAAAAATTTCCATAGAAATTTTGAAAAATAATTATTTTCTTTTTAATACGTGGCCGGAAGATTCTAAAATTTAGTAAATATAATATTTTTATTTATTTTTTTCAATTTATTTTAATTACTTCTTTCATATATTACATTTAATATTCTACTTGTTTATAATTTATTAATTATATTTAACATTGTTAATTTTATATTATAATATATTAATGCTGGAAAGCTCATAAATAAAATATTTTTAATTATAAAGAAAGTTGACTGAAGAGATAATTCAGCTAGAAAATTATTAAAATAAATATTTCTTGCAGGCAGTCTAATAAATAATTACTAAATCATGTTGTGATTAACTTTTAATTAAGTATTATCTACCCAGTCGTTTAGACATTTCGTCTAATTTTTTATTTGTTTTTAAATGTAGTAAGCGTCTAGACCCTATAATCCGCCGGGGAATATTATTTAGAATTGATTTCAACTTCCAGAGCAATTCCGACGGCATTCTTGGACGTATACTCAACGTCCAAAACTTATTTTACCTGCTTGAGCTTGACCTCAATCTAAAGCTTATATTCCGCCAAAAAATTATGCATAATTTTGGCAAGCAAATTTCAAATTTTGGAAAGTGTGAGTTTGGCTAATAATTGGTGATCCATATGAATAAGTCACATTTAAAACTTCTTCTAACATCCTATTATTAAAAGTTTTATTTAATATAAAAATTCACCAAAATTTTTGGCTCGGCGATAACAAAGCCGGCGCGAATTTTATATAATAAGCTATAAGTTATTGTTTTAATTTGTAGAAGTAATTTTCTTTATCGTGTAATAAATTGATCATTTTTTGTTAATAATAGTTAAATAAATATGGCAAAATAAAAATCAAATCAAATCTCGGTCCGTTTATAATATCGGCCCACTGATACCAGCAGTTTTCAATGTCCCAAAAGGCTTACGAGTCATGGCGATCAAATTGGTCATCGAGGGAAAAGTCACCGATGTAATCTCATTGTATGCACCTCAAACCAATCTCTCAAAGCAAAAAAAGGACAAATTTAGGGAACACTTGGAAGTTATGCTATTAGACATATCAAATAATGAATTAACAATAATAGCTTGGGATTTTAACGCTCCTGTAGGTCAAGAAAACACTGGGTACGAAAGAGTCCATGGTGGAAAAGGATATGGAGTCTAATGAAGATGGGGGCACCTGCTAAGACTTTACAAGCATACGATATGGTTATAGCACCTTCTTCTGCAATAGAAGGTCTCATCTCATCACCTATCAAAGCGGCAAAATGAGTCTCAAATAGACTTTATGCTAGTCTCAAGACCGCAGCTCAAACAAATCAAAGGCTGCAAGATCATATTCGAAACTGTATCAGCGCAGCACCACCTCTTTATCATCGACTTCGTGTTTCAACGACAGAAGTCCGCAAATTCAATTCCTCCCCCAAATCAAATGGTATAAGCTTTGAGATAAAAACAAAGCCTTTTTCAGCTGCAACTTACCCGACGACTACAGCCACGACAAAAAGTCCAGTACAATTCTGGGAACAATTTTCTTCAAGACTTATAACGACAGGTATGGACATCTAAGAATAACAAAAGCAGGGCGTGATAAAAAGAATTACTTGGTGGTGGAATAAAAAAGTAGAGCTCGCTATTGCGAAAAAGAAAAAGCTGTTCAAATGTTGGAAAAAGTGTCAACTTATATTATCAACGATAAACTCAACTATCAACTTCAATGCAAGACCGTTAGAAGCACGTACGTCAAGATTAGAGCGAAGTTCACGAGAGAAAACAACGAAATTGCCACTAAAAGTGAACAAAATTTGATATTCTTGATGGCAAAGCAACGTGAAAGGCAATCGAAAGACTGTGACGTAAATGTAAAGTTCATCAAAAACAGAGAGGGTAGGCTTTTCGTCGATCCATCAAGCATCTTAGAACGATGTAAAGAATACTACAAAGATTTACTGAACAGCGACCATAATGCAAGCGAACTTGAAGATATTCCCCCTGCAACCTTGTACCACCAAGCACCAAATCAGAAGTTAGCCCACAACTTAAAAAATGCGCAAACGGCAAAGCAACGGGACCCGACAATATACCCATTGAATGCTGGAAATATTTAGGAAAAGAGGGGAAATCGCCGATAACAACTCAATTCAACTCAATATTAGCGCATCAACTAATATTTACTGAATGGCAAAAAAGTTTGATTGTACCAATATTCAAAAACAAAAGTGACTCGTTTGATTGCCACAACTACCGCGGCATCAAACTAATATTCCATACCTTTAAGTTATTTGAAAAAAATCCTTGAAACCAGAATGAGAGAAGTTATCAAGATTGGAATTGAACATTGCGGATTTATGAGAGGTTTACAACTGACGTTAACACTGTTCGCAGTTAGCGTTTCACAAGAAAAAATCTGAAGCTTTACTGCTTGCTTCTAGACTTAGAGAAAGCGTTTGACAAGATCCCAAGAGCAGTAATATGGTGGGCGTTATGGAAAATGAACGTGCACGAGTCGTATATCAAGTTAGTTCAAAGCTATATGGCAACAACCTTACTTGTGAAGCTCGGGAGAACTTCAAAGGGTTTTACAATCAATGAGGGAGTGCTTTAAGGTTCGGCTTTATGTCCCCTGCTATTTATCTCGGGAATGAACGGGATATCAAGAAGCGTTACCAAAAAACCACGGGTGGTACATACTTTACGATGACATCCTTCTCATGGCTCAAAATCTAAATTGCGCGAAAGTATACTATGTTGAAAACGTGTACTTGGAAAATTAGGCCCTAAAATCAACAAAAACAAAACCGAACTCATAGTTTTCGGAGGACCGGACCGCGAAAAGTTGATGATCGACGACTGGTCTCTTACTAACCCTCGGCAACTTACTTAGGAGCCTACCCTCAACATGACAAAGACGTTGAGCAAGAAATAAGGAACAAACTTAAAATCAGATGGTTGTAATGGAGATCGTTGACGGGTGTCCTATTCGACAAAAACCTATCAAAATAAAAGGTAAATCTTATGCAACAATAATACAATCTGCAATAACATATGGCCTAGAAAACGGCCTTTCGAAAAAGTGACTAAAGCATTCTTTATACGACAGAAATTCAAATGGTGCGAATGTTTTTAGGAGTGACGCGCAAAGACACAATCTGAAATGATTCCATTATCGGCAGCCTAAAAATTACTCCCATCAATACAAAAATCGAAGTTAATCCGCTCCGCTGGTCCGGCCACATCGAAAGACGAAAGGGTAAGCTTAATCTTTGCAATCTGATAAATGAAGTTAACGTACCAGGCAAGGGCACACTAGGTAGACCTAAACTCACTTGGTCCCAAAAGAGAGACGCCAGCATGAGATGCCACAAATCAAACCAGGACGAGTGCATGAATAGAGCCAATTGGAAAATCAAACTGAAGGAGCTCACTGCCTCCAAATAGGCAAAGCTAATAAGAAAAAATGGTTATTGACATTAGAAAAAAAGATATATAGCAAGTGTTTAGGAACAAGACATGCGCATCCCACATGATGCGCATTCATACATTTTCACTCATACATTTTGCATTCATACACTTAAACATATCCGATTCAGTTCATTATTCATTGTGTTCTATTCAGGGCTGGGAAAACAATGAGCCAAAAAACTTTGGCTCATTTTTCCCCCTAAAACATAAAAAAGAAAGGGGGCAAAAATAAAGGGCCAAAATAAGAATTCAAAAATAGCCCTTACAAAGAAAAGGGGCAAAAAAAACCCACAAAAAGTGGCTCTTAAAAAGAGCCCCAAAAAACCCATTTTATGTTTTCTATAATAATTTCAAAAAATTTTGATGGGTGGGTCATTTTTTCTTAAAGCTCCTAAGAGTTTTTTTTAAAGAAAAGGGGCTTTTTTTAAACATGCCCCTTTTCTTTAAGCAAGAAAAGGGGCTTTTTTTTTGCCATGCCCACAAGTTTGTGGGCATTTGGAAAAAAAACTCAAAACTTGTTAAAAAAAGCCCATTTAGTTTTTTTTTCCCAGCCCTGGTTCTATTTAAATTCATAATTCAATAAATTCACAACATAATATTCACAACAGCAAGTTTAAACTGTCAAACATTGTTTTTATTTTAATTCAAGCCCAACCCGTTTGTGAATCCTGCCCGGGTATATTATAATATTAATTTTTTTTTGTGTTTTTTATTTTTTATTATAAATATTAATGTTTTTTTTACTATTTTTAAAATTGAGGCAATTGTTTAGTATAATCACGAGTTGTGAGCCAAATAATGGTGAATGTACTCTTCTAACTGTTTTATAAATGATACGCAACATCGAACAACGGTTTTTAAACCAATTGGTAAGGGTTCTAGGTTTTCGTTGAATGGCTATGCTTTTATTATCCTTATTGAAAAATTCGTAGATTGATATCGAATTATAGTCGTGAACAATTTTCACCTGTTTAAATAAAATATTCTTTTAAAACTTTAAATTATTTTTTTAAACAAATAGTTTTTATTTTCAATTTTTTTACACGCAAAATTTAAATTTTGAATGCAAACCCGATAACTATGTGTGTTTAAATTGTGTAAATAAAATAAAAACGTAAGCGCAGTTTAAACTTTCTTAACTTTATAGGCCTAACTGAAATTGTGAGCCAATGTTACCAGTAAATTATTTTTCATAAAAATATAGTCATAAAGTTAATTTGAAATTGTAAAATTTTATTTATACATATAAATTTTATTCAGATATTTTACTTAATAGATAGGGAAAACTGGGGTAAATGAGGTTTCCTAAAGTCAAGAGTCCATATCTCGTAAACTAAAAGTCCAAAATATATGCAGCAACTTTTAAATATTTGTCTAATTTGGGTTAATTAAAAATATGTAAGGCAAATTATACAAGATTGTAAATTAAAGATTTTACAGAAATATTGAAAACATTTTTTTAATGGTCAATTTAGTTTTTGTGTAGAATGATTTGTTTGGCTACACATTAGAATAAATTTTTATTTATTTATTAACATTGTTTATAAATTTTATATTTTAAAAGTGGACCTGGAATTGGCAAGGTAGTTTTGATAGCGTCGGGTAATTGAGCTATGTATCGGGTAATTTTGCGCTTATCTTATTTCAACGATTTTTAATAGCAAAAATATTATTTTAATTATGAACCTTCTCGGTAAAAAGTCTCAAAAGTCTTATAATTACCCAAAGGGGAAGGTATTATGATTGACCTTCGGTGAGTAAGTAAGTTTACCTGATTGGGGATAATATATATCTATAAATATGTTTTAAATTATTTACATTTACTTAATCTTTGTAAGTCTTCATAAAAAATTATTAATAATTTAATATAATTTTTTATAAGAAATTACAAAAGACTTATTATAATTTTTTCAGAGGAAATTATTTACATTCTAGTAGTTCAAAATTTTCTAGTTAGAATTGCGAAAAAAAACACAGAATACCCCTGAAAATTATTTTCTTTAATAATATATCATCGATTTTGGTATAGCATTTACTCGCAAGTCCACAAACCTAGGGCTTATAATTTACAACTACTCCCCTAACTTAATACATAGCACATAAACAATTTCTGAGTCTTTATAAAAAAGTTTTATGACTATTAGTATTTTTCTAACTTTTATGAGCTTTTCGGGGTTTAGAGAATGATTTTCAAAGTAAGCGGTCAAATTGTAACATTGCGATCGGTAAGCGGAAAAATTACGGTAATTACAAAGGTAAGTTTCTTCAATGCGAAAATTTCTTTCTATTTTAAATTCTAAAACAATCTATAACACAGTTGAATAAATTTTTTAGATCAAATTTGCAGAAAAAAAATTAAAAAAAAAAACAATTAAGAAACAAAAACAAAAAAATGCTGCTCTCTTTGTATTAGTTAAACTGTTACATTGAAAGTCCAAATAATATTGTTATAAAAATCGATAATAATATAAGTAATTAATAGTTTGGATTTCCAAATATACTGCACTAATCTTTTTTTTTTACTTAAAATTTAATTTCTATTGGGATAATTAAAATCTTTTTATGTGAACAAAATCTCTAATTTTTTTAAGGTATTCTCTAGGTCGTAAAATCTGTTTTTTTGTCAAAAAACCAATTTTAAGGCTAAAGAAACTACGAAAAAGGGACAATTTTTATGAGATAAGGCCTGGAGATGTATTTATTTATATTTTAATTTTTTTTCCCAACATTTAAAAAAAATATATTAATAAAAAGAGACTAACATAAGATAACGCGTGTAAAATTTTGTTTAACTTGGTCATTTTTTATCACATTAAACAAATAATTTATAGGTTGCCCCTTAAAAATTTATTTGATTTTTCATGTAATATATAAAATAGTTCCCACTTTCTTTTAAGCTCTCCTAATATAGCTTTTTTATGTTAAATTAAAAAAAATTACCTAAAAAAATTTAAAAATATAAACAAAACGTCTTTCTCTCTATTTTAAAAAAAAAATAACGCAGCTCTACTTTATAAATTATTGTATTTTTTTGTTTAAAATATTAATAAAAAGGGCTTTAAAATGTTTTTAGCGTTTGCTAAAAACTGCAATGCGAACTTCAAAAAATGACTGTGTCGTAATTAATATAATTTTTTTTAAAATTTAAAGTAATAGAATTTCAATCGCGTTATAACGCGTTCTTCGAGGCAATTATGATGACATAATAAACCATGGTTCAAATGTATTTTGAAAACAAAGAAATGGCCTAAGCATCAAGTGTTAAAACAAGTCATATCAATAACACTGGACAACAAAATTTGGAACCCTGAGCATCATTTATGGCAAGGGGTTTTAATTTTTTTTAAATATTTAGTTTTTTTATTTTTTTATTTTTGTAAAATTAGTGGTTTTCGTCATAAACTCCGTTTTTTGATCCTAAATAACATGAAAGTAAATTGCTAATAATTTTATGTAATAACCTTTTTTATGATATGTTTTTTATAAGGAATATGAATATGCCAATAGATTTAGAATTAATAGTAAACGAAATTTTGTGAATTTTTATCTGAACTTTGGACGCAGTTTAAAAAAATTGGAGGCATTGGAAAAAAAACTAAACCCGGGATCGTTATCGCAAGAAAATTCTCTACAAAACATTCAAAAAATCGTTTATGTTGTTTTTATTGTTGTCCAGTGTAATCAGTAATTTTCAACGTGTAGATTTATAAAACCCCGTTTTATAAAACAAATAAGGCTAATCAACTATGTTAACTAGGAAGTTTTTTGATAAAAAATTATAAAGAAACCTTGCATTATAAGTATTTTCTAATTACAAACAGGACCTTAATGCTATAGCCCTAAATCGCAAATTCCAAACAAAATTTTTATGGTTTGATTTTAAATTGAGCATTAAATTTAAATTAAACAATTTTTAAAATAGTTTTTATAGTTTTTTTTTATCTTTATAAAATGACTACATCTTTAAATTGGCAGAAGAAAATTTAAGATATTTACATTAGGATTATTGAAAATCATATTAATTGTAACCAAACAAAATATGCTTTTCTTACCCACATGTGCCCTCTTTTTAGCGCAGTCATTAAAAAAATGTAAATTACCTGTCCTCCTTGATTAAAAATTTCTTTAATTTCCTCTTTAACTAAAAAATCTATTTGGGCAAAAGCATAACCGTTTTTCCATATTAAAGGTGTAAGATATTTGGTGGCTTTTTCTCCGGTCTCGTATTGCTCATGGTAATTAGATAAAAATCTATAAAATAAATTACTTTGTAAGGATTTATCAATACATTAAATTAGAATATACAAATATATAGATTAAAATATAAACTGATTGGAAAAATATTATGTCTTGTAGTGTTTATAGAACTTAAAGGAACTACCTTTTGGCCATATCTCGGTATTTTTCGTTAAATTTAACCTCTGCATCCCTGGATCTGCGAGCCAATATAAAATGTAAATAACATACTATGCAATCACAATTCCAAAAAAAATATTAGCAATATTATTTTATCTATAATAAAATAAATATAATTTTTCAACTCCAATTTTATTATAAAAGGTGTCAAAATAAAGATTCAAAAGTTTTTCAAAAAAAAATATTGATTATTTTATTAATTTTTAAGTCTTCTTAGGCCATCATGATTTAAAAAAAAAGAATATACTGTGAATATTATAAAGAAAATATTTTAGTTCTATCTAGTTCATGTGTAAATTTGTTGAGCAATTAATCAGATATCAGCTTAATACACATTGAGCCAAGTCTTGATATTAAATCAAAATTAAACTCATTTGTGTTTTAAATTTTTTTTCTAATTTTTATGACTGATGGAGTGTAATAAAATTAAAAAAAAAAGAGAATATAATATAATTCTTAAATAAAGATTCTCCTCAAACCTATAACAGGTCACACAATCTGAGGGTTATAAGTAACTCAGTGTCGTTGTGGGATTATGTTAAAATAAAGAATTTTTGTGAGTAGATGAGATGATGTTAGCAAATTTCGGACGGTTAATGTAACCTAAATAATTTTCAGACAATTGGGGTAAACCAGAATTAGCAACTTAAATGTACGATTAAAACTTAATATGCATTTTAAAAAAAAATTAATTCGTAAGTATTTTAACCGGGGTTATTATTGGACAATTAAGCATTTTTTACCACATTAACAAAATATAAAGTATTTGAGAAAATTAAAATGATAAATATAACGTAAATAAGATAATTATTATCAGGTAACACCCCTTTTGTAAAAATTTTATTTATGTATAATAATTCTCATTAACATCATAATGATTAACAAATTTTTTTCATTTAAAAAAGAGAACTCTTCTTATTTATAATGTTTCGCATGCCCTTTTTTTTAAAATATAAGGTTTATATCACTGGGCCTATATTTTAAACGATGATAATTTAGCAGAAAATATAAATTTTTAATTAGCATACAAATATATGTAATTGTATATTTAATTTTTGTTAGCTTCCAATATGCAAGATGCCTCATTTTTCTATTATTTCCATATAATTACGCGTTATAATCAGGGGCGTATTGAGGGCGGTCTAACGGGGGCAATTGCTCCTCTTAAATTTTTTTTTAATTTATGATGTTACTAGCGGTTAAATTTTTTAAACATATAAAAGGGAACAAAAATCAATAAATTATTTTTTGGAAAATATGCAGCCTAAAGTAACCTTGCAAAAATATAAATATTAAAACTAAATTTGTAGTTCCTTTCCTCCAAAAAATTTTTGTCCCCCTTTAGAAAAGTTTCTGAATACGCCCCTGGTTGTTTCATTTTTAATTTTTTAAAAATGAATATACATAATTTTACCTTAACCTGCAATTAGCATGGGGTCCATAACGACCCCAGCACATTTTTATTTTGATATCTTCAAAAATATTGTATAATGGGCTATATTTATGTGACATTTTTCTTACATATATAATGAACAAAACTAGTAATTAAATTTTGGTCTAAGTCTAATAACATATTTTGTCAATTTTAATGTTAAAAACCGTGTTATTGCCTCTATGTAAATTCAAACTTAAATAATTGCAACCTTATATTCTAGTTATTTTTATTACATATTTTGTCAATTTTAATGTTAAAAACCGTGTTATTGCCTCTATGTAAATTCAAACTTAAATAATTGCAACCTTATATTCTAGTTATTTTTTTAAATATTCTTACATATTAATTATATAAAATGTTTGTGTTGTATAAATATTTTTTTTCCTCTTTAAAATATCTAGTTTTTATGGTAAATAATAGCCAAAAATAGTTTTTTATTTCAAGATATTTATTTTCTATAATTTCTAAACACGATTTAATTTATAATATTGATTTAATTAATTGACATGGTTTATTTATTGTAATTTAAAAAAATAAAAAATTTTAATTTTTTAGATTTTTTCTACTTTGTGTCCAACAAAATTTGCACTATTAACTAATGATAACTTATATTAGTCTATAATCAAAGAGCACGTATCTCTCTTCAAAATAATAAAAAAATTAAGACTATAGCTTTAAAACTTTTGAAAATATAGAAGTTTAAAACCCTAGCGGGTTAAGGAATTTTGCATTAGCCCTTTAAAGCCCTCAATCAAGACGCGTTACGTTTTGACTAAGGGAAGGTTTAAAGTTTTACAAAATAATTTATAACTTTATTTCAAATAAAATTAAGTTATATAAAATTAATATAATGTTTTATTGCTTTAGATTTAAATAGATTAAAATATTATTTTTTTAATCTTTTAATAAAAAACGGTTGATCAAATTAATCGTATTTTTTCTCTAATTCTAAACTAAGTTACATTTAATTTTGCCAATATATGAAATTTATTTTAAACGTAACATGATACAACCCAAGTTGTAATTTTTTCGAAAAACAAATTAATTGAGGCCGACCATTATAATCGAATAAAGCAAAAAATATTTTTTAATTAAGTAATAGTATAAAAAAACAATGGGTTTGAGGGCCCATACTTTTCCCCATTTTGGGGCGTCATACCCGTTAGGGTTTTGACTCTTTTAACCCAAGCAAAACAAAAAATTGCCGACGGGTTAAATAGTTGCTCGCACGCCGGCGTAGCCTTTGCTCTCACTTTAGGTTTCGTTTAGGGCCTTCTGCCTAAGCAGGCCACTCAGAAGCTTCAAAGTGGTCGTGCACATGTATACTATTTTGAAGAAAAAGCTTCCGTGCACGGATTTGAACTCGCAATCCTGTGTCGAAGACAAAAGGTGTGCCACCGAGCTATCTGAGCCGAATAAGTAATAATATAAATTTGATGGTAGTGCATTTGTATAGCACAGGTAACAAATTTCAATGGCATGTGAATTTTATAAAAACATAAATAAATATATCCCCATGATGGCATTATCTCATAAATATATTTTGGTTTAGTTTCTTCCAGCTTCGGCTCCATACATCCGTCCATATCAAAAAATGGCCTTTTTTTGACCAAATTGATGGATCGTAATTACCGTAAAATAAAATTTAAGAATCTTTTTAATACAAAAATCTATTTTAAATTATATTTATCATCTCAAATAATAAGAAATAAATTTTTCTAGTATATCAAGCTCTCACATTAGCATTTATAATACGAACAATTAGCGTCCAAACTTAATTATGACACGATAAAATATCGGTGTTTAATAAAATTTTATTTGAACTTTGATTTTTACAGTTTAATTGTTGTAAATCTGCAAAAAAAAATTCAATTAATTTTTGTTATATGCGTTACATAATATTTAACCCATGATTTGTTGAGTTTTTAACTCCCGATGTTTTGTGAATAAATACCGATCAAACAAATATTTTTTGTTTTTTTGGCATTGTCTCTAAAATTTTCAATGTTTTTAGCCGATAAACTATTGATTAGAACGGTAAACGGATTCTAAAATTCCTAAGATGATGTTCTCCGTAGTTAACTTATAACTCTCAAAATTTTGTTGACCTGTGTATTATTTAACATAGATCTATAAATTTTAAAGGTTTATAGGCTTAGAGTAGTAACAGACCTACCGGAATTTTAATATCCGGCCATTTTTTCTATTCTAATTTTGTATAGCTAACATTAAAAAATTTTTAAACAAATAAAAAAAAGATTAAAAAAAAATATTTAAAAAAAAGTATTTTTTTATTTAAAACAAATAAACTGCTAAATTCAAACTTCTAATAATATTTATGTTACAGATAATATATTTTGTATTTTGTTCGGAAAATTCTGCATAACCTAAAAGTTGATTGATGTAAAAGCTTGTTGTATTCATTTTTAAGTCTTAAGTAATAAACATAAAAAATAAATTCTTAAATTTATCTTTATGGTATTTTTGAGGTGATAAAATATATTTTAGTCAAATTAAATAAATTTTTCAAAATGCTTTAGATAATAGTCGAAGTTTAAAGAAACTTCGAAAAACAAAAAATCTGTATAAGATGACCATCATATTGATTATATTCTTCGGTGTCTTTAAATTTCACTCATTGTTTAATGAATTTATATTTAATAAATATATAATGGTATTACAAAGTAGTATGTGTTGGCAATAATATATCAAAATCCTGTAATCGTGGTTCTGCCATGCATATATCTGTAGACCAATATATTATAGGCAAGGATTGGAACTTATTGAAAAAAGCTGGTACTAAGTTCCGAGTTCTTAGGATAATTTTTGAAAGAGCTGGAACTAAGTTCTTGGAAGTACCGACGAGTTCCCAAATATCGGAACTCGAGTTCCATTTTTTTATTTTTATAATTAAACAATTACTAGACAGATAAAAAAGATATATTACACATTGCACATATAATTTACATTGCACATATAATTTATTAAACTATATAAAATGGAAACATTTATTTATCAAGCTTAAAATTCATTCCAACAAAAAGAATATCATTCAAAATATCATCCTTAAGTCGATTCCTTTGGGAATCTAAAATAAAGCTTAAATAGGAAAATAATCTTTC
This sequence comes from Acutogordius australiensis, assembly GCA_030555515.1. Classification (NCBI taxonomy): domain Eukaryota; kingdom Metazoa; phylum Nematomorpha; class Gordioida; order Gordea; family Gordiidae; genus Acutogordius; species Acutogordius australiensis. Next base: position 1,935,655 of record CM060244.1, on the reverse strand, counting down.
AACACTCACCTCGGTCAAGGGGACCGATACAACAATTAAAGCTAAGTTTCCTAGTAGCGGAAACTCAGCCTTGTTAGCTACCCACCAGCTTCTAATATTTTCATCCGCCTTAAACCTCGGTAAATTTTCGTATTTTAAAATTTCTATATCTAATTGCTCATATATTAGAGGGGCAGTTGAGTCATCGTGTTTATAAAATGTTTCTTCGTCTCTTAAGACATCCTCTAATAATGAAAATTGATATGACATATTTCCAGAAGATTCAAAAATAATTTCTTCCTCGTGATTTACTGAATCATTTCTTTGAAGAGATAATGCTTTTGATTGAACTATTTTCAGAAACTTTTTGGCTTTTTCGCATTTATTATTATTTAATTTAAAGTAGAATCTTTTATCTAAAAACAGCCCACAATTGACTATTTCATTATCTAAAAGCTGGGATTCTCTTTGTTTAATAAAATGCAAAAGGGATAAAGAAAAGTCGGTTGAATGGGTCTTTAACACGGCTTTGCAGAAATAGTATTTTGTAAAAAAATTGCAGATGTCTAAAGTTTGTGCCTGAAGGTGTTTCGTTAAAATTGCGGCTGGGCCTAGTGTTTCGACAAATCTTTGAAACATATGCCAAATATCATTGGAAACTTCCAACTCATTTAAAATATTTTTGTGATTAGAAACGGTCGTAGTTTGAGCAATCTTTCAATGCAGGTGTAAGTCCAATTCTATCTCACCTGATGCATAAGTATTGATTGAGGAAGATTTTGAGATTTTAACATTGCTGATAAAATAGGCTTAGTAGCCAATTGTCTTGCTACCTTAATTGCCAAAATTATTTCAGGTGCGCTGACTAGAAATGAATAAACTGCTAATTGAACCACGCCTTTCAGCACAGTTGAGATCAATGATGATTGATGAGTTGAAATCATATATTTCACAAACCTCGTAAGAATCCTCTATAAAATTTGAATCATCTTCATCTTGTAACATTCCTTCTAATGGGTCAAAGATGTCATCTTCACTTGTTTCAAGCTCCATAAAATTCTTTATTCCAGCTTTCATATTACGGGCTGTGTCTGAAGTTATCGATAATATTTGGGTTTTCATTATATTGTAATTTAAAACAGTTTCTTTAAGCCATTTGGAAATATTAAATGCATTATGCTGGTCATAGACCTCTTTGCATTCCAGCACTCGGACTTGAATTTTATCCATATGGATGTATTGGCAATTTATAGCTAAAAGTAAATTTATTTAAAAAAATTGAATAAAAAGTTTTACATTAAGTAGCCAAAATCACAATTAAATTTAACTTTTTAAAAGCTTTTTAAACATATTTTCTCTTTTCCTCATTATCTGATTAAACTTTATCTACTTTTTAAATGCATTGGTTAATTAATCTTGTTTTGTACTTAAATGAGAAAAATGTAAACAATGTTCATAAAAATGATTTTATTTAATTTTATAAAGTTAATATCTAGGTTATTTTAGAAAATAAAAAACTGACTTGCCTTATAAAAGTTAATAAAACAAAATTATAAATATTTTAGAATTTTTAAATTAATACATTCTTAAAAAACTGGTTTTGGGTAATTCGTCTAAATTTTTAGTTTGTATAACTAAATAATTTTAAAATTTAAAAATATTTAAATATTTATATTAAAATGTACAAAAGTTAAATGTGAAAATTAATTTACCATAGAAGGATCTGTTTGCAACACTTGCAAAATCAAATTTTATGCTTAGTATTTTATGTTTGATATCATCAATTAAAGTTGTTCGCATATATTTGGCCTTTTCTTCAACTTCATTTCTAACATTACTTGGATTAATCTGTTTAAATTTAGTTCCTGATGGGCTTGCTTTGTTTATGATTCTAATCATGGCATTATCTGAAAATAGTTCAAATGGTCTGCCATGAACAGTAACCAACTCCACGCAATCTTCCATACATGGATGCACGGATATTAAAGATATTTGTCTGCTTAAATTTGGTTTGAGTTGTAATTATGAATTTTTCTTTTCTTTCTGTAACAGTTAAAAACTTTTCATATTCTGCTTTATGTACACACTTTACGTGTTTTTAAAGATTGGGAGTAAATTTCTTAAAATATTAAATATAATTACCGTTATATAGGTTGTTTTATTTGACAACTTGCACAAAGAACATTGATATTGGTCATTAACAAGTTGAGGTTCATAAAATTTATAAATTCCGCTGAATTTCATGGTATGCCAGAATTTATTCAAAAACTTGAAAACTTAAAAATGCAGGAAAATTTATGAATGCATGAACAAAATGTTACATTAATAAATATAATTTTAGAAGGATTGTGTGCAATCAAATAATAATTTAAACAATCAATAAGGTTTTTTTATTCAAATTTTACATATTTTTTGAAAAATATTAATTTTAATGCGTTTTTATTCAATTAAAAAAGTTTGAATTTTAGGTATCTGAAATAAATCGCGAAGGAACTCGAGCGGAACTCGAGTTCCACGAGTTCCAGTACCCTGGTACTTAGTTCCGAGTTCCGAGTTCCATTTCAAAAAAAAAGACGAGTTCTTCGAGTTCCGAGTTCCGAGTTCTGGAACTAGTTCCAATCCTTGATTATAGGGTATTAATGTGAAATTAAAAAAATTTTTACTCCTGCTATATCTTCAAGGAAAAGGGTTTATTACTATACATACCCAATTTTAGATACAGGATTCGAAAAAAAATATAATTACTCTCGCAAATAAATCAAAAAAAATTTTATAAAATTAGTTAAAAGATTTAATTAAATTCAATCAAGAAAAAAATTTTTTCAATAAATAAATAATGTTGATAGCACCTCTATTAATGTGAACTTTTAAAAGCGAGTGTTGGTCACAGCATTCCAGTAAATTAGGGTGAAAATTTAAATTTATATTATAAAACCAAAAAATATACGTGCGTATACGTGTACAACAATTGAATCCATGTTCAAAGTTTTTATTTTTACCAAATTAATAGTAATTTATTATATTCATAAAATAAAAAAAAATGAATGGGTTTTATTAATTGGATATGTGAATTAAAATGTTGTTTTCACTAATATCAATAGCTTAAAGAGATATGAGATTTGGATATTATTTGTAAGTGTATATCATTTGGTGTCAATGCGCATGAAAAATAAAAATATGTTATATATGAATGATAAAAATGAATTATATAAAACTTTGGATTTTAGAAAATGAATAGTAAAATAAGATTGATTACAGGGACGTATTGGGGGGGGCAAAGGGGGGGGGGGGGGCAAAGGGGGGGGGGCGTTGCCCCTCTTTAGAAATAGCTTTCTAGTTTTTTTTTGTGCAATTTAACGCTAATTTTTATTTATTAAACAGAAATCGGAATACATGCAGGTATATTTATTATTTTTTGGCTGGTGCTTTGAATGGGGTTCAAAAATTAATTAGAGATAGATACCCCTGAGCAATTTATTTTCCTTGTGCATCGCACAAATAACTTAAATTTGAATGATTCCCTTAAAAATAGAGCTTTCTCTAACACATTATTAACTAAAATAATTATTGATTTTTTAGAAAAAGCTCACTAATGGCTCAGTACATTAAACTACCACGACTATGCGAAAGTCACTGGCTGGACAAATTTAAGCAGATGCATCGATTTCGATCAGGATTTGTTAATATTGCTAGTCATTTAGACAATATTATACTACATGGCAATAAAAATGCCTCATCTAGCGAAAATATATTCACAAAGTATAAGAGATGCCGAATATATTATTTGTTTATGTATTATTTCCAAATACTCCCTTCTACTTGCACCACTTACTGTGCATTTGCAAAAAGGATCAAATAATTTCCAAGAATCATTTGATATGATCGGAGCTTTAGTAAAAATGAATAACGATAGAGAATATAATGAAAAACTATTCAATAATATTTTTGAAGAAAGCCAAAATTAAGGTAACGAAATAGGGTAAACCGAGGTTAGCAAAAGCAAGTTCATCGACCAAATTATGATTCTCAATCTCCTGCTGTATTTTATAGATGCTCATTGCTTAATACCTATCTGGATTCATTAATTCAATCGTTAAAATTACATTTTGATAATTTTGATAATAATCCTGGCTTTTTATTATTTAAATTACATCCAAAATATATTCTTAAATTAAATCCTACCGAATTAAATAATTTAACATATTCTATTAAAAATTTTTATAATTTAAAAAATTTAGAATCAGAAATATTGATATGGAAATCATATTGGGAGTCTAGATCTTTTTCTGATGACTTTAAGATATCTCAATTGATATCCAACACAACTATTCTTCCTAGCATAAAAAGGGCTCTGCTTATTGCTCTTTCACTACCAGTAACCACGTGTACAATTGAACGAAGCTTTAGCACCATGAAGCGCATAAAAACCTATTTAAGATCTCAAATGAGCGATGATCGTTTATCATCCTTGTGATTGCTTGCCATACATAAGGACATAATAGATAACACTGAATCAATAGATCGAACCTTAGAGTGGTTTTTTTAATAGATCCTTGAAGAATATCAATTTCTTAAATATTTTTATTTTCTTTATAAAATTTTTCATGAATTTATGTCATAGATGCAATATAAATAAATATTTTATGCTAGTCATAATATGATCATTCATTAAGCAACAATGTAATTCATTAATTTTTCTCCTAAAATTTCTTGCCCCCCTTTAAAAAAAGTTCTGCCTACGTGCCTGATTGATTATCATGAAAAAAATTTTATAAGTATGCTAATTTGGAAGAATATATATGAAAAAACACTGGCTATTTATAATTAGTAATTAATAATAGGGTTAAAAATTTTAATATAACATGAACATAACGTTAAATACGCATAAAAAAAAATTGCAACCATGTCTAAAAATAGTAAGCAATAATTAGCTGATTATAAGCAGTGTATTATATTAATCTAACAATTTTATGCTAGAGGTTGTTTTGTTCAATTTATAAAATTTATCGAACAACGCCCCAGTTAATGATTTCTCGTGTCCTAAAAGAACCAAATCACCCTTAAGCAGGTCACTACTTGCCAGTCTACTAAAGGTTATTATCCTTCTTAAAGAAGAAATTGTGGCCTCACATCTCGACGTTGAAGAGCCAAATAAAAAACTTATAAAAAAATGGAGATTAGATAAGGAAGCGCATTTTTGTAATCATATAAAAATTTAACAAAATCATTGGTAACACAATCTAATTATTAATTTATCTTATTTAAAATTTGGCTACGTCAATTTCTTTAGATAATGAATTTTTATCAATATTACTTATTTTTAAAAATGTCTCTAATTTATTTATTAAAAAAAGAATAATCAAATTTATAAAGGGAATTTAAAGATTCTAAAAAAATATTATCGGTAAAAAATCTATTATTTAATCAATAAATAAATCAATAAAATTAAAATAGTACTTTTTAATTCATCATTAATATTTAAATTATTCTCAAACTTATAAGTAGAAAATAAATAAAAATCAGAAAAATCTTTAGGTTTAGTTTTTCTTTTATCTATTAATAAATTATTGTCATTTAAAAATGTATTATATATATCAAAACAGTTTTTAAATAAATATGTAAATGTATTTGTATTTTTAATAATTTCTAACAACCAATGATGTATTAAATAAAAGTTTTAGAAATATAAATTGTTTTGCATTGAAATTGATCATTAATTATTTTTAATAAATAAAATAATTTTTTAAATAGTAAATACAAAAAGATAAGTTGATGATTATAAATATGGTCAAAAAACCCCGACGCTTCGGCCCTGTGACCTGTAGATATAAAAAAAAATATTTTTAATTTTTAAGAGTATTTAATATTTTTATGTAATTTTAAAAAAAAAAATGGCGTTGTAGTGACCACACCACTGATGGGACAACAGCCGGGGTATGGTCCCGCATTCACTAACTTCCTTGATTGCATTATGGTGAAAAAGTTTATGAAGGAAAGAAAAAAAATCAGAAAAATTCTTCCCTTCATTTAAAATCTCGAGACAATCTTTTACAACAAGATGCAATCGGTGGTTAAAGCAGTGAATATACGGAAATGTGTTACAGCAATTTTGATTAGAAACACTTGATCACCATACGTTCGCTACATTGTAGCATTGTGCGATCAGGTTCTTTGGTTCTGTTGTAATCTTGAAGAGTTATTATTATGATTCGGGGGCGTTAACCAGATTTTTTTAGCAACAAATTTTTATTTTTGCTAAAAAGCAGATATTAATTTGTATAATACCTGGAGCCAGCATATATGCGGTAAGAGCTGAGGTTAAATTTGAAAAGTTTTGCTTTTACTATTTTTAGCATTTTGTATTTTTCTAAAAATTTATATATTTATCAATTTTTTAATATTTTATTTATCAGGATATGATTTAGTTTGATGGGAATATACCAATCAGACCATGCCCATGATTTGTTTTTGTATGGTATGGGAAAGTTACACTTTGCCTTCTTTGTCATACTGTGGTTTACAGATGACATTCAGAAGAGATTATAAATGTACGGATACTTTTGGATTCATACTTGCCGTAACTTGATATTACGTGGGTAGATTGGGTATAACCCCTACAAATTCTATTCTCTTACAAATTCTATTTTCTCACAAATCTTATTCTCTCACAAATTATATCTCTTACAAATTATATTTTCTTAAAAACTCTTTTCTCCTACAAATTATTACAAATTCTATTCTCTTACAAATTCTATTCTCTTACATTTTTAATTTTTTTCGAAATTTTTGCAATATTAATTTATACAATTATAATGAATTGTAAACACCGTGGCATTAACCTTATGAACATATATTTTTTAGGAAAAAAATGGATTGGATAAAGAAGAGTGAGATAATAATTAGGGCTTGACATTAGATAACATAAGGTCTAAGGTTTATTTGAGTCAACCACGTCATTATGACCATTTAAAGTGATTTATTTAATTAAGGCTGTACATTCGCTTAATGAGGCCAGTGGCAAACTAAGAATATTGTATTTTGTTTGTGAGGCCCTTTTATTTGAATTACAGGAAAAGAGAGATTATGTTAAGGCCGATGGTGTCAAGATAAGACATGTATATAATAATATCAGATGACGATTAACCAGCTGTGATTTTCTTTGTTAGTTTAATAAACCTAAATATATACTAATCTCTTTGTCCTGTTATAAATTCTAGGGTTAGGCATGCCTAACCCTAGCCAAACCTTCTAAAGCCTAGACATCTAATTATGTCATAATAAATCCCTAAGAACTTTTTGTTTTAATGTGTCTATAAAATACTTGTCCTTATACAAAGTTTTATAAAATAAATCAAATATTTAAATATGATATTTAATATAATTTAAAATCTTATATTAATACAAAATAAAATGTCATACATTGCTCGACCAGCTGAACGTGACTTAATTCACCATGTATTCCAAATCCAAACCCTAATTTTGATTAATCCCTTTTTTTCCTTTTCCAAAATTAAAATATTTTTTTTAAAAATTTTTTTTTTAAAAAAAAAAATAAAAAAATTATAATAAAATTATTAAATTTTTTTTTATTTTATAAAAAAAAAATTTTTAAAAAAAAACAATAATTTAAAAAAAAAAAAAAAAAAAAAAATATAAAATATTAAAAATAAATTAAAACCCCTTAATTAAAAAATAATTTTTTCTTTTAATAAAATTTTTTTTTTATTTTTTTTTTTCACAAATTTTTTGATATAAAAAAACCCCCCAACCCCCCCTTCTCTTACACACCCAAAAAAAAAAAATAAAACAGAGGGTAAAAAATTTTTTTCATTTTACTGACCAGCCCCCCAAAAAAAACCCAAAAACATAGTTGCCAAAAGATGCTAGGGTCGTCCAAATTTTGTTGTCCAGTGTTATATATTTAGTCAATTCCACCTCAACGACAAACTTTTTCCCTTAAAGTCTAAGTTTTGGCTGAAAATTGGCACACTGGTAGGGTCCTTGGGTGCTTATAAAAACCTAAATTTTTTTGACCGGAAGTGATTTTTGACCGAGATGTGAGCAAAAATATTTTTCATTTTTTTGCAAAAAAAAATTTGAGGCAACTTTGCGCGCATGCATCATCAGTGTATTGAAGCTAGAGTCATAATTTTTTTTTAAGATCGTACCTTAGACGCAAAAGATATTAAAATTTTTTTTTTAAGTTACCAAAATATTAAATTTAGGTTTAGACACAAATAACTCAAAAACCGTATTTTTAAATTTTCTGAAAAATTTATATAATATGGCTAATAATGTTAATTAATATATGATTTAAAAAGTTTGGGACCGGCATGACTTTTTAAAAAATTTAAAAAAATCAATTTTTTGCCTTAGTTTTGAGACATATTTAAGCCCTTTGCACTATATTAAAATATGACAATGTGCCAAATTTAACAGTATTTAAAAAGCAGGAAATATGGGCAATTATGTTAGACCATAATAGTTTGATATAATTGATTACTACTATTATTAAATTTTCAATGAAAAAGTGAACCTTAAACCCGAAAAAAGTAAAAATTTTGCCTGCTTTTAAAATCGACTTTCTGGTTAACCAGCCAACATTATTATAATATTTAACATTTATTTTATAGATAAAATATCGGTTAATAATATATAATAGCCCCAGCTTTCTTCATTCGATTTTGACGCTTCTACTATAAAAATACCTTGCCAAAAAACAGCAAATTTTCAGGTGTCAAAAAATTAACGAATATTCTATTCGTCTGGGCAAGCTTATTTTTTTTATTATTTTTGCATAATTAACTAATAATATTTAGAACCTATATAATCAATCATAATTTGCCTGTTCAAGTGTTAAAAAAATAGTATATATGTTATGTATAGAAAATCTTAAAAAAACGAGATTGGCAAATTACAAAAAAAGGAGATTATGAAAACATTCTGTTATTTTAATTAAATTTGTAATTTGTTATATTTATTAAAACATATTATTGCGTTAAAATTTGTTAGGAACGCATTTAGTTATAAAAAACTTTAAGTCAATGCCGAAATCTATATGCCTATAGAATCAAGTAACAGTGATATTTCCTATTTCTTTAATCGGTCTAGTGCATATTATAAAACTAAGATGTAATTGGAACTAAATTGTTGGTTTTTAAACTTTATTAAGGTCGGTTAGATATTTATTTTATGCCTTGTTCTAAATACCATTTTAAAGACATATTTGTTTGTGAAAATTAGTAAAAAATACTGATTCTCTATATTTTATTTATAAATTGGGTCTAATATTTAGTCTTAAATTTATCTTTGAAGCTAATTCTACCCTTTATAATCATTTAAATTTAACCCTAAATCCTGATCTTTTATGTATTTATAATATCAAAAAACCATATCACTATGCTTCATAAAATAATTGACTTTTTACGTTTATTTTAAGTTTGTTGAAAATCATAAAAGAACATCTGTTGAATCATAATATTCTAAATAGGCCAAATATATTTTTTTATTTTTTTTATTAGATTTAGTTGTTGAGGCTGTTTTATTTTAAAAACTATTGAATAAAGAAAAAATAAATTTTTACAGTTTTTAACCTTATTATTTTTTCTAAAATCCTCCCAAAATTTTTTTTATACAATAAATTTAACAAATTTTTAGAATTTTGCCGAGGATAAATATTGAATATTATGTACAATTTTAATTATTATTCATCAAACTAAAAAGGACCAGTAAAATTTAATAAACATAAGCATACAAATTTTAAGTTTTTATTTTTTACACCTTAAAATTTCAAAAAACTTAGCAAACTTTTGTTTTTATTTCATAAAGAGCTATGGGTACGGTATAAAATATTGGGGGAAAATTATGTTATATAGCGATGTTTAATGTATAAAATGCACTTTTAATTTTTAAATAGCTAGAGACTAAATTTTTTATTTTGAAGAGGAAAATAACGGCTACCTTGCCTGTGTTTATTATTTTAATTAATTTTTTTAAATTTTACAATTTTATGAAGAATATTTAGTTTAAAATAACTAAAAAAGCATTTTTTTAAATTTCTTAAAAAATGGCTAAAATATACTCTTTAATATTCTTTATAAATATTCGAACAATTTTTAGACAAAAATATGCTCCCAGCACTATATTAAAATATTTAAAAGTGCCAAATTTAATTATATATAAGAAGTTAGACATAAGTGCAATTGTGTTAGGCTATAACAGTTTTATTAAATTTATCCATACTTTGTTTAAATTGGAAAGAAAAACGGAACTTTAGATCAAAATTGGTTATTTTCAGTATTTTACTCCTATCTTCAAAGACGGCTTTCTGGGCCACTACCAAACCAATTTGAAAATTTAAAAGTGCATATTGTACATAAAATATGGCTAAATATAAATTTCCTCCAACATTTTTTTAATTACTTATAGCTTTTAATGAAATAAAAACAAAAGTTAGCCTATTTTTTGTAATTTTAAGGTGTAAAAAATAAAAACTTAAAATTTCTATGCATATATTTGTTAACTTTTACTAGTCCTTTTTAGTTTAATGAACAATATTAGAAATTGGACATATTTTTTAATATTTATCCTCGGCAAAATTTTGGGAGGATTGTAGAAAAAATAATAAGGTTAAAAAATTCGTAAAAATTCATTTTTGTCCTTAATTCAATAGTTTTTAGACAGCCTCAAAAACGTCATATCTGATAAAAAATAGTAAATTAGAATTTTTTTGGCCTATTTAGAATATTGAGATTTAACAAATGTTCTTTTTTATGCATATCAACAAACTTAAAATAAACGTAAAAAGTCAAATATTTTATGAAACACAGTGATATGGTTATTTGATATTATAAATACATAAAACAAGTCTGTTTTAGGGTTAAACATCTTCAAAAGATTATAACCGGCAAAATTAGCTTCAATGATGAATTTTAAGACTTATTAGACCCAGTTTAATATAATTTAAATATAGACATTCAGTCTTTTTTACTAATTTTTACAAATGTCAAATATGTTTTTGAAAGGCTATTTAGGGCAAGGCATACAATATATATCTAACCGACCTTTAAAAACCAACAATTTTAGTTCCATCATCTTCATGTTACGTATTAAAGACGCATAATACCTTGTAAAGAAAGAGGAAATATGACTCCTATTTGATATAAGCATATAAATTTGGGCATTGACCCAAAGTTTCTTATAACTAAATGTGTTCCTAACAAATTTCACAATAATTTCTTTTTAATAATATAACAAATTACAAATTTAATTGAAATAATGGAATGATTATATGATCTCCTTATTTTGTAATTTTCCTATCTCGTTCTTTTAAGATTTTCTATACATAACGTATGTACTTATTTTTTAACACTTAAACAAGCAAATTTTGACTGATTTTATAGGGTCTAAATATTTTTAGTTAATTATGCAAAAATAATAAAAAAAAATAAGCTTGTACAGACGTAAACAATCTGCCATAGTTTTTTGACATCTGAAAATTCGCTGTTCTTAGGCAAATTTTGGTATTTTGATTGTAGAAGCGTCAAAATTAAATGAAAAAGCTGGGGCTATTATATGTTATTAAACAATATTTTATCTATAAAATGTATGTAAAATTTAAAAAAAGGTTGGCTGGTTAACCAGAAAGTTGAATTTGAAAACAGGCAATATTCGGTGCTTTTTTATTGTAAATTTAATAAAAGTAATAATCAAATAAATCAAACTATTATGGTTTAACAAAATTGCCCATATGTTCTGCTCTTTGAAAACTGTCTGGCACATTGGCATATTCTAATATAGTGCAAATGGCAAATATGTCCCAAAATTAAGGCAAAAAATTAAAATTTTCAAATAGTTTAAATAGTCATGCCGGTCCCAAACTCTTGAAAACATTTATATGTTAACATTATTAAGGGCCATATATTATAAATTTTTCAGAAAATATAAAGATACGTTTTTTGAGCTGTTTGTGTCTAAACTTAACTTTAATTTTATAGTATTAAAAAAAAATTTTTTTAAATATATTTTGCGGTAGCCCTTATTACAATCTTCAAAATAAAAAAAAATAACTCTAGCTACAATACTTTTGATGATACATGCGCGCAAAGTTGCCTCAATTTTTTTTTTGCAAAAAAATGAAAAATATTTTTGCACATATCTCGGTCAAAAATTATTTCCAGTCAAATAAAATTTTTTTATTTTTATCAGCACCCAAGGACCCTACCAGTGTAGCAATGTTCAGCCAAAAATGAGACTTCAAGGGAAATATTTTGTCGATGGTGGAATTGACCTATATATATTATACAAACCACCAAAAGCATGAAACAATGGAATAATATATAAACTCTTACAGTTTTTTATATTTATACAATTTTTATTGATAGAATCTTGATGACTAAAATAAAAAAACCTAAAAAAACAATAAGAATTTTTAAACTAAACATTTTAAAAAAGGTATAATAATTAAATCGTTACATTTATTAATTAAAAAACCTTTTAATTGACTTTGCGTCAAGTGCTTTGGTTTCCTAATTTATATACATTTAGAATAATATCCATTACATTAGCTAGAGTTTAGGTGTTTTTAAGCTATTTAGCTTTTGTGTTTTTTCAAATTTTTATCGCTACATTTTAAATTTAATTAATGCTCAAAAACCTTTGCAAAGGATTACATAAGAAAATTTTATGTAACATTTTGTGTGAATTTTTTTTAAAAACTTTAGCAAAATATTTTAATCCCTATTAAAGAGAGCAAATTTTCTATTGTAGAAGATTTTAATTACAAATTATACTATACATGAACGCTATTAAGCAAGGCATTAACAAAAGATTATAGAATTAACTTTCTTCAAAATAACTAAATATTATACTTTTTTAAATTTTTATAGTGGGAATACATGTGATATATCTTTTGAGCCATATAAATTTACCTAACAAGATCAATTGCACGAATAAACTACAATTCAAGAGGAAATTACAAAGATTCATAGTTGATATGATTGATTTCACACTTATAAAAATTTTTCAGGTTAAATTTCCCTTTTCTTTAAAAATTAAATAAGAAAAATAAATTTAATGAAACAAAATGTTAAATACATTTTTGAAATTTTAAATATATTAAACCTTAGTGTTAAAGACTTTATTAAGGTACATAGAACCTTGCATGTTTAAACTTCTATTTGATGGAAACAGACGAAATTCTAGGAAAAATAGTTGATTGTGCCTGAGAAAAAAAATAACAAATCAGTCAGTCATGTATTTACAAAAATAAGACCTAAACCAAAATTTGATATATATAATGCGACTTTGGGAGGTTATAAGTCAAAAATTATAAATGCTAGAGACTTAATTATTTTTTTATTTTAAAGAAGACAATAAGGGCTATCTTGCATATGTTTATTATTTTAAAAAATTTATTTTTAAATTTTACATTTTTATGAAGAATATTCAACTTAATATAACTAAAAAAACATTTTTTTAAATTTTTTGAAAAATTGCTAAAATATACTCCTTAATATTCTTTATAAATATTTGAACTCAAAAGTCTGGGACCAACATGACTTTTTTTAAAAAATTTAAAAAAATATTTTTTTTTGATTTTCAGACATAAATTTGCTCCCTGCACCCTATTAAAAATTTAAAAATGCCAAATTTAATTATATATAAGATGTTAGACATAGGGATCATGTTAGGCTATTATAGTTTTATTTATTTGATTCATACTATTGTCAATTTTGGAAAGAAAAAGGAAACATCAGATCCAAAAAATTGGTAATTTTCAGTATTTTACTCCTATCCTCAAAGCCGACTTTCTCGGTCGCTACCAAACATTAAAAATTTAAAAATGCATTTTATACATAAAACATCGCTATATAACATAAATTTCCCCCAACATTTTTTAAGGTACTCATAATTTTTTATGAAATAAAAACAAAATTTTGCCAAGTTTTTTGAAATTTTAAGGTGCAAAAAATAAAAACTTAAAATTTGTATGCTTATATTTGTTAACTTTTACTAGTCTTTTTTAGTTTGATGAACAATATTAGAAATTGTATATAATTTTAAATATTTATCCTCGGCATTCAAAAAATTTGTTAAATTGATTGTATAAAAAAAATTTGGGAGGATTTTAGAAAAAATAATAAGGTTAAAAAATTTTGTAAAAATTTATTTTTGTCCTTTATTCTAGTTTTTAAAGTGAACAGCCTCAACAACGTTATATCTGATAAAAAAAGTAAAATAGAATATATTTGGCCTATTTAGAATATTATGATTCAACAGATGTTCTTTTTTATGCATATCAACAAACTTAAAATAAACCTAAAAAGTCAAATATTTTATGAAACACAGTGATATGGTTTTTTGATGTTATAAATACATAAAACAAGTCAGTTTTAGGGTTAAACATTTTCAAAAAAATATAACGAGCAGAATTAGCTTCATTGATGAATTTTAAGACTAAATATTAGACCCAAATTAACTTAAATATATTATAGACATTCAGTCTTTTAAAAAAATTTTTACATGCCAATTATGTTTTTAAAAGGCTATTTTAGAGCAAGGCCTACAATATATATCTAACCGACCTTAATAAAGTTTTAAAACAAACAATTTTAGTTCTAATTACATCTTAGTTTTATAATATAGACGACGCACTAGACCTATTAAAGAAAGAGGAAATATCACTGTTACTTGATTCTATAGGCATATGGATTTGGGCATTGACCTAAAGTTTTTTATAACTAAAAGCGTTCCTAACTAATTTTAACACAAGAATATGTTTGAATATAACAAATTACAAATTTAATTAAAATAATGAAATGATTTCATAATCTCCCTTTTTTATAATCCTATCTCTTTCTTTAAAGATTTTCTAAACATAACGTATATACTATTTTTTTAACACTTAAACAGGCAAATAATGACTGACTTTATAGGTTAAATATTATTAGTTAATTATGCAAAAATAATAAAAAAATAAGCTCGCACAGACGAATGCAATCTGCGCTAGTTTTTTGACACCTAAAAATTTACTGTTTGGCAAATTTAGGTATTTTTATTGTAGAAGCGTCAAAATCGAATAATAAAAGCCGGGGCTATTTTATGTAATTAAGCGATATTTTATCTATAAAATGAATGTTAAATATTAAAAAAAGGTTTTCTGGTTAACCAGAAAGGCGATTTTGAAAACAGGCAAAATTTTCAATTTTTTCGGTTTTAAGGTTCACTTTTTCATTGTAAATTTAATATAAATCAATTAAATCAAACTATTATGGTCTGACGTAATTGCCCATATGTCCTGCTCTTTAAATACTGTCAAATTTGACACATTGGCATATTCTAATATAGTGCAAAGGGCATAAATAAGTCCCAAAATTATTGCAAAAAATTGATTTTTTTAAGTTTTGTAAAAAGTCATGCCGGTCCCAAACTTTTTAAATCATGTATTTATTACATTATTAAGGGCCATATTATATAGATTTTTCAGAAAATTTTAAGATACGTTTTTTGAGCTATTTGTGTCTAAACTTGACTTTAATTTTTTTAATACTTAAAAAATTTTTTTTAAAGATTTTTCGCGTCTAAGGTAGTCCTTATTACGATCTTCAAAATAAAAAATAATTATGACTCTAGCTACAATACCTTTGATGATACATGGCAAAGTTTCCTCAAATTTTTTTTTTTAAAAAATAAAAAATATTTTTGCTCATATCTCGGTCAAAAATCACTTCCGGTCAAAAAAAATTTAGATTTTTATCAGGACCCAATGACCCTACCAGTGTACCACGCCAAAATTGAGACTTCGAGGGAAAAAGTTTGTCGCTTTGAGGTGGAATTGACCATATATAATTTTTTTTTTGGTAAGGGAATAAAAAAATTGCCCGTTTGATCCCAAAGCTAGCTTATAAATAAACTGGGATAATTCACAAATGTAAGTCGATCTAGACTTATTTAATAATTCATCAAGCCTCCTGTTGCTGACAATTTTAGCTCTATAACTATAGGTGATCTAAAATTTTCCACACCTTTGAATAAAAACCCGGCATAGGCTCGTGGGGCTTGAAGCGAATAGATAAGCTAATATTGCTGTGCGTAATTGAAATTTGTTCGCTCTGCAGGCCAAAGGTATATCTAGGGCCTCATGCTTAAAGAGGCCACTCAGCATGCGTACTTGTGTGCTAATTTTCGAATAGCCTAGTCACTGAATTACACTACAGGTCTCCTACGTTTATAAACGCACTGCCAATATAAAGGAATAACACTTTTATGTCTATATTTGGTAAAGAAAAAGAAATTTGCTTAATTGGAAAGTTTTGATTTTATAGATTAGAGAATAGAGATTATGGCTCATGTAGATTACTAAACCATTTAAAAGGCTTAGCGTATATTTTCGTTTAATATATAATTTTTATTTTTTTTTATTAGTTTTTCTCTTCCCGTGTAATTATATTTGGTTTTTGGACCTATAACTCTCGAATCATAGAATTTGGAAATTACTTATTAGCTAAATAAGACACGGGTAATTAAACAAAAAAAATTGCGTTTCCAACAAATATATGCGCTTCTTTGTTCTTTTTCTTCAAGTATATTTTAATTTATTTAGATATTTTAGATTGTTTGTACGGTAAATAATTTTTCGCCGGATTAAATTTAGTGAACAGTACGATATAATGCTAATTAGGCCGATTGACCTTTGATAAAAGCCTAGGCCATTGACTGCGATCGATAGGCATGAAGTTACACACCTAAGTCAATCGAATTTTTGCATAAACAATAAACTATATATAAATTTACTATAAACAACACATATTATGGCATATTTATTGAAAAATGCAGAAAATAATGTTGAGTACTCTATGATATAATTATATTATAAATCGGTTAACGTAGCGAGAGCACCTATGTAAACGAAAGAAAATCACATAATTTTTAAATTAAAATCATGTACAATCTAACTTGTTTTGATGTTGTTGTTGTTGTTAACCCTTGCGAATTTTCAATATGGATGAAGGAGACTCAGAGGTGTGAGCGATCTTAGAGGCGGCTAGAATAGGATTTGTCCATAGGTCTAGTGAATTAATCGGGGTGCCACGTGATGGGCATGAGAGCCAGTAGTGTAGGCTGTCTGCGGATTTTTTGCAGTCGTAACACATGTCGTCAGATGCATAGACGCGGTTACGAAAATCGGATAGTAGGTAGCAAAAGGGGCCAGCCAGTCAGAAGAATGGGGCAAGGTAACTTGTTTTGATAAAAACACCTTCGGGATAATATTGTAATAAACGTTTAAATTTTTGCTATCAAAATATTGTTGGGGCAAAATTGTTAAAAAAAACGAAAGGGAAACGAAAAGCATTAAATTACTTTACATTAAAGAGGTTGATATAGTTAATAATATTATTTCTCATTTTTGAGAGGATTACAGACAATTTCAGTATAAAAATTTTTTATATATGTTTTTTTTCTAAATATTTTTAAGGTCGCATCAGTCAATTTGGCCAATTTTTAGAGTTGACAAAATAGCCAATTTAGATTATAGAGTTCAAGATGGAAAATACATATTAGATTAGCACATCATGTAGAGTTTTAATAAAATGTTGGGTGATTAGTCATTGATTTTTTTCGACCTATGTTACAAGGAATTTTAAAGATCTTCAACGAATATTTAAGGCTATACATATATATATATTCCAATCAAACTTCAATTATACATGAGAAGGAACAATAAAATAATAAATTTCACTTAGCGCAGGAGCTAGTGTTAGAGTTATCTTTAAATAAATGTGAACATATATTTAAAATTTTAGAGAGCTTTCTAAACAGTCTCTCTCAAATTCTAAATATAATTTCAATATTGTTATTTTGCTGGCCGAATTTTAGCTATTGGTTTAGGTTAACTGATTGCCCGGTACCCCCAACAGGGCTTAAAGAGGCTATGCCTATGACGTTTATGACCTCTTTGCAGAGATGTATGGCAAGGGGCCATTGGTTTAGCAGGTGGATAATGATTCTGGTCTATGGCTGTTAGTATTATATGAAAAGCCTGCATGCTTGTACATGGTGCCAATATAATGGCCCTATGATATTAACTGATAAGAATTAAATACAATCGTCCCAGGGAGCGTCTAGGTAGCGCAATAATAAATTCTCCCTACCCTAACAAACAACCAAAAATAAATGGGAATTCTTGTTTTGCTGGTACCCCTATAGCTAAAAATTCCATGAATTTTGGTGTTATTGTAGCATCAGAAACTTATTCTAAATTTATCATCGTATACAGATGGGCTAGAACAGGTTTGTTTATAGAAGAGAACAAGAATTTGGATTCAATTATATTTTTAATTTATTATATATTAAAAACATAATTTTTTTTTAGAAAAATTCCCTAAACAATCCTCATGATGCTTCGAAACTTTCTTATCGCTATGTATTTTATTGTCCAGACCGGTGTAATAATTGGAATGGCAATTGAAAATGAAAGTATACTTGATATTTAATGAAAGACTTCCGAGGTGTTCTGATAAACTAAGCTTTTTACCTTGCCTATAGATAATTTTACAGGGCTTGCAAATTTTTAATTTTTCACAAACTATAAATAAACACTAAAAATGTACCACAAACCTCTCTCTCTCTTTTCGCGGACGGTTAAACGTTGATGCGCCAAAGTTAAAATAGTTTAGTTATAAATATGATAATGACCCATTGAGGATATTAATCTAGTTTCTCAAGTCCCATTTCTAGGTAAGATAGTCACCAAGATGTTTACTTTTTAATATTAACAGCAACAAGTGTCTCTTTAATATGACCAATTACTCTCTTTCTGCTCCCTTCAGTGGCGTTGGCAGAGTTTTTTTGACGGGATTAATAATATATTTGTATTGTTTTTCCCAATCTATACCTTAAAATCCTGTTACAAATGTAAGTTTACAAATAATTTTTTTTCAGCGCCAAAGCCATGCCCAGCCGCTTTGTGTCATATTTTTGGTACCCTGAGTTTTTTGTTTTGTATGGTATACCCCCCCCCCCCCCACTCCCTTTCCCGCTTAAGGAAATGTCATGCGGATCACACAAAGTTTGTTTGAAAATCTGTTATATCCTGCCGTTCTAACCTTATTTACCTTTAAGGACCGGCTTATTAATTTCTTATTCAATTTTTTATTTAGACAACTACTCCGGTTATAGTCAAGCCACGACAATGTCAAACAGGGCAATATTGAATAAAAGTGGTTGCAATACTGGTAGCCTACGGACATCTAATAATTTTACCGAAGAAAATAAGTTAAAGCACCTTGAGAAAGTTTTGTCCTACATGGATCTAACCATCGACCCGTGTCAAGATTTCGAATTATACGCCTGTGGAGGATTTCTTAACACGACAATTATTCCGCCACACATGACAGTCTGGAACGAATATAGGATCATGGCTGAAAGAACCAATGAACGTTTACTTGATATATTAAGTAAGAATATAACAAAAATATAACACAAACCGAATCATTGTTTGAATACACTGGGGCGAAAAAATCCAACGATTATGGCATAATCTCATATATATTTTTTCTTTTAAAGTTTTTCCTATAGGCTTTTTTAGGTGTATAACAGAAAAATGGCCAATGAAAATGACTAATTTTGCGGCTTCGTTTTTTCTTGATGGGGTTCATTTTTGCCTATTAAAATCATTTGTAACTTATTTAAGAAATAAAGTATATCTAGCTTTTTAACATTTAGGTCATACAGAAAATTTGGACCATATAATAGGACACGATATATTATCAGTTTTATAATAAATATATTACTTGAAGCTTGAATTACAAATTCTGTTGTTAATATATAAATATTTTTTCAACATTTTTTGGGGGTTATTTTTACATTTTTTAGCTGGCTTACAAAGTATGATTAGGAAAAACGGTAAACGGATTTAAAATTCTAAAACGGCAGGTCTGGTCCCTGAATTTGCTTAAAAATTTGTTAACTTTTAATATGAATTAAAAAAAGGGTAGCCTAAAGACAAATTGACGGTGATCCATATAGTCAAAAAATAATTTATACGTTACCAAAAATATATTAAACTATCGGACACGCAATAAATTTTTCTCTTTATTTAATTTATATAGATAATCGAGCTATGCAAGAAGAAGGAGTCGCATCCAAAGCGGTCAAAACGTTTTTTAAATCGTGCATGAATTTCGAGCGAAGAGAGGAAGAGGGCGGGGCCCCGCTTGTTAAATATCTTGAAATGTACAATGGGTGGGATTTGTTGGCCGAAAATTCCTTTCCAAAACAAACACAATCTCCTTTCATGGAAGAATATAATAACGACAGTTGGAGAAGTAATTTTAATAATTTAAGTTTGTCCATTCAAAAGATAAATACCGATTTGGATATGAAAAAATTTACTTTATTTGAAAAAAACCTATAAATATACAAGAGCGGTCTCCTCTCCAAATTTTTATAAAAATTTTTTAATATTATTTGGTAATCAGCTGTTTAAAAAATAGTTATATATTTTATGATATACGCGCTTGGTAGTCATGGTAAATTGGTCAGCTAAGACACAAAAAAAAATTTGTTTAAAAATAAAAGAAATAAACCAAACACACAATAAAGAGATTCACTTGTGATATATTTGTTAGAAAATTGGAATTCGTTTCATAAACTTGGAATTATTTCTTATTCTTGCGTTAAATACGTCATTTGTAATATTTTAATTAACGACCCTGGAGGCACAAATGATAAAAAAATGATAATAATAAATTTAATGTAAATAATAATAATAGAACGTATATAAAAATAGAATGCTCGTTTCATAAACATACTCCCCGGGATTGGAAGAATTAATCTTCCAATAAATCACGTTCAGCTGAAATAAGAAGGGACATAATTTGATCACGGGCCTCTTGTAGATACCGTTAGCGCAAGTTATTGTGGCAACGCGAATTATCGAATCCTTGCCTGGGTGTAAGTTAATAACTCGACCGGTTTTCCACATCAAAGGGGGTAAGTTGTCTTCGGCAATTAATACAAGTTGACCTAGTTTTAAATTGGTAGATGCCCCTTTCCATTTGTTTCGACGTTGTAGATGCGTTAAATATTTGCGCGACCATCAAGACCAAAATTGGCAACGCATCATTTCGATATGCTGCCATAGCGTCAAGTGAGAGATTGGGATCTCCGTCAGATTTGGCTCCAGTGAATGTTATTGGACGTCCGATCAAAAATGATTCGGTGTCAGCATTATTAAATTGTTAGAGTCATTTGGTATCAGAGTCGTGGGCCAAAATTTAAGAATTGCTTCTAGGGCAATGTAGCTGCTTCCTCTTATATTAAGGGGAAACCGATTATTCTTTTAAGATAGTGTTTGGCTGACATGACAGCAGCTTTCCATAATCCGCCAAAGTGTAGTGCACGCGAGAAGGTATAAAGTGCCACTGGATGCCCTCGGATGCTAAAGTTTTGCAAATTTTTGTATATGTTTTAGAGCCAGAGTCACTTTAAGCTCCTTATTGGCCCCGATGTAATTGGTACCGTTGTCGAAATAGATGTATTTCCTTTCGAGACATAAAGGGCTTCAAAGCATTAAAAAAAGTTTAAGTGGACAATTCCGACGTAAATTCAAAATGCACGGCCTTTGGCAAAAAGACAAATTTAGCTCCATAACCTTAAATTGCCGGTATTTTCTTCACTTAAAAAAGGACCAGTCAAGGCCGGTCGAGGCGAAACGGAAAAAACATTAATTCGATGAATAGGCAATTCTACGTGAATGAAGCATAAACGGTAGGCGATCACCTTTAGTAAAAGATTTAAAATTGATTAGAAAGCAATGAATTATCTACAGATAAAAACATGGTTAGCGTTTTATGTTTAGAATAGAATTGTAGCAATGTTATTTATTTCTCTCATGAATGCCATTTTGGTATGACTTAAAACTAAGAATACAGGACCGTTCCACCATATGGCTTTATTCGATTTGCTCAAAGAGCAGCCTCTCGACAACATATCCGCACTGTTGGGACGATACATGTGCCCATTTCCATTCTTTAAAGAACTGTTGAATCTCAGACAATCTATTTGATACAAAAGTCTTCCATTCCCGAGATGGGGTTGCGATCCAGGCTAAAACGATTGTGGAAGACCAAAAAAATACACGGTCAAACTCTATTTGGAGTGCTCGAATAGTTGTTGAAAGCAATCTTGTCAAAAGTACTGCCCCACACAATTCAAGTCTGAGAATGGAAACGGCCTTTAAAGGTGCCACACGAGATTTTGAACAAAATTGAACGTGGCGACTAGACCCTTCGATTCTGACCATATAAATAGCAGCTCCATATGCCTTCTCAATGGCATCCAAAAATCCGTAAATTTCTATGCATTGTGGGCTAAGATGATTGGTTGTGAGTCGCGGAATTTTGATCGTATTAAGATGCAACAGTGGACTTGTGATATGGAACCAATCCTTAGCAGTGATATTGTGCATGGGATCACCCCAATCCCATTTTAAGACTCATAATTTTGGCATCATTTTAGTTTGGACGGTGATAGGTCCTACCAATCTAATTGGGTTAAATACTCGGGCAATGGTAATAACTTACGTTTGATAGCTGGATATATTGTGTTTGAACTGATACCTAATCCGAATGTATCGTTCTGAGGATCCCAATTCAATACCAAGGTTTTAGTGGTTACGAGATAGTCGCTTAATGAGATTAAATCTTGCTGTATGTTCTCGGGACATTCAGATACCTCACCGGCCGACACAATAGGGAATCCCTTGGCTTCCTCGAGCTGTTTCAGAGTTTTAATCGCTAAATCGGGAGCTGAAGAAGTACCGTATGTAACTGTCGTCAAATAGACAGAAACTACTTTTTCTGACGGATTCTCGCTCCCAGAAACCCGCTGTAATTGGCAATGCCACTGGTGCATAAGAATTCGTCGACACATCTGCTTCAAGTCGGCAACGATCGCAACCTTTGCGCATGGCCGTTCATCAATGACGGCTTGTTCGCGATTCCCCGGTAATTTCCGTGAATTGCATCTGTTTATGTTTTGAATGTACTGCATTGATGTTAGTTCAGATATTGAGCTGTGGACTGTATTCTTGCGATTGTCTACCTCTGCAATATAAGTGGCTTTAAGAATTTGGCAACGGCGTTTGAGAAATTCAACAAATTGCGTTTGGGTGGGAATTATCTTTCGCTAACGATGTTTCCCACTCCTTGATCGTGACTGAATCTAGTTTCTTAGAGACCGTATGCACCAAAATGTCGTCCCAGTGTTCTACTGGTCGCTTCATGGCTTCTATTGCTCTTGTATTGTTGTTCGGCCCGTCTACGAATTGTTGTAATAGTTGATAGTTTTCCTTATGCATCACTGGAAGCTCGAATATTGCATCTAGGTGTTTTTGCAATATAAGTCGTTTGTTGTCGTATCTCTCTTTGAGAGCATTCCACGCTTTTTGGTAGTTTGCTTCCGAGATTTCGAGCGATTGGAAAACTTCCGCTGCGCTTCCCTTGACAAACGCTTTGAGGTAATTGAACTTTTCAATACCTGTAATATTCTGTGAATGAATTAATGAGTTGAACCTATCGTAGAAGTTATACCAGTCATCATACGATCCAGAGAATGTTGGAAGTTGAATCTTAGGAAGACGTATTCGCTGTTCGGAATAAGATGCTACCTCAGATTGCGGTTGTAATAATTCATCGGTCTGAACCATTAACTCAAAGTATTGATTCTCTACCTCCTCTATTTTATCGTTATTCTCTTTACCTTCCGATTCTAATTTGGCTTGTAATTCTTCGAGTTCGGTGAACAAATATTCAATCCTTGCTCGACGTAGCTTTAGGTTTTTCAGATAAGTATCGTTTGCGTCGTTTTGACATACCTTCACGAAATTTTCGAATCGAGAGAGTGCCGCACGCATTTGATTTGGTCCCTTGTAAGAGGAGCACAAATCCGATGTATAAAGAGAATATATCCGGCCTCAGAAGGACCAAAAATGGAGGCACAAATTATAAAAAAATGATAATAATAAATTTAATGTAAATAATAATAATAGAACGTATATAAAAATAGAATGCTCGTTTCATAAACAGACCCCTCAATTGTTCGGATTCCGAAAAAAAATTTAAAAATTTAGAATTTGTTTCTTGACATAAAATGTATTTTTACATAAAGTCGTCTATCCAAATTATTATCATTAAAAGCATAAAAAACTTTTTAAAAATATTAAATGAGTTGTGATGTTAATTTTTATATATAATATATTATATGTTTTACATTAGCTCTTTTATACATCACCTATTAACATGGATTCAAGGCTAAAGGCCGATTATTTAAGTTAAAGCATGCAAAGTAAAAAAAAGGCCATATAACACATACCAAGGTTACATCAATTACCAACAAAAATTAAATATGAACTCTGAACACGCCCCTATAATATCTAACTTAAAGATGAATTGGGCTTAATTCTTCTAATGCAAATTTGTAAGGAATTTATAAAGTTGTATCAATTTGCCTATTTTTTAAGATCCATTATAAAATTTATTTTTATTAATACTTAAATTTTTCATATATGGGCTTATATAGCTTAATGAAAAACCTTTCTGTCTTACACGCTGAAGGTTGCGAATTCGAATCCGTGCGTAGGAAGTTTTTTCTTTGGAAATAGAGTATACATGTGCAACCACTCTCAACCTGCTGAGTGGCTTGCTTAGAGGCAGTGGGTCCTAAACGATATGGCTAAAGTGAGATAGGCTAAAAACCTATGTCACCGGCGTGCGAGAAAATCTTTATATCTTACCCGTCGGCAATAAAGGCTTTGCTGGGGTTAAAAGAGTCAAAGCTCAAAAGGGTATAGCGCCCTTAAAAGGGTAAAGGTAAAGGGGAGCCTCAAAACCATAGTTTTATATATATATATAAATCCATTTTTTTCTTCTAGTGAAATTAGCCGATTACAATGTGACCCACTCGATAGATCTATATTTCGCAAAACTGATTGCCGATTATGATAACACGAGAACCACGGGTAAAACTTACAGAATGACCATCGAAGGGGGGCCCATGACGTTACCCAACCAAGCTTTTTACAATCTGAACAAGACTGCGCCTTCTAAAGCTAATCATACGGATTTGTACGAAGCCCATTTGCAATTTATGAAAAATATCGGACGGCTATTGATACGTGACCAGGCGAGGTTTGGTGTTATTCCACTTATCAATTGCAACGATTCAAAAGTAGGCAATGAAAGTTGCGAAGATGCAAATGAAAGAAACCTTGACAGGGTTATGAGAGATATTTTGGAATTTGAGGGCGAACTTGCCAAGGTAAACTTTTTCTTTTTTTTTGTGCATCCCATAATGCTTATTTTTGGGGGTAAGGAGCATTGAAAATGCTTACGTCGACTTTTATAACCCCTAGGGTCAATAGGATTAAGCCTCTGTCCGCCAAAACCTTAATATTCATTGAAATGACGCAGCACTCTCCGAAATATTATAGCATGCAGGCTTCACAACCCTGGCAAAGGTGGAAGGGCAGAGTCATTCACCTGCTAAAACAGTAAACCCCTATTTATTATTGATATTGCTAACATTCTGAAAATTTCTGATTTTCGGATTCAATTAATATCACTTTTACAAACTAACTTTAAGATTGAGCATTTTTTTTCACCTACCAAAGACTTAAAAATGCAATTATTCCTAATTATTTCTCTGTAATATATTTTATGGACCAATCTTAAACAAAATTTTATTTTGGGTAAAATTAAATTTTTTCCAGGCCACGATATACCCATGAGTTTAGAAAATGAATTCAATGTTTTTCCCATACTTTTCGCCAAATCGGTGCACTACCACCAATGAGGGCTCTGACTCTTTTAACCCGAGCAAAAAGATTTACCAATGGGTTATCTACGAGATTAGCTCGCAAGGCAGTGCCCTTGATTTTTAGCCTAGGCCTATTGTGCCTTATTGCCTGGGCTGGCCAATTAGCAGCTTTAAAGTGGTTGTGCACAAGTGTCCTCATCTACCGAAAAAAAAGGCCGCCTATGCACTGAATCGAACCCCCTATTGTGTGTAAGACAAAGGTTGGCCATTGGTCCAAAGTATTTAATATTAAGAATAGCAGTTAGCGCAATAGTATAAGATTGTGATTTAAAAAAATAAAATCAACCAATATATATTTTCTCTTGTAGCATATGCCATGTTTAATATATGCCAAAAAACCACCTTTTCAAGTTCTCTCCGGGGGCGCCTCACCTTAGAATCCCAACAATTTTACGGCATTTAAATGAATAAAAATAAGGTCGAATGACCTTAATCGTTAGGCAATTAAACTGCCTTCTCTTTTTACATGCATGTATGATTAATTCGTCTCATATGCAAAATTTAGTACATTATTTGATCTGATACTAACCTTAATCTTAATCTAAAATAATTACTATACCTATTTTTAAGATAACCTTATCCTAGGTTTAATATAAACAAACTCATTTCTAATCTAAACCAAATAGATACAATATTAATAAAAATGTAAGGTATGTGCATTTTTGCGATCACTACCAAGCCGTTTATTTTACACTTTGGCTAAGAAGATAGTTAAATGTGTGACGGCAAATTATATAGCCGTCTAATTTTGTTTTATTGTTGGGGAAAAAGGTTTAGGGGTAACTCTACACCACACGCTTTATGTTTTATTTGATGAATATAATTATGTTTACATGCTACTACAGAATGACGTTTACAATAAAATGTTTTGGGAAAAACCTTATCAGATGGACAAACGGCTACCATTTGTAAGTTCATTTTTGATAGTGGACACATAAACATTTACACATAAATTTTTTTTAAAATAAGGGGGGGGGGGGGGGGGGGGGGGGGAAATCTGGAATATAATTTTTTACGACCCCCTCCCCCCCCCCCCCTCCCCATAGTAGCCCCCAAATAAATTATATAATGTTTGCAAAAAAATTAGCTATCCAAATTAGTAAAATTTAGGATAACTAAAAATTTATAAACTAAATACATTGGGTTAAATTTTTTATCTTATTTGTTTAACAATAAAAATTTTAAATATAATAGCAAAAAATTACGACCAAATTTAATTGTTACTTACCCATATTATCATTATTTAGTAAAAAATGATAATGCAAATTTTTTTATTTAACTAATAATCAAAATTTTGCTATATATGGTAATTTTTTGATTGTAAAATTATGTTTAAATAAATTTTTAAACTGTAAAAATTTTAAAATTTTTTACTTCAATGCGTATCATTCTATGCAATCTATAATTTGTCCTACTTTATTTCTAAATTTTATCAGTTTTCCAAGCTCGGGGTATTACCGCAGTACCTAGACGACGACATATTTACCTAAATCTAAAAAAAAATTATATTGTAACTTTACTTAAACCATACAGCAATTGAAGATTCATTTATATCAATTTAGTTACCATTTTTTGAGGTGTTAGAGTTGTTTGCTGGTCAATCATTATTACTGGACATCTTTTTCTGCATATAGTTGAATTGGACCCGGTACTTAAGTGACGTGATTTCACCGAACCATAAACAACTCAAAAATGTTTCGATATATCACGTGCAAACTAATAGAAAAACCTATTTCAAGGGAATGCAAGCTGTAATTGAACAGTACTTGAATTCTAGTAAAGCTAGGTATTCGATTTTTAATGCAAACGGGATAAGCGCCTCAGTAGTTGATTCATTTTGTTAATTGATATTTCTAAATAAATTTTATTTATTTTTTTTAAATTTTTTATGCTAATGTAATTAAGATTCGCCATTTTTTTTGTAAAATGGTTTCTTGTAAAATAACTCTATTGTTTAAAAAACTAAATGAAATCTGAACACGCTAATTATAAATTTAAAATCATAAGACTAAATATTTTTATGTTGGCTAATTACACTGGACAAAAAAATTTAGATGACTTAAACATAACTTAGGGCAACTATCGTTTTTGGTCGAGGTTTTCGTGCTAATTATAAATATGAAATTGGAATTTTAGCCACAGCCTTAGATTTTTAATTATTCTGTGTCAAAGTCGAGCTTTTTTTATTTTGGGGGTATTTTGGGCCTCTTATGGGTAGTACAATAGTTTAAAAATATATTTTAATTACGAAAATTCATTATTAACCAAAGGCGTTTAAATTTTTTTATAATATTTTATTTTTTTTTTATTTTTTAGTTTTTATAAAATTAGTGGTTTCGTCATAAAATTTGTTTTTTGATCCTAAATAACTTGAAAGTTTTACTAATTAAACAACCTTTTTAAGATATGTTTTTTATAAGGAATCTGAATGTGCCAAAAGATTTTTTAGAAAAGTTAGAAAAAGTGAATTTTTTTTGAATTGACGCGGTTTAAAAAATTGCAGGCATTGGAAAAAACCTAAACCCGGGATCGTATTGCAAAAAAACTCTCTAAAAACCTCAAAATCTTTGTTGTTGTTTTTTGTTGTCCAGTGTTATTGATTTGTTTTCTTAGAATTTAATTTACAATTATTTTCAAATCAAAGTTACTCCTCAATCTCTACATATTTATTTTTTGTTTTAATTTTTAATGCCATTAAAGGTTTAACTATTTACCTAAATTTAATAATTAGGTCAATCCTTCAAACATGTTAATTAATAGTGTTTAATAATAGTTCTTGCATGCGAGAGTAAAAAATTGGATTTTTAATATTTTGCATTTCTTCTTTTATCAACGCAAGAATAACAACCTGGTAAATATATTACTTGCCTTAACCCGTTGCTTATTTTTATAAATCATGTATTAAACATAGTTACTTCTTTTGGACATTTTAACTCATGTTTATATCAGAATCATCGGCTAGTCTAGTTGTCTATTGGCAACTATAAACTAACGTTGGAAGGCGAGTTTATTTTAATTTAGTTTCTTTCTCCACGACGCCTGTCTTGATATCTTAAGCGCTACATCTAATATTATGATTTTTAATGTATCAATAATAAAAACCCAAAGTAAAACAATATTACTAAATTTTTAAAAGATTTAAATAACACAAACAAATTTTTGAGAGTTATAAGCTAACTAAGGAGATCAAACCTGCCATCTTAGGGATTTTCAAATCCGTTTACCGTTTTTCCTAATCAATTTAGTTAGTCAGCTATTAATGAAAATTAATGCCAAAAAATAAAAAAAGATTTAAAAACAAAATAAACCAAATTTTCACGCATATTTACAACAGCTAAACTGTTAAACTCATACTTTAAATAAAAATTTTATTAAAAACAGATAATATATAGTGTCATATTTGGACGCGTATTTTGTATTATCTAAGTGCTGATGTAAGAGCTTAATACACTTTAGAACTATATTCATTAAATGAGATGATAATTATAAGTTACAAAGAATTTTTATATAAAAAAAACCATAATTTTTTTAGGGTATTCTCGATCTGTCAATCTGGTCATAAAAAGGCCATTTTTTGATAAAGACGCATTTAAGGAGACGAAGCCGAAAGAATCTAAGAAAAATTTATATATATTAGATAAGTCCATGATGGGGATTTTTTTATGTTTTCATAAAATTTACGGTTGTGTCATTGAAATTTGTTGACCTATAAAGTAGCTATATTCATCTCTCTAAAACTACGTTTTGGAGTGATTATAAAATTTTAATCCCAATCCATATATGGCTTGATGTAATAATAAATATAGGGGTGACTGGGGCATTGTGGCCAGGTAAAATTCAAAGTCTTCTAGAAAATGAACTATCATAGCTAGGACAAAAAATTTTATACCAAATTATAGATGCAGGGCACCTTTCTTTACAATAAAATTTTTTTTTAAAAAATTAAATCAGTTTGGAGTTATTTAAATTTTAATAAAAATAAAAAAATGGGGTAAATTGGTCAGGCATGGGGCATTACGGCCATTAGGTAGGGGCAATTCGGCCACCGCTTCTTATTTCATTTAAAAGACAATAAAGGTTTTTTAAAATATTGAATCAGTTTGGAGTTATTTAAATTTTAATAAAAATAAAATGGGGTAAATCGGTCAGGCATGGGGCATTACGGCCATTAGATAGGGGCAATTTGGCCACCTCTTCTTATTTCATTTAAAAGACAATAAAGGTTTTTTAAAATATCTTTGGCATTCTGGCACAAGATTTTGGGTCTTTATTTTTCAAAAATCTACACAAATTTGTTCTAGGAATATCTAAAATCCTTAATATCATAGATACACACTTTCCCTAATAAAATTTATATTACTTGATTTATCAGGTCCATTACTTTAGAATAATCACATACCTTTTTTTCCTTTTTTATTTTTAATTTCTCACCATGGAAATTTTTCAAATCACAAATATATGAAAATTAAATGATTATGTGGCCGATTTCCCCGGCCTCAATGCCCCACTAGGAGTAAACTCTAAATTTTTAAAATTAAACATATTTAATTAAATTTTTAACATGTAAAACTTATATCATTGTAATGCTAGATGTTTTTTAAACCAAAAAATATTAAGTTTTGTTATTTTATCTATAGTAAAAAAAAATTAGACGAAAATCAATGACCCTAAAAATATCGTTAAAAAACTCAAAAAAACGGCTTTTTTTAAAATAATTTTCTTAATAAAAATTTATTGTATGCTCACTAATTACTAAAAGGAATATTTGACGAAAATTTTATACTTTTTGAATTATATTTGACTAATATATAGCAAGTGGCCTATTTGCGCCATCGGCCGTAATGCCCCAGTCTCCCCTACCTAATTAAAAATTTTTTGCAACAAGGAATTATAAATGCCTATATAATAGATAGATATTTTTGTGGTTTTTTGGGTTATTGAAAGTCGCCAATTGAGCTTAATATTAAATTTAAATTAGCATCGTAATATTTTTGTCCGACCAGCATGTAGATAAGTGTTGAGTCTGATAATTTTCCTTTAATAGGCTGCTTATTTGATAAGTACTGCCTAAAAATTTAACTTCCCACACAATTATATTCCCAACGGATATAAGAATTACTTTGATACTAAATTTAAGAATTATATAAGCCACATTCAAAATTGGGTTATACGCTTGGGAGCTTAAAATAAAAATATTTTAAATCTTTACAGACCCAACTTTATAAGATTATTATTAGAAATTTCCTTGATAACTAAAAGTTAACTTAAGAAAACCAAATTTTTTCATTAGCGGTTGGCAATTGATCCTTAATTAAAACAATACCACTAGTCAACAATTGATGACAATAGTAACCGCAAATTCTTGTGAAAGGCAAAAGCTCATTTTAGGTATCGCTTAGGTAAGATAACATGATACAGCAAAATAATATTAATAAGAACAATTTAAATATTACGTAGAATATTCTAAACACATTATACGCATTTAGGGTATGTCAAAACTCCGGAGTCTAGAAGAAGTTCAAGAACTCCGGAGTTTTTTTATTAAAATTTGTTAGTTAATATATGTAAATATTACATAATTAGCTGCTCTTCCATTTATTTACAACTTTCATTAAACAAAAATAAGTTTTGACTACAAAAATACAAATTCCAATATTTTTAATAAGCTATTGTTTACTAGCAAATTCTAAAAAACTAAAACTTCGGAACTCCGGAGTTGATGGACTCCTTCCCGACACCCGGAGTTTTGACATGCCTTATACGCATCATATATTAAACTAATTTATAAAAAGAAGGTCAGATAGCATACACACATCTTTAGTATATGGTAAAATGTCTTAGCTTATTCTATATTTTTCATGAAATATATTTTACAACTTTTACTTTTTCAAGTAATTTCTCATTGTCATAGATGACATTTTATTTTATATTTTATTTATTAATACCTATATGTTATAAAATTAAATTAAACTAAATTTTGAGCTTAGTTTGAGCTTTTGCTAAAATATAATCATTTGGCCGATTTTATATGCAATCAAGTTACTTTCATTTTTTGTGATTATTGGTATTGTTTTATTAATTCATTCGTGCGATTTAAAAAGTTTGAAAGGTCTTTATCACATAGTTTATTTTATCCCACAAAATTAATTTAGTTTCAGACTATGATATTTTCGTCCTTTCAACTTCATTATAATTAAAATGATTTACTTTAAATCTGTTTATCTTCCGTCATTAGGGTTGTACACAATTTTATTATGTGGCACATAGTATTTTCGCTCTATCATACACTATCTTCCGAATATTTGAACGCTTATGAGCCCGTAAATCATTATTTCGGCATCAAGTTTGATGACAAACCCCGCAAATGGCAATTGTGCCTTGAAAAAATGCCCCATAACATGAACCAAGCGCTCAGTGCTTTATTTGTGCGCCGATACATAGATCCAACTGATAAGGCCCGCGTAAGTGAATTTTTTGATACTTTTATACAAACGCTTGCTATAAAAATTATTTTTGAAGTTCTGTACACATTTTAAATGGTGGAATTTAGTGATATAGTTAATTTTTTTATTTCCACTTACAATCTTTTTCCCCATTTATAAGATCCATCACCTTAAAATATACATGACGTTATTTAAGGCATTTAGAACCATTAAAAACTTTATAATAGAGCGGGCATAGACCGAATATAGTATCTATTTTAGATTTGACGTAATGTTTTTGCTTGTTTTTTTTTAATTTTATTAAAAATAAATATGCAAAACTCAATTTTTTTGCCTGGCATAGTATAAAAATTAACTCAAAGGATTTTAAAATTACATGTAAAAAGAAATTATCTATTTTTCTACTATTTAATAATAAACTATATTAAAGGCAACAATTAAGTGAGCATATATATCATAGTTTATTTAATTAAACATAAAAATTTTGCAAAATCTATTTCTTGAGTTTTAGTGATTTTGAGTAATGCAACTACAGATATTTCATGGAGTATTGTCACCCGGCATTCATTTTATTTTAAAAATTTAATTTAAAAAAAACAAAATTATTTAGTATTTTTTTTTTGTTTTATTTCTGAGTTACGGGCAGTTTTGCTAAGAGTAAATAATTTCAAATAAAAACAAATTTGGATTTAGTGAAACATATTATACCTTAGCAAACTAATTTTTATTGCAAAATATTACATGTTTTTTGTCGTTTTTTAAAATCAAATCAGTTTTAGAAATTAAATTGTTCAAACTATACTGGTTTTAATCGATATAAATATTGGAGTCGATAGATAAAAATAATTGCACAGTAATTATCTTCGTCATGTACTCATCACAAGATCTCGTTTCCCATATAATTTGTTGTCTAAACAACAAAATAATTAATTAATTATATAACGTAATTTAACTCCTTAATATTTATGTTAAAAAAACCTTTATATTTTTATTAAATTTATGCTGTTTAAAATTAGGTTGAAGCTATTGTTGAACATATTAAAGCAACTTTCAAGAATGATATTGAAAAGCTTGACTGGATGGACGATCAAAGAAAAAATTTTACATTAGAAAAGGTATATATATATAACACAATTCGGCATATATTTAGGATATAAATTTTTGATATTAACCTTACTGTTTCGAAGTTTTCTTATTCAATTTACCATTTTTTTAGTTTAACTTTGTGTGCCAGGTAAACGTAAAAAAGTAAAAACAATTAAGATTCGAAAAAAAAATGAAATTAATGATTTATATGTAAAAATAGCTATATTTTTTAATGGAATTGAAAATATATCTGTATATAACAATTGTATATGGCATGTACATACAAAAACAAAGACCAGGTATAATAAGGAATTTGTTTAGGTTATATAAAATATGATTTTAATAACAAAGTATTTCAAAACAATTGATAACACTGGACAACAAAAACAACATGAATGATAAAGGGTTTTGTAGAGAATTTTCTTGCGACAACGATACCAGTTTTAGTCTTTCCCTCCTTTTTTAAAACCGCGTCCAATTCAGAAAAAATTTAAAAAAATTTTTTAACTAATAATTTTTTAAAAAATCTATTGACAATTCCCCGTAAAAAACCCATATAAAAAATGTTATTGCTTAAATTATTAACAATTTACTTTAAAGTTATTTAGGATCAAAAAACGGATTTTATGACGAAAACCTAATTTTATAAAATTAAAAAAACAAAAAAAAGTTATATATTAAAAAAAATTTAAACGCCTTACGTCAATAATGAATGTTTTGGTAATCTAAATGTATTTTTAAACCATTGTTACTACCCATAAGCTTTGAGATATGCCTAAAATACCCCAAAAATAGAAAAATCTCAACTTTGACACTGAATAACTAAAAATTTGAGGGGCTCAAAATCTGATTTCTTATTCTTAATTAGCACCAATAACTTGACCAAAAACGATGGTTGCTATAAGATGCTCAAGGAGGTCTAAATTTTGTCGTCCAGTGTAATTTAGCCATTTATTAAAGATTCATCCTAAACTCCTGTTTTTTCTTAATCTTATCACTAAAGGCCACTTACAAAATGAACTATTTTTTATTTAATATTTTCAAAAATTTATTTGTAACGCCTTTTTTCAATAGGTTGTCCATTTAAGCACAGAAAATAGTTTTACTAAATTTTTCTAAAAATTTGGTGCCCAATGATCCCTGATTCTATACATAGTAATAATTATTTTCCAATGTTTAGAATTTACTGATTATTTTATATTTAATAGCTCGAAGCTCTAGATTATATAATCGGTTACCCAGATGATTTAATTAATGTAACTAAATTGGATAAAGGCTATACCGGGGTAAACTTTAAATTATTTTTTTAACTGAGGCCGCGTTTGACGTGAGTTATATTTAGAAAAATTTATATGTTTTAAATAAAATTTGGATATCATTATTTTAGGGTACGTGCAAAGTGAGTTTTTATTTTTTGTAAAATAAAAATTTTATTTTGTAATAAAACGCAAATTTTTTGAAAAGTTGCCAAATTTTGTTTATGCACCTAATATGCTTTTTCTGAAAAAAATTTTATTTAACGAAAATTGAAACTCATTTTGCACGTGCCCTTGGGAAAAAAATTGTGTTTATCCTAATATTTAGGGGTGCCAAACTCGTCAAGGGATTTAATTCTTTTTTTTAACTCGAAAAAAAAACTATTAATATTGCCGGCCGGTTATGTAGTAGCGACTTAGGTTTTTGGTCAAGGCTCCTACTAGGCATTTTAGGGCCTATTTATTGCCTAGACACTCAGCTGCTACAAAGTGGTTTTACATGCGTAATATTTTATAAAAATCCGCCTATGAGGAGATTCACAACCTTAACCTCTTGCGTGCAAGACAAGAAGAACCTTGGTCACTGAGTGAGACATATACATGTTTGTTTGGGGACGGATTTGCACGATTAACATTTTGAAACCTTACATGCATGAGCAACCGTTAAAAGTATTTAAAACCCTATCTGAAAAAATTGCGTTCATTTACAAAATAGAATATATAAAATTTGAACAAATATAATTTCATTTTGAACGTGACTTTTGGTGCCTCTTAAAAAATTTAAGTTATACTTTATGAGTATAACCTTTGGGGGAAAATAATTATGAAATTGCTTATCAATTCATTAAAATAAAATATAGATTGTCATATAAAATTCTGTTATAATTCAGTAAATTAAAGATTTCAGATAGATCCGTGGCATCCATGTCTTACATGCAAAAGGTTGGGAGGTCGAACCCGTGCATAGGCATCTTATTTTTTAAATAGAATACATGTGCAACCACTTTAAAGTGAGTGGCTTGCTAAGAGTACCAAAACGTTTGCCTTAAGCGAGAAACTAGGCTAAAAACCTAGGTCGCCGGCGTGCAATCTTATAATTTAACCCATCGGCAATATTCATTGCTTTGCTGGAATTAAAAGAGCCAATGCCCTAAACGGGTATGGCGCCTGGGTAAAGGAGGGAAAGACCTTAAACCATTTGTTTTTATGAGCTACCTATAAAAGAAGACAATTTTGTTGTCTCCGAGCATTAGATTTTAATAACAAAAAAACATTTTTTTAAACATTTTTTTCAAAATTTTTGGATTTACTTAGTTTATTTTAATAATTTAATATCTCTGCATTTATTCGTTAAAATAGACAAATATTTTAGAAGTTAGGAATAGTCGATTATTTGTAAAATTTGTAGCTCAAAGTACAAATTATTTTTAGTTATATAACATAGGTCAACAAATATCAAAGTCAGGAGAAGTAAGTTTATGAAAACTTCATCCCCATGATGGCCTTATATTCTTCCTAATTTATTGCCTTCGGCTCATCCATATCGAAAATAACTTCTTTTGACCAAATTGACAGATCTTATTATACCCTAAAAAAAATTTAAAAATCTTTTTTGTATAAAAATTCCTTGTATCTTGTATTTATTATCAAAAATAATGAGAAATAAATTTTAATAGCAGATCAAGCTCTTACATCAGTATTTAGATAATACCAAATATTTCGCGACTCAACCTATGACAATATATAATCGGTTTTTAATAAAAATAAGTGTGAATTTAACAGTTTAGCTGTTTGGTAATGCAAAATAAAATTAAAATTTATTTTTAAATCTTTTTTATTTTTTTTTTATTTTTAGCTGACTAACTAAGTTTAGAAAAAACGGTAAACAAATAAAAAAAAATTTAATAAGGTCCCGTTTGATCTGTAGTTAACTTAAAACTTGTTAACCTGTGTAATGGGCATCAATAAAATAAAATTATTAAATTATTATATAAAAATAAATATTATACATATTGTAAAAGTTAAATATATCAACCGATGCCAGTTATTTTGATAACTTCGTCAACGCCAAAATAAACCAGGATATCCAAATGATCAAGAAAATTCAACACAAGATTCAGAAGAAAGAGTAATTTACTATTGTACCATTTACATAATTCGATGATAGTTTAGAGAATATTAGGCGATCTGGCCGTGAATCTAAGAATTGAAATATTTGTATATTAAAAATAAATATTATAAAAAAAATTTTATAGCCCCCAGGTCCATGTCAGTCTCAAAATTGATGTTAATAATACTTTTAATTTTCAATCATAAACTATAGAGGGCCAATATAAAACATCTCACAAAAAATTTAGCTTAAAGGTTAAACAAGTACGGAGAATTATTAATTTAGCCGAGTGGGATCATTAATATGACTGGGGCATCCTGTTTGGCTAAGAGAAAAGAGTAGGTTATTTGATGTATTTCATTTTATTTCTAGTTATTTGCCTGAGAGTTCCCTGATCGACCATAACGCACAATATTTTACCTATTTGAATAAACTAGGTATTTAACTATTTTAGTAATAATTATGTCAATTAAGTTAATAGCTTAAACTATATCTGAAATATATGTTCTATTTATCAACACTTTCTTATGTATTTTGTAAAATATTAATAAAAAGAGGGTTTAGGTTGAAACTTGTAAATGCTGCTGCTCTATTTTACAACACTCGACAAAAATTGTTTCAATTCAAACAGAATAACATAATATAAAAATGGAATAACATAAAATAAAAAAATTTTATTTTATGCCTTACAACTTTCTACCATTTTTTTGGATTTTTCTTAAACTTGATTGTTCATTGTTCTAGGCCGATCAAAAACACTTGATAGTATTTTTTCTTAATAAATGCCCTTTATATATTCTAAATCTATCCTTGTTTTTTATTTTAGTAAATTTCAGATAACACTGGTCGACAAATAACAACTTTATGTCGGCGACCAATTAAAAACATATATATTTTGATAGTGTTTTTTGAGTACATTCCGAATATCTTTTCCATTTTTTTTGAATAGGTCTAGTTTTTTACCTAGATGGGTTTAAAAGTACCAAAAACCTCAATATGTCCTAATTTATAGGCACTTTTCGTGCCTTTAAAATAAAAATAAATAATAGAAAAATATATTTTATTATTGAAAAACTCTTATATTGTTATATAACTTTTTTAGAATTTACTTATTTCATTTACTTTTTTAAATATTTGATTTTAAAAAACTCAAAATTTCCAAAAAATACGCGTCTGAAAGTCTGTGCTTCAAAATTTTATATATTAAAAAAGGGGCTACTAAATTCTTAAAGATTGTAGTGCGTGCTGCTACTAATACTGGCATTATCTGCCAACCCTTCACTTACTTACATATCTCGATGTTGTGTAGTAAGATATGTTAAATATAAACAAAAAAGATTGCTTGGGTAGTATTTTCACTTTATGTGCTTATATTTCATTATCTTCTATCATTTATGAAAAATATAATACTTTTTTGGCTTAAATCGCATTTATTTATTACATATCTCAAATGTTATTTGTACTCTTCTGAATGATTTTTTAATTTTTTATAATTTTGAAGCACAGACTTTCAGACGCGTATTTTTTGGAAATTTTGAGTTTTTTAAAATCAAATATTAAAAAAAGTAAATGAGATAAGTAAATTCTAAAAAAGTTATATAACAATATAAGAGTTTTTCAATAGTAAAATATATTTTTCTATTTTTTATTTTATTTTAAAGGCACGAAAAGTGCCTATAAATATAGGACATATTGAGGTTTTTGGTACTTTTAAACCCATCTAGGTAAAAAATTAGACCTATTCAAAAAAAACGGAAAAGATATTTGGAATGTGTTAAAAAAACTCTTTCAAAATATATATGTTTAAAATTGGTCGCCATTTTTTGTCGACCTGTGTAATCAATACTATATAGCTTTAATTTTCATTAATTTTTTTTTTAATTATTACTAACTTAGGTGTTTTGTTTCATCAGCATCAACAAAATATATTAAAAATTTTAAATATAGTATATTGCTATTTCCATTTTTGGTCTGTATAATCTTTACGTGATCTGCTTAATTAACTATACTTTGATCTCTTATTCCAAATGTCTTTTGTGTTAAAAATTGATATTTAATTTTTTTTATTAGTTGTGTTTGCTGGACTAATTGATAAGCCAATGTACGATAAAGGATACCCCAGGTTTTGTATCTATTATTTTTAGTTATGGAAGCAGAACAGCCTATTAACAAAAATATAATTTGCTTATTTCTGAGGTTATAGATAGCGTCCAAACTTTATACAGAAAAAATATTGTATGGATATAATCTAAATAAGCCTATCTGCTAAAAGAATATTTTTGGACGTAACTTTAGCTACCAAAACCTAAGAAATATAGTTTGTATTTGACCTAGCCTAAAGTTTATATTTTGCAGGAAAATTTTACATAATTTAACGGGCAAATAAAATTTAAAAGGCGGTAAGTTTGGCTAACCAGTGTAATTTGATTTATGAGTTACATTTAATCATTTTTTTAAAGGTCAAGTTTATATATTTTTTTATATTAAATATAACAATTAATGTTTCCTTGCTCAAAATTATATGTTTTTAATTCATAATTCATTGTATTTTTTTTTATAAATATGAATAGATATAATTGTTTTATGTATTTTTTTCATGAATTTTTAATTTAACTAATTTTTTAATGTATGAAATTAGTTAATATTAATAAATAGAAATAAAATTAATCGAATATTTAATTAAATAAAAAAAATTCTTTTGTAATTTTTAAGCGCAAAAAGTTGTTATTAGATTATGACCTTTTGTTGGCATATTAAAGAATTATACCAAGTAGACCTGAGATATGACCTAACCTAAAATTCCTCAAGTGCTGTCATAATAACTTCAAAACATTATATTTTTAAGCTTGATCCGAGTAATTTTTATTGTGAAAAATTATACACCTAAAAAAATTAAATTCGGTTGAAAAAAAAATAAATTTTTATAACAATTAAAAAATAACATACAAATTGATTATTTAATAAATGTCATAGATTAGCAAAAATATTGATTATTAGTAACCTAAATTTTGGAAATTTTTTGGCAGAATATAGACTTTTGTTGAACAAATTTCAAGAAACTGTGATGATATGTTAATACCTAAAACATTCAGCATTATTCAGTTTTTTAAATAAATTAAACAATTCATAATTAATTTTTTTTATTTTGAGCCGTAAATGATATTCCCATTCATTTCCTCAAAATTAATAAAAATTATACATTTCTTTTTTTGCATTTATCAAAGCAGAATTTAAAGAATGTAATTAAAAAAGATAAAGAAAAAATTATTTTGGATTAACATTAAATTAATGCATATTTTATTTAAATATTCATCATTTTACAAAATTTTTCAATATTTGCTATTTTTTATAGTTTATTTAATTTTTATATAATACGCCTAGTTTTAATATAAAGCTACCTTTGTGTGACCCATAACTTAGTAAATTATTATTAGTATGAGTTCAAAAGTTCCTTTATTTTTAAAAAAAATTTAAAAATTTAATCCGGAAAAATTTTAAAAGGTTGAATTTTTACATAAAAATAAATTCATTGATTTTATTACCCCGAGCAATTGCTTTAGAATTGTTGAATGATAAAATTAATATTAAACAAATACTTTTTAAAATTACATCTTTAATTCTCACCTTTTTTGTTTTTCACACGGCCATATTAATTAAATAATTTTGAATAATTTAATAGAAAAAAAATGTATCTTTCGCCACTAATCTTTATATCCATATTTCACACTTATTAGATTAATAATTCAGGTATGGATTCCTTACCTGTAGGAAATTTGGTTTTAAATAAATAATAATTATAATATAATATGTGGCCAATGTAAAAAATTTAATAAAAAAAACAATTAGGTTTTGAATTTTCTCCATATCTTTCTCCCCCTCCTTTCAAGACTGTAAATCTTTAAACCCGAACGAAGCAATATATAGAAGGGTTTAATGGTTAAATTTGGCCAGCCGGCGACATAGATTTTCGGCCTAGGCTAGCACTTTAAGCTTATCGCTTAGGGCCTATTGTCTAACCTGTCTATTCAAAAACTTCAAAGTAATTGCACATGTGTTCTATAATACGAAAAAAAGCTGCCTATGCACGACCCCAAACGTTATGCGTGTATGAAAGGGATATTTAACACTAAGCTATCTGAGCCGATTAAAATTTCTAACAAAAAAAATCGCGGCTTTTACTCTTGCTTAGTGCCACTGACATTAATGGGCTGTAATTATTTTAGTAAAACTTTCTAATCTTTATTTCCAATCTCCTTGTGAAAAGCGCCATGAACTATGGTAAGATTGGCCAAACAATTGCTCACGAAATCATCCATGGATTTGATTCTTATGGTAATTTATTTTTCAAAAATTAGTGTGAGAAACTTTATATATAAACTAGAAGAATATTTGAGTTAGGAAAGTAACCGTAATTTGCTGCCCCAAAGTTTTTAACTTGAATTCAATTTACACTGAATCGATCAGTCTGACTCTTTATGAAAAAAAAATTTTTAGTGAGTAATATTATAGTTTTAAATTGCGTTGCCGTTTTGGCGCCATTTAGACGTTTTGTGATGGGGCTAAGTGTTTTAAATAGATATAAAATAAGGCATTCCCTGTTCAGCAAACTTTTCCCCATTACAACTTTTATTAAATGTTTATCATCTTTTAAAAAAATAACTATCAGGGGTCAATGATTAATAAATTGGGTTTAAATCTTTAAAACAAAAATCAATGCGAATATTGCATCAATAATAAAAAATGTTAGTTAAATAGGTCTTTTTTAAAAATATGAATCCGAAAAATCAATCCATGATTACATTCGTGTGACAGACACATCTTAACCCGCAAGGCAGCACAATAAAATCTTTAAAGGGCTATATTATTCTTAGTGTAATGTTATTTTGAAGAACTCGACTTAATGTTTTAGAAAAAAATTGTAATTATTGCGCATAGTAAAAAAATAACATTTGTTTAGTAATATCAAAATTCGTCAATTATAAGATTTCTTGGCG
This sequence comes from Acutogordius australiensis, assembly GCA_030555515.1. Taxonomy (NCBI): domain Eukaryota; kingdom Metazoa; phylum Nematomorpha; class Gordioida; order Gordea; family Gordiidae; genus Acutogordius; species Acutogordius australiensis. The sequence goes on along the minus strand of CM060244.1, from coordinate 1,893,909 downwards.
CAAGCACTCTCGGGGTTTAATCCTTTATGCATCATTTATGTGAGATAATTATAATTTTTGCTTTTTTGTATTTTTTATTAAATATAAAAATAAATTTTTATACCAGCAAATAAATGACATGTGTAAATTATATTAAATCATTAATTTTTCAATAATAAAATATAGGCCGTAACATAAATAAAAAAAAACAACACCATCGCAAAAGTTGGGTATATCGATACCCCAATTTCAAACCTTTATAGCCAAAAACTGTTACAGCTTATGACCCATTTTTACATATATTTATGATGAAAAAAAATATTATTTCAATTAAATATTTTTCTTAGGCTATAAAAACAAATCAATAAAATTGTATTTATTTATTGTGCTGTCAGGCGTGAGATATAATAAAGATGGGAAATACGGCAACTGGTTTACGAATTCGAGCATAGAAGCATATAACAAAAGGGCACATTGTTTGGTCGAACAATACAACAATTACAGTTTCGAAGGAATTCATGTAATCTAGTTGTTAATATTTTAGAATACATCTTAATTGAATTAACCCTTAAATGATGGGGTGAGTCATTTATAACGCGATTAAGTCCGTATATATGCAATTTTAAACCCTACAGCTTCAAGAGTTTTAAAGCTTTAGATTTTTATATATTATTCTAATAAAGAATACATACATTTTTATGAAAACTATCATTTAATTATTAATGTGTACTGTTTTTTCTATTTAACGTCAAGTTATGACAATTTTGTTTTCTCAAATATAAATAAATTAAATTTAAATATATCAATATTATTGTATTCATTGTTGTATGTCTAGTAATTTTAAAAGTTTTGCAAAAATTATTTTAAATATATATAAAGGTTTATTTGATTTATAAATTGTTTAACAAGCGAAAAGGTATTTTGATCTTTAATATTTATATGCAGGCTAAAATTAAATCTGAAATAACGGTGAACAATATTAATATATAAGAGATAATTTAATTTAATATTCGTTTTTTCCAAGTAAACCTGATGTGCGTGCATTCTATTGTAGGTCTAAATATTTTTTAAATTTTTTTAATGTTTTTCTTTGATTTTTTAGATTAAAGGTGAGAGTACATTAACAGAAAATATTGCGGACAATAGTGGACTACAGTTGCTTTACCAAGTTTGCTTTTAATTTGCTTAACTTAGGTTTAATTCTTTTATTACTTTTAAATATTTTTGCCTCTTCACGTACTTGCACATAATTTTACGGGTTGGTTCTAATTAACAAAGATAATGCATAGTTTTTAATATAAACTGGCAATTTTAATAAAAATGCCTAACGTGCCCCCCCCCCCCCCGCCTAATATTAAAGATAGTGCGGTTTTGCCAAGTTACTTGGTTCATATGAAAAAGGCTAGGCCCTTGAATTTAAAAAAAAATGTGTGCTTGCATAGAGATAACATTATGTAATTTAATATCTTGTCCAAGGCCGGTGACCCATTGGCACCTCTAAGCCAATTAGTTTCAGCGTTAAAATTACTTTTTTCATATTTTTGATTTAAAACCTTATTATATAGTAAAATTAGCTTAACGCCCAGTATTATTTGAATTGCCCTTAAAGTTTCTAGTTATTAGAAGGTTAAAAAAAGGTGTCCAGACCTTCCTAATTGCGGCTAAAGCTACAGCAGGTTCCGCAGAGTTAAAGATTTAATGCGCGCCGGCGAGCTAGTTTTGCCTAGAATTTCAGAAAAATGGATAGCTTTGTGATTCGTTGGCGGTCACAAATTTAACTACCAACCAGGCTCAACGCTGCCTATTGAGTCTAGATCACAACCGAACTTACATGCGCTCAATGTCAATTTTTATCAATTTCAATATTACATTGTATAAGTTAATATCTGCTTTGTCACAACTTATTGCATGGAACTAAAAATTTGAGGCCCTATTTGTAATTTAACACCGGTTCGGGCCAAAAATAAGTAAAATAAAAAAATGAGCCAACTTGTATTTTTGAAGGAATGAGTCTAGCGAGCTTACCACAAATTTCAATATATATATTTTTTTGATTTTGTATTATATCCTTTTTTGTCCTCTTTTTAATAGTGCACAAGTTGTTTAATTTCCATTTTTTGCCTTATTGTTCTCTCTCTTAACCCCTAATTTTCCTCCAAATACCCCTTTCCACTTTTTTACTTTCCAAATATTGCTTTCTTAATTTTTTGGCCATATAAATTCTTAAAAAATTTTTAAGATTTTTTTTTCCTAAAATTAATAAATTTGGATGATAAATTATTTAATTTCAACAGCAAATCCGATAATGACCAAAAAATAGGTCTTAAAGACATAAAAGCATACAACCCAATAGCCTTATTTCATATATATTTTTCGTTTTTCGTAGTTTTTTCCGCCTTCGGCTCCTTGGATCCCTCCATATAAAAAAGATAGCCCTTTTAACCAAATTGACAGATTTTGCGACCTAGAGACCCTAAAAAAATTTAAAAAATTTTTATTATATGAAATTTATTTATAACTTATAATCTTAAATAATGAGATATATAACTTTTAGTACTAGCCCTTATATCAGCATTTACATAACAAATAATATTTTGCGTCCAGATTTATAACGAAACGATAAACTTTAAGTTGATAAAAATATTACACAGGTCAACATGTTTTTCAGAGTTATGAGTTAACAAACCTGCCATCTTAGGTATCAAATCCGTTTACCGTTTTTCCTAATTTAAAATTAAATAGTCAGTTATAAACTTGAAAATTATAAAAAAAAGGTCATAAAACCAATAAATCATAATTTTTATTTTTGCATGTTCACAATAATTAAACTGTAAAAATCAAATTTTAAATAATATATTTTTTTAAAATCGATAATATATCGTGTCGTATTTAAGTTTGGACGCAAAATATGTATTATTTAAATGCCGATGTACGAGCTTGATATTCTGTAAAATTTATTTCTCATTATTTGTGATTATAAATATAAGTTACAAGGAATTTTTATATGAAAAAAAGTTAAATTTTTTCTTTTTAGGGTATATTTAGATCTTTCAATTAGGTCAAAAAAGGCCCTTTGTTATAGACGGACCTAGGGAGCCAAAGATAGAAAATAAGAAAAACAAAAAATATATATGAGATTGACCATCATGTGGATGCATTCTTTTATATTAACATAAAATTCAAGTTTCTTACGTTGATATTAACCTGTGTTATTTGAAGTTCATATTTAATAGCTTAGCTGTTGGCAAAAGCTATTTTTGTTTTTGAATCTTTTTTTTTGACATTTTTTGTAAAATTTTAAATATTTATGGCTAACTTAATTAGTTTGATTAGAAAAAATTTTAATCTTAGGGCAGGTTTATAGCTGTAGTTAGCTCATAACTTTAAAATTTGTTAACCTGTGTATTAAAATTGGTATCTTACACAGGTCAACAAATAATGTTAAAAGCGTAAATTTTATGAAAACATAAAAAAATGCATCCGCATGATAGCCTTATCTCATATGTGTTTTTCGTTATTCTTAGTTTCTTCCGTCTTTGGCTTAGATCCGTCTATAACGAAAACTGGCCTTTTTTGACAAATTCACAGATCTAAATATACTTTAAACATAAAAAATTTAAAAATCTTTGCATATAAAAATTCCTTGTAACTTTTATTTTTATTCACAAATAATAAAAAATAATTTATTAATATATCAAGCTCTTACATCCGCATTATACAAAATATTTCGCGTCCAAACTTAAATACGACACGAAATGTTATCGATTTTTAATGAAAATACTATTTGAAGTTTGAATTTAACAGTCTTATTGTTAATATGCAAAAATAAAATTTCAATTTATTTTTGTTTTTGAATCTTTTTTGGTTTTTTGACCTTTTCTTTTATAAATTTTCAATGTTTATAACTGACTAGAAAAACGAATTTGTTATTCCCTAAAATGAAAGGTTTAATCTCTGTATAACTCATAACTCTCAAAAAATTGTTGACCTGTGTTATATACCTGTTTTCTTAAATATTCGTTGAAAATGTCCCACAGCATATTAGTTTTTCGAATATAAATCCCTTTGTTTTTTTAATGTTAAAACATATAAAATATTTGGGGTTCCTCTTTTTCTAAAATCTTGGCTACGGCTATGGACAGGCCTTGAAATAAGCAGTTCATATGATTTAGCAAAGCGATATTTTCATATATCTTGTTGTTTTTTTTTATAAATTTTTATGTTTATAATTTTCCTATTCAATTAATTAACTTTAATTTATATTCTAAATAACTTTTGAGTCATCCCCCCACATTCAATAGCTTTAAGCATTGAGACTTTTAAGAATTATTTACCTAACACTAGATATAATTAATAGTATATTTTGACGCATTACTACTTTAATTAACATATATAAAATATTTGATTTCTTCAACTCATCTATTATAATTTTATTAATCAAAATGAAATTAACCACACGATATATTTAATTTCTTTCCAACTTATCTCAAATTTTGTTGCATCATAAACCGAAATAACTTAGAAAAAAACACTTTTACTTTTCTCTTTTTCCTTAATTAAAATTCCTAAACATATTTTATTTTTAACAATAATAAAATATGGACACGATGCAAAAATATAATCTAGTAAGACGATGACATAGACTGTGAAATTTTATTGAAAAAAACGAAAATAATATTAAATTTAGGATACTCTCGTAGATTATCTGTCGTAGCTTACTGTTTTATGGAGCCGTTAGGGCGGAGTCATAATTAAAAATTTATTTTTAATTAAGTAATTGAAAAATAAAATCATATTTAGAATTTAGCTAACGATGACGTTGCATGATATACATTTATATGTTGTCTAAAATTCATATTCATGATAATATTCTATAAAATTTTAACTTTATATAATATAGAAATTACTAACAAATATTTTAGTAAATGAATAAAATCCTTAAGAGATATCCTAGTGACTGCATGCCTCCTAGATTAAATAGTCCAATAGTCTCCTATATTATCTTATCAATTATACTATCTCCAATCATCTTATATATTAAACTTGAAAATACATAGGTCAGATTATAATAAAGACCTGAATCATAATATAGGATTTAGTTTTAATATATCCGGTCCTATTAACGTTCTATTACAAAAGATATTGAAAACATATATTTTTTTGCAGAAAAATTATAATTATAAAACGTTTTGACATTTTACAGCTGCAATATTTTAAGATTGTTTGCCTTTCTATATTTTGACCTCTAAATTCAGTATCTCTTGCATTAAAGGTCGTTTAAGATAGTACATAGCAAACATTAAATGAATTCTTTTAACAAAAAATTCCACACTTTGGTATTTAAAAAAAATACATAATTACGTAAATTCGTAATATGTTGAGATATAGCCTGAGATAAATTATTGTGTCATTAGCAGACATTTCATGGTGGATAGCGGAAAAACTAATGGTTACAATATAGATATAAATTATGCTTATCGTTAGATATCAAATAATATGGTACAGGTATTTTGATGTAAGGTGCAATCAAATTTTTTTAAAGCGGAAAAGGAGGTAAGGTAGACGTGCGAATTCGGGGGGGGGGGGGGGGGGGGGGGGGTTTGTTACCCAGGCTGCGCGTTATGTCTCCCGCGCCCCTTTATGCTACAATAACTTCCCAAACTATTTTTAAAACAATTAAATATATCATTCAAATTAATGCAAATTATATTATGGTCTTATCCTTCCAATATATAGGCATTTAAAACGGCCCGGCAAGATGAAGGTGCCCAATTTGTCCGAAACTACACTTATGACAATGTGACCTTTACTGAAGATCAACTTCTCTTCATTTCCTTAGCTCAGGTCAGATTGTTATTTAGATAAAGAATAAAAAGCCCAAAAATTTGAAAAAAAAAATATTATTTAAAATAAGCTTGTTTAATATATAAAATATAAATTTTAGTTACTTAATATTTTTTATTAAGGGCACGTTCAGATTTCTTTGGTATTTACTAAAAAAAAATAAATTTCTAAATATCTAAAGTTATTGCTCGAAGTACATTTAAAAATTTATTAAAATTTAATCTAAATCCATATTACCACAAACAATAATAATCAATGTAAGATTTATTTTAACCCTTAAATATTTCCATCATTATAACACTATTTTTTAGACAAATTTTAATATTTTCAAACTTTTGTTAAAACGTAAAAACTCTGAAAGTGTCCAAATGCAAATATGTAATATCCTGTTTGCAAGTAAAAAATCAAAAAATTAATTTGTTATACATTTAGATTTTACATGTTAGGCTACGCGCAAAGTAATTTGTTTTTTTTGCAAAAAAATTTTAATTTGAAAATCTTATGTATTAAAATTGTGAGGCAAAAAATCGTTCATAGTTATCTTATTTTTCAAATAACGACTATAGGACAGAGAAAAATTAATATAATTATTTTTTGAATATTTATGTAAGTAAAATATTTCCTTATTTTAAACAGATAAAAAAATTTAAAAAAAATTTGGGTTTTTTAAAACACTTTATTTTATTTGCCTTTGATTCTGTGCAAACACATCTTAATTAAGGAGGAAATAATGAATGCAAATAAGTGAATATATTTTCGTTAAAGTTGTCCAAATTTAATATACTGTAAAAAATTTAAAGGTAATATTTTTCTCAATTTTTAGCGATCTTGTTCAAAAACAACTTCAGGCTTTACCCTTCGTTTACTTGAAACGGCTTCGCACAGTCCTTACAGATTTCGGTAAACAAGAAAACATACATTGTTTAAATTATTATTATAATGTTTTTATTTTTTTAGCAATATTTTTTACTTTTATTAAAAGTTTAGTTCAACAAAATAAATTTTTTTTTTATTTTTAATTTTGGCGCGGCGCGTTCAGGGTTCATTTATTTTAAATTTTTTGTTTTAAATCAAAATGTTTAAAAAAATATGTTTTAAAAAAATTACAAGGGTTAGAATTTTCCAATCCCGATGAAATGATCTGGACAACAACAATTCGAGAATTTTCTTACAATAAGGGTTTTGATTTAGTTTTTTTTTAACTCCAAATGTTGTAAATCACAACCAAAGGAAAAAAATTCACAAATTTTTTTTAACTAAATATATCTATTGGCAATTCAAATTTCTATAAAAACTTATTTAAAATAGGTTATATCTTAAAATTATTCGCAGTTTAACAAGTTATTTAGGATCAAAATATGGATTTATGACATACATTATCACTTATTAAACATAATAATGAAAATAAACTAAATTTTATAAAAAAATCAAACGCCTTACGTTGATAACGAATGTTTCCTATTTTTTGAAACTTTTGTCTCAGCCCACAATTTTTTAAATATAGAAGCCCAAAATACCCTAAAAAGAAAATATTATTTCATTAACTAAAAATCCAGGGCAATGGCTAAAACCCTGACTTCATATTCGTAATCAGCACCAAAAAAGACAGTTGATATAAATGATGCTTAAGGTCCAAAATTTGTTGTCCAGTGTTGTCAGTTAGCTATGTTTATAAATGTCAGTGTCCATAAGCAATATTCCGCCGGCGGAATATTTTGGCATATATTCAGCGTCCAAAACACATTTTCGGCGAAATATTTGGACTTGATCTCAGCCTTCAAACATATTTTGTCGACAATTTTGCACAATTTAAGGAACAAATAGTGAACTAAATTTCAAATATCGATCATAGGATGTTTTTAATCTTTAATGCTTAGATAATGAAATGTTCAATGAACAGAGTTATTTTTAAATTTTGGATTTAGAGCTAAATAGCGCTTAGAAGTATTGCATATCTTGAAAGCATGGTTTAAAGATTTATAGGCTGTAGGAGGACATTATTGAAGCGCTTAGCTTTTTTAGGTACACTCAGAATTGCGCTAATAAATTTTAATAATTGCGCAACTTTTTAATGATATAGAAGCCCAAAATACCCCAAAAATTGAAAAATCTCAACTTTGACACCGAATAAAAATCTAAGGCATTGGCTAAAATTCTAATTTCATATTCATGATCAGCGCCAAAAGACCGAAAACTGTAGTTACCATAAATGATGCTCAGGGTCGTCCAAACTTTGTTGTCCAGTGTTATCAATTTTCTGATCTTTCCCTATTTTTCTAATATTAACAATACTATAAATTAAATTATTAAAACTGTTATCGCCTAACATGCCCATATGTCTAATTTATATCAAACTGGAGACTTTTAAGGTGCAGGAAGCAAATATTTGTCTAAAAATAAAAAAAAAATAATTTTTTTAAATTTTGAAAAAATATAATTGGTCTCAAACTTTCACATATTAATGATGCTTATAAGGAGTGTATTTTAGCAATTTTTAAGAAATTTAAAAATACTTTTTTTTAGTTATATCAAATTAACTGATCTTTTAAAAAATTGCGAATTTCACAATAAATTTTATAAAATAAACAAAAAATAGCCATTGTCCTCTTCAAAAAAATTTCTAGCTATAATACTTTAGTTATGCCGTCCCAAAGTTGCAAACACCTTGCAATTTTTTCTTCTCTCCTATCTCGGTCAAAAATCATTCGGTCAAAAAAAAATTCCATATACTAAGCTCCATGCAAAATTTCTACTAAATCAAAAGGGGTTACCCTCCCGGACTTGTTTATTTGAGGTGGAATTGACCATATATTTTAAAAAATGTATAGAGTTGTATAAGCCCACTAAATATTATATATAACAATTACAAAATGAACTAATTATTCTGCTAGCTTATTTATTAGATTATGTAGCAAACAAAATTAAAATATTACAGTCATAATTATACTAAAACTATCGCAAAATATGTCTAATTTAAATCATTTAATATGTATTAGAATGCCAACAAAATGTCCGTAGCTATATGCATACATAAAAGTATACATCTCAATGTGTTATTTCATATATATCCGTTTATCGTATTTTTTTCGGCCTTCCGTTCGTTAGATCCGTCCCTATCAAAAAATGGCCTTTTTTGACCAAATTTACAGATTATGCGACCTCGAGAAGACCGTAAAAAATTTTAGAATCTTAATTATAATATCAAAAAAATGGCTTTTTTTTACCAAATTGATAGAATTGGCGACCTCGAGAATACCCTAAAATAAAAATTAAAAAATCTTTTTTTTAAATATAAATAACTCTCGTAACTTATATTTATCAACTCAAATAATTAGAAATAACATTTTTTTACTATATCAAGCTCTTTTAAAGCAATTAGATAATTTACACCTCCAAAATTAAATATGAAATGACATATTTTCGGTTTTTATTTTTAATTAATTGAGGTTCATATTTTAATATAGGATTATGCAACAAAAATTCAGTTTTTGTTTTTGAATCTTTTTTGTATTTTTGTCTCTTTTTTTTAATTTATGTTTATAGCTGATTTACTAAATTAGGAAATAAGGTTAATGGATTTTTTAATCCCTAAGATGGCAGGTTCTATAGTTAGCTTATGACTCTCATATTTGGTGACCTGTGTTATGTAGCAAATAAATTTAAAAATATATTACAGATATAAATTCATTCCATTTAGAGGCTTATTTATATAGCCGGATGCACCATTAAAAAATTATTCCTTGAAATGGTTTAATTAATTATTTTACATCATTAAAAAATAGTTTATCTAATTGTTTTAAGACAAAAAAAACAATAATTTTATATTAAGATATAACTAATTTAATTCAATCAGATAAAAATTTACAATAATGAATATTGACAGAGCTAAGTAATAATGTAGTGAATAATTTTTGTTTAATTGATTATGTTCTTGGATAAATTGTAATTATTAATAATATATATCAGAGCCAATTAACACGTAATAAATCAATCATTAAAAGTCATCAATCAACTAAAATAATAACGGTTATGATGCCAAGTTAAAGTAATTAATTAAGTTTATCAATAGTTCTTAAATCAAAAAAAATATATCTTTGAGGTATTATTAACGATGAATTATGAATTAATAAGTAATGAAATTGTAAATCAATTAATCAGTGTGTTACTTAACCAAGACACATAACCCTATATATGTATAGCGTAAGCTGTCTAATTATCAATCCTTTTATGAATTTGAGTATGTGCATCTTCATCTCTAGCTATCTATTCATAACAAGTTGTTTTTAATCTTATCAGTGTTCCCATACTCGTGAGGTATTGATAAACGGTTATCAGTATCATTTAATAGCTAACAAATTTGCGAATATTGCAAATTTTTATTTAGTTTTAAGTTTTACTTTAAAGTTAACTTTTAATTATCAAGGTTTTTAATTCTAATCGTAGGTGGGTCTTCTTTTATTTAATTAAAACATTTAATTTTTTTTTATTTTATTCTTCTAACGTATAACCCTAATTTTGAATTATGATGCTCATTTAATTAAACTCACTTAACATGTCGACTTAATTCTTCGTAACGAATATATCATCGTCAATTAGAAAAATTTTGGGATTTACTTTACGTTGGTTTAAATAAGCAACCTATATAAGGAAAAAAAACAGATTCAAAACTCTGGACCGTCCACAACTGCCCATTTCGGACAAAATATCACAATTTTATATTGAATTAAGAATTTAAAAAAATTTAAGGAATAATACGTACATTTAGCGATTTTTATAGTTTTAACCAATAAGGATTCTATCTACTTATATAGACATTTATACTTTCCTGTCCACTACTAAAAATTATTTTGACCTTAATTTGTAAAAAACTGCAATATTTTGAATTGGGGTAAGCTATACTTCTTTATCATGCCACTACTAAATTATTCTTTTATGTTTTTATATTGTACGTGAACCTTTTAAAAATTTATTTTGTTAAACCTTAGGTTTTATTATTACTTCCAGAAATCTTTGTGCTCGACGCAATGCTCTATTAGCAGGGCGTGGCTAGAAAAATAGAAATTTTCCATGTTTGGCGAATTTAATAGTCTATGAAAAACGATTGTGAAAAAATTTTGCCCATGTATGGTTTGTATATCTTTTTTAAGAGCTTATAGCATCCCGATATTACTTAATTCTTAAGTGTTCGAATTAGACAATTTCCGACAAATATACTGTAAACTTTGAACAGTAACTGAGTAGTTATTCTTATCGAAATCGACCAAAAATACTAATTAATTTTACCTTGGCCGTGTATTTTAATTGTCAACTCAATGCAGAAAATTCAAAAGAAAAAGCAACGACTATATACTTAATAAAGAAACTACCTTTATGACGTAGAAAAATTTAAGGAAAAACAATATAGGCTTAATAAAAAGTTATTTTTTTCCATTAAATTCTTTAAACAAAAAATATTGGATTAAATATTAAAAATAAAAACATTTTTCGTATTATTTAGACTGCATATATAAAAAAATGTTAATAAACGAAAATAAAAATCATATACAATAACCACCAATATCTTTCATAATACGCACTTATTTAGTCCCATGTTAAATACTGGAGTCTAGTAACACCAATATTTAAAGACAAAAAAACCATAATTTTTATGGGTTTAAGATACTAATTTATTTAATCAGAAAAAAATCATAATAATGAATATTGAAAGAGCTAAATAATAGTGTAGTAAAAATAATTTTTGTGGTAAAATATTTAATTATGTTCATGGAAGAATCGTAAGAATTAATAATTTATAACAGAGCCAATTAACATGTGATAAATCAATTATTAAAAGTCATCAATCAATTAAAATCATAATAGTTATGATGCCAAGTTAAAGTATATGTCGATTAATGGTTACGGATCAAAAAGAATATATATTTGAGCTATTTTAAACGATGAAGAATAAAAGAATTTGTAAGTAATGAAGTTGTAAATCACACAAATCAAGGATTAATTAATATTTATTAAGACACTGATTTAATAATGATTTTAATATTGGGAATACACATATATGGTTTTATTCAATATATCATTTGTAATAAATCTGTAGTATTGTGGTATATGCCAAATGCCTAACCCCTGAAGTATAAGGATTGAACATATATTTGAAATTCTTGAAATTGAACTTTCGTGGTAGGTTGATGGATGTTGTTGTTTGTTTACAAATGTGTAATTAATTGTCAAAAATGTTATTGTCTTATATACACATAATATAAGACCATCATAAAAATTATTTTCACCCCTAATGTCATATTACCTTTTTAATATATGGATTTTTGTGGACCTGTCTTTTATAATAAAATTAACCACATTACTATTTATTTTTTCATATAGAATTATTGGTACTTTGTCTAATTCAGAAGATTTTGCAAAAGTTTTTTCATGCCCATCGAATTCGCCAATGAACCCAGCTAAAAAGTGCAGGATATATTGAGAGACGATTTTATATCGATAAAAAATAATTTTTAAAATACCGGGGTTTTTTATTTTATTTTTAATAGAAAAATATTTATAATTTGCAAATTTAGATATTCTGTAAACAAAAATTTGATGAACACAAAATGTTCTAGATGATTGCAAACACAACTTTAGACTTTTTTTAAAATAAATAATTCTGCCTAATTTTTAATATAATATTAAACAAGGCGTTTTCAACAAGGAGATGGGATATTTATGCCAAATAAATATTTTTTATGCATTGGCAATTTGTTTTTAGTTTGAAAATTTATAAACCAAGTACATAATCATTTAAATATTTTATCTCATAAATCAGTTTACCTTCAACAAATTTATAGCCGATCTGCACATCTATTGCATTTAGAATTAATGCCGTTCACTGAATGGATGAAAATCAAAATGTTAGACTGAAGTGTTAAATAGTTGTTATGACCAACAATGCAATTATAGGTTCAAACGGCCTTAGAAGCTCAAGCTTGTATATACATCCTTAAGTTAAGCTAAAATGAACCATTTGGTTTTACTAATAGCCTCTTTTTTTTATTAACCGGAATTCAAAAATCTAGGTAGCAGGCGAGCATTAAATCTTTAATACTAAGGGCCCAAAAAAATTTTATTTAAAAACAAAAAGCAAGGTCTTATATATTTTTGGTAAAAACCTCATAACAAATTATTGTTTTTTAATTTTTTATATTTCAAGCAAACAGAGTTATCCTAGGTCGTCATATTGGGTAAAAATAGTCAAGATTCATACTATAAAAACTAAAAAATGGCACTTTTGCGACGTTGAGACTCAAAGATTATTTTATTTATATAAAAATACGTAAGTATATTACTTTGTGAATATTATTTGCTCAAAATATTAAGTCTATTCTATTAATAAAAATTTGTTAACTATTGCAACGGGTATTTTTATACTTTAGTTCTAAAATAATTTAAAAAAATCCTATTTGGCAAAATTAAATTTATTAAAAACTTTGAATTTAAAATAACTTATATATAAAAAAGCAAATTTAAAGTTTTTGAGATTAGCATTTACCAATTTTATGTTTATTACAGGCTAAAAATAAATAAACAAAAGAAGGATAGCACATCTGTGTTTGGTGAATACCAATGACTCACTTTCAGTATTAAATTTGCAACTCATCCGCTTTTCTATTTATAATATAACGTTTAACTCGCGAGTGGTAGTGTGAGAAATTGTAACGCCAATTGTACAGTGGGGTCCGTAATTTTAATACTCTATAACATCAAGCCTCTTAAAGCTATGATCTTTTTTTTGTTATTTTAATACGTGCTCTTTAATTATATATTATTAGGGAATATTGCAAATTTTATTTGACACAAATCTAAAAAATTTAAATTTTTAATTTTATTATATTAAATTAAATAAATCATGTCAATAAATTAAATTTGTCAGCATTATATTAATAGCATTTTTAGGTTAGAATATTTTATGAAAAATTCATGAAAAAAATAATGTAATAAAAATTTTGGCTTTACTTAAAACCTAGATTTAAAAAAAAATAAATAATTTATAAATATTTTACAATAACATTTTATACTTAATATGTAAAACTATTATGAAAGAATACCTAAAAAATTTGTTACATTTTTTCAGTTTAAAATTTACATTGAGGTACTGTGGGGTCTATATGGACCCCAATAGAAATTCTCTTAAACAAATTTCGTTATCAACTCAGACCAATTTTAGTTACTAGTTTTGTTTATTATATATTTAGGAAAGAAATCACAAATATTTGTTCCATATTCAGGGGCGTATGCAGAAACTTTTCTAAAGGGGGGCAAGAAATTTTTTAAAGGAAAGGAACTACTTAATTTTGATATTGATATTTTATTTGCAAAATTGCTGTATATTTTTCAAAAAGCATTTTTATTGATTTCTGTTCCCTTTTATATGTTTGATATATAAATTTAATCGCTATTTACATCTTAAAAATTAAAAAAAAATTTAAATGGAAGCAATTGCCCATTTTTGACCCCTTCTCAATACGCCCCTGCCTATAATATATAATATTTTTGTAGGTATTTTAAATTTAGGATCTGTTGGGGTCCATGTGACCTCAGAGTGCTAATCGCAAAGTAAAATTTGCTGGGGTTTAAAATTAATTGTAACATTAATTAAACACAAATTATTAATATGGTGTAATATTACAATTTTTGATCATACGACACAAGGTAATTATTTTTTAATGTCAACAGCTTTTTGGAAAAACATTAATACACGCCTCACACTTATCAGGTATGACAAACTTTTGTTCACATTTTTCTAAGCATTAGAAAGCTTGAAAGCTTATTCGATAAATGAAATAAGGACATCAGTTCGGAAATTTTATTTTTTATATCAACATGCCTTTTTCACAATTACGCATTGATCCTGTTCTACTTAGAAATTACTGATGTATTTGACGAAATCCCAGTCTATTAATACACCCCCTTACCAAAAAGAAATATTCTTTATAAACTAGGTAAGTTTCTAAAACAAACACCAAAGCTAAATAGAAATTACAAATCAATTGATATACAAAATCTTTAATTTGATTAAAGCCCAATAAAATATTTATTGTTAACTGAAATTTTAGATTTTATGATCTTTCCCAAGTTATATAATTAAATTTGTCATTTTTCTAGCCCGTAATTCTTTAGCTCCTAATCTTAAGTGATTGTCTAGCATCCAACAGGGCTAAAACGGCCTATGCCCTGAACAGCATACGTCTTTTTCAAGAAATGTGAGGCATGGGGGGGAGGGCATTGGGGCCTTTGATTTTAGCCAGGATTGTAAAGCCTGCCAGCTGTAATATTCTTGTGAATATAACGTCATTACAATGGATATCATGATATTGGCAGAAAGAATTTGACTCTACTCACGCCTGGGGTTCGCATTGTATCTCAATATTTAGCATACCAAAATACAATAAATTAAAAAACTTTAAATATAATTTCTGTCTCCGGTCATTGTTAAGTTGATTGTGATAATAAAAATTGTTTAATAGAGACAACTTTTTTTTCCCATTTATTTTACATTTTTTATATTAAAAACCTTAAAATCAATTTCTTTTAATCAAATGTCTTAAGACCAATTCGATATTTTAATTTGAATAAAAATTACCTTCTGGCATGCTCTTTATCGCTTTCATTTCATTATAATAATAAAAATAAGTTTAATTCATGATCATAACTGTCTAAAAACAATAAAACTTATTTCCCCGTCAAAAAAATCTAATTTATTCATAAATTTAATTTCGACTGGGCTTTTAAATAATATTTGGACGTTTAAAAGTAAAACATATGTCTGCGTTCAAGGTATTAGGCAGAAAAATAAAGGATACTAAAATATATCCACCAATACGCTTAGCTGAACTTAGCGTGAGGATAGGCCCTTTGCTTTTCAATTTTTGAGGGGAAATTAGTACACGAGTCAAACCAAAACATGAACACTTAATTGAAACCTATCTTAAACTTAATATTTTTAATATCCCTTTGTTTTCAAGTGTACTAAAAACGCATGTTACAAGGCACTGCCTTTAAATGGAGTGAGAAGAAGCCATAACTAGAATTTAATTATATTTTTACGGTCATTTAGCAAATGAAAAATATTTTGCACGAGGACTTGCTCTGATGTGTTTGGAATTTTTCTGTAAACTAGATCAATAATGTTGTGCCTATATTGAGACCTTAGGCCTAATGTATTTAAATATGGTTGTTTTTTCTTTAACAAAGGTATTAAATTTTAAAATTTGAGTTTAATTTTTTAACATTATTCAATCAAAATGACTGTAATACAATGAACTATATATTATTTTAATATTTATTTTTTATAATTTTAAGATTGTAAAAAATTTTCAATTTTAAGGCTAATTTAAAGAAAGAAGATTACTTTCAAAATTTTTTTCCATTAGCTACCAAAGCATCGATCATGTGTTTTTACATTATCTCTTTAAAAGGAAATAATGCCCACTAAGAACCTAATTAATCCATAGGCAGGTCAAAGGATAGTTTGGTAATCATATTTCAACAGATGAACGGCCGAGGTTTATAAAAGCTCTTTAAACTTTTAAAAGGATATTTAACTTTTTATCATTAGGCCAAAATTTATTTGTTTTTAAAAATAACTTTATTTATATTAAATACAACGATGTCTAAAAAAATAAGCAAATAATTTAATATTAATAACACAAGTGCACATTAATTTTTTAGCTATTGGTTATGAGAAAGGTGGATTCAAAGTTGTACGAAACGAAAATCTATAAAATAACGAAAATCCATAAAATATGTTAACATTGTGATATAGTTTAGGCTTAGGTTAGGGCAAAGTTAGATTATCGTTAAAGCATTTGGTTGGGGTAAAATTACGATTAAAATTAGCCTAAGGTTTGCTTAGGGTTTTGGAGAGATTTAATTAGGGTTAGGGTAAATTAGTCTTAAGGTTAGGGTGAGTTTAGCATAGTGGGGTAGGGATATCTTAGTATAATAATGTAGTTAGCTTATGGTTAGATTGAGGGTTAGTTTTATGATAATAATATCCAAGCTAATTTTTGATTGGTAGACCAATCAAATTTTTTTCGTACATATTTGGTGTCATATATGAGAAACACATTTAAATATAAACACCATCGTTTTTTTTTAAATTTAAAACCATACAATTATTTGAAAAAAAAACCTAGATCCAATACAGCTAAATTTTACAAAATTAAACATAAGCACTTACTCGTTAATTAACAAGACCGGACACCAAATTCGACACTAAGCATCAATAATGGCCACTATCGTTTTAGGTCTAATTTCTGGTGCTGATTACGAACATGAAATTAGGATTTTGGTAGATTTTTTTTTGAATATTAGGGTTTCTATAAAACCTTTAGGTAGATGCAAAAGTTCAAATATATATTTAAATTTAAGGAAACATTTATTAAAAAAGGCATCTAAATTTTTTTTTTACTTTAATTTTGTGTTTATAAAAATAGAAGCTTTCATCAAAAAAATTAAATAAATTACTCATAATTTTAAAAATAAACTTAGTTAAATATGTTTTCATATGTATTCTAAATCTGAACTATAGATTTTGTAAAATTAGTATTTTAAGATGTGGATTTTTTAAACTTTATATGCGTAAATAATTCCATTGGGAAAGACTAAACATCATTATAGCAAAAAAATTTTTTACAAACCCTGTAAAAATTTTTTATGTTGTTTTTTTTGTAGGCCAGTGTTATTTGTATTGCAACAAGCTAATTAAAAGTTTCATTTTTTATAAAAATGTTATTCAAAGTTTAGTACAATGCTGGAAAATTTATAAGGATTTATTATTTTCAATAAACATGCATCAGATATGTTATATTTAGAAATTAAAATTATATTTAAAAACATTTTTATAGGCATAGCACCGGAAATTAAAAAATTTATAAACATTAAATTTTTATGTAAAAACCCAAATTTTAAATAATATAATTATTAATATAAAAAAATATTCCCAAATGTTGGGCCCGGAGAAGTTGATGTTGTTAAAAACAACAACAACAACAAATACGGCTATTAGAAATTTTATTAAAACTTTAGCCAATCATATTGCAAGCCAGTTTGCAAATACCCTTTTTAGTCAGCCATACTAACAATGTAGATGCACCTAATTTTATCATAAATAGATTTTAATTAGTCTAATTGCAACATTAACATAATGTTTTAATATATGTTAATTTTTTTTCATAAAAGAATTTTTCTTTTTTAGGGCGCGTGCAAAGTGAGTTTTTATTTTCATAAAATTTTAAAAATTCTTAAAATTTTAGAAATTTATTTTTTTTTTAAATTTTTTTCATAAATTTTTTATTTCAGAAATAGCATTTTATAAGCATATATTAAATTTGGCAAATTATTAAAAATTTGCGTTTTATTACAAAATTTTTTATTTCAAAATTTTACGAAAATAAAAACTCACTTTGTACGTGCGCGTATAAAAATATTTTTACAATTTTGAAAAGAGTATTAGCCGCAGCCTAAATCGTTCATTCATTTCCTAATTAGTTAAAATGCTGAGAAAATATATTCGAATCAAAAAATTCCAACGAAAATTTAATACCAAAGTTAAGTTAATTTATCAAAAATGTTTTAAAAAAACAACAGATCAATGTTTAGTTCGAACCAGTGACACAAAATTTGACCAAATGGTTGATAAAATTTTAATAAAACCTGTAAATTTGGTGGCCACCAATAACTACCCAGCACCTAACAAAATCACGCCTGAAGTTAGAAAGAAAAAACGAATAACTAGAGCTAAGCTCAAAACGAATGTGCAAAATGTCAGGGCACCTCGTATAATTAGCCAAACAACTGCGATGGAAAATGTAATTGTATTTTCTTAATTTTTTTACAACTTTTAATTTGTAAAGCCCAGATTTGTAATAAAAAAAATATTATGATGAGGCTATTTTATCGATTAAAACCTAAAGTTATATATAACTTAACAAAATTATTTAGATTTCGATTATGCATTCCATGTTTTAATGTATAATTAAAATTTTAACGTTTTTGCCTCTTACTTAGACTGTGACCAATTTAAAATAAAATTAAAATAAAATATTAAACAATTTTATCCCAGAATGAATTTGTTAAAATCTTTACAGACCATATAAGTAACCTAACTACTATGCATAACTTTATATTTTGTGGCTCTGCTGATATATTGAAAATTAAGTTGTCTCAGTTTATTGCAATAAATCTTTTATAAATTACATGTTATTTTGGTGTATTGATCTCATGTGGTCATTTATATTCTTTAATTATTTTTAAAAAGTTTTATATTCTTGTTATTTATATTTTACCTTTTAAATATATCAAAATTTTTGACTTAGGGGGTTAAGAGGAAATGTAGTTGCCTTAAAATCTATTTTATTTTGATTTGAAAAATTGTAAGTTGAAGTGATATATATATATTAAGTGTTTTTAGAAAAAAAAACATTTACAACTATAAAATTAAGGTTTTAGGGACTAGACTTCATACCCTTTATACTACATTTTTTGTAAAATTTTTAAATCTAAATAATAATGTAATTCTTTTTGTTCCTAAAATGTGTCAACTCAGGCACTGAGCTAGAACAAACAGAAAATCCTCTCATTTTTTATGTTTTTTAAATGATAGAAAGTTTGTCATGTTTGCAAAAGATATGTTTAAGCAAAAAATTTTAGATTATTATTATTGCTCAAAGCAAAACACCTTTATCTCTTCTAAATTTAATAAAAAAACCAAATTTATGCTCGCAATGGATGCTTTTTAATAACTTTCATAATGGCTTAAATTTTATGAATCATAATTTTTGTTTATTACATTAGACAATTGTTTAATTTAAACAATATATTTAACCAGGGCTGGGAAAAAAAACTAAATGGGCTTTTTTTTAACAAGTTTTTGGTTTTTTTTTCCAAATGCCCACAAACTCGTGGGCATGGCAAAAGAAAAGCCCTCTTTCTTGCTTAAAGAAAAGGGGCATGTTTAAAAAAAGCCCCTTTTCTTAAAAAAAACTCCTAGGAGCTTTAAGAAAAAATAACCCACCCATCAAAATTTTTTGAAATTATTATAGAAAACATAAAATGGGTTTTCTGGGGCTCTTTTAGCCACTTTTTGTGGGTTTTTTTTGCCCCTTTTCTTAGTAAGGGCTTTTTTTGAATTCTTATTTTGGCCCTTTATATTTGCCCCCCTTTCTTTTTTTATGTTTTAGGGGAAAAAATGAGCCAAAGTTTTTTGGCTCATTGTTTTCCCAGGCGTGTATTTAACTTTTGATCTTACCTTAAATGTTGCAATATATTAGGGAATGCTTGAGAACCAACTCATATCTCCATGCACTTATACCCCAGTGAGCAAAAGGACGCGTTCAAGAACACTTCAAAATATCAACAAAAATTTGTCAAATTTAGATAATGTGGCTGCGGCACCAAAAAATCCTACCAATAATGCATCAAAGAAACCAGATAAATCCAAAAATAACCGCTCTCCTGTTAAGATTACAAAACCACCAAACCCAGTTATTTCATATATACTTATGATTGCATTCACACTTATATTTCTCATTTTAGGGCACTTTCAAAATAAATTTTGGCTTTCAAACTTTTACAAATTTTATTTTTTTGTAAAAACGCATTTTTACAAAAAGTTACCAAATTGTATTATAAGCCACGTTCAAAGTGTGTTTTTATTTTCGTTTTCCTAAAGGGTTTTTACAAACATTTTAAAATTTTCAAAATTCGGGTATTCAAATCAAAAAATGTATAATTTTGTTGTTTCCGTTTTTTCTTACTTCCTGAGCAAACGCTCTGAGCATGATAATTTTATTACATTTTTAATTTATTTCATACAGAAGCTGATAAATTATTTCAATACGTTTTTAAATTTAGTGCTTAATTTTTTTTTAAATTAAAAAAATATTAAGCTTTAAACACGCTTCATAAACTAAATTTGGCAAATTTTTGAATAAACAATTTTACCAAAGGAGTAAAAATTTTTTAAAAATTTTACGATAATAACAACTTACTTTGAACGACCTTATATTGAAATCTGTAAAAAATAACCGAGTAAAAGAAGTTAATTTATTATTAAGTTAAACAGCTGAAAAAACTAAGAAATTACGTGCACCAAAAATATTAGTTGAATTATATGAAAGGGTATTATCAAAAACATTTTTCCAGAGTTAGAATAATAAAAAAAAAGAACTAGGACTATTTTATTGTAAATTTTTAAAGACTTTAGAAAGCTACAATATATTTACAAAATTAATATAAAAAGTTTTTTTTTTTTTTTTTTTTTTTTATTTTTTTTTTATTTTTTTATTTTTTTTTTTATTATTTTATTTTTTATATGTAATATTTATTTTTTTTTTTTTTCTCTTATTAATAAAATTAATATAAAAAATAAAAATTAAAACCAACCCAACCCCCCCCCCCCCCCCCCCCCCAAAAAAAAAAAGGGGGGAAAGAGATTTATTTTAAATTTTATTTTTTCTATTTTAAAAAAAAAAAAAAAAAAATTTTTTTATTTATTTTTTTTTTGTGGTAGGTAAAAAAAATTCCCAAAAAAAAGTAGGCCCCGGGGGGAAAAATCCCAACCCCCCCCAAAAAAAAACAAAACCCAAAAGAAGAATACCCCCCCAAAAGGGGGGGGATTTAATGTTATTATCATTTTAATTTTGTAATTAACACAGGTCGATAAATTATTGAAGGTTTTGAGCTAACACTATAGAGAATAAATCCTCTTAGGTTACATATCCGTTTACCATTTTTTCTAATGATTTCCAAGTCAGCTATAAACATTAAAAAATTTTAGAAAACATGTTAAACAAAAAAGATTCAAAATCAAATAAATTGAAATTTTTCAGCTAAGTTTTTAACTTCAATTCAAATAACTAATAAAAACCGAATATATTGTGTCGTATTTAGGCTGGGATGCCAAATATTCTTTATCTAAATGTTAGGAGCTTGATATAATCGTTAAATATATTTTTTATTCTTTGAGTTAAAAAATATGTATTACAAATGATTTTATAATGCAAAAAAAATTTCTCTTTTGGGTATTTCCGAGGTCGCAAAATCTGTCAGTTTGGTCAATTATTTGGGTGTACATATCAAAATAACCGAAGGCGAAATATCGGAAAACGGAGATTATATGAGTTCAGGCCATCATAGGAACCATTTTCACTTAAAAATTTATTTTTTATATCATTGATTTTTTGTCGACCTGTGTTTTAAATAATTTTTAAACGTTTAATTTTTAATCTTACTCTAAATGTTATAATAGGGAAAACCCGAATCAGACCAATCTACGTATTCATGCACTTCTTCTCCAGTGAGCAAAAGGACTAGGGGAAAAAGGCTTCAAAATACCAACAATCTGGCAAATATAGATGAAGTTGCCGCTGCACAAAATTCTGATGCATTCCATAAATCAGGACAACTCAAAAAACGTTATCCTGTTAAGATTACAAAACCAAACACTGTATATAATTATAATTGCATTACTTATCTTTGATTTTTATTTAAATTTTTGATTTTAAAATCAATTCGTGGCAAAACTATTTTTTTTTTCATATATTTTTTTCAATATTATTGAATATGCCTAAAAAATACTAAAGTAAGATGAAAATGAATATAATGTTTTGTTTACTAGATAATTATGCATCCTTAAATTAAACGAATTTGCGTTAAAAATGTTCAACAATTTCAACCGTATTTACTTCCTCTCATTAGAACAACAAAGCATTTTTTCGCAAAAAAAATAAAAATTAAACCCTAAAATTACCTGTGCCCTGGGAAATATATTTTTTTGATTATTTTGTAGCTTCTATGTCAATTTTGGAATTAGATTCCGGGTTTTTAATTAAGTAAACGGAGCGAAAGTGTTTTTTTCTATTTGTAGTGTGTTCGAATTGTGATTTTCTTTTTTGTGCATAAAACTATTTCAATTTTTAATAATAATTCTTGGCCAGGCTTAAATATTGTTTGCTCGAAGGCTAATTTGGGCATGTAATTTATTTATCAGTTACCCTCATTCGATTCATAAAGAGCTTAGGCTCGACCTATCCAAAAATAGTATTTTTACCCTAGCTACAATACCATTACGAATGTTAGACACTCTTCTATAACACAGGTCAACAAATATCAATTTTACAAAAATTAAGCTTATGAAAACATTAAAGCATGCATCCTCATGATGGCCATCTCATCAATATTTTCTGTTTTTCTTAGTTTCTTCCGCTTTCGGCTCCTTAGATCCGTCCATATTTGAAAAAATAGCCGATTTTGATCAAATGGACAGATCGAGAATACCTTAAAAAAATATAAGAATTTTATTTTCAAATAAAAATTCCTCGTAACTTATATTTATCATAACAAATAATGAGAAATGAAAATTTTTAGTTTATCAAGTTAACATCAACATTCATATAATACAAAATATTTCGTGTCTAAACTTAAATACGACATAAAATATTATCGGTTTTAATAGAAATATTAGTTGAAGTTTGAATTTAACTGTTTAGCTTTTGTGGATATGCAAACAAATAAATTCAATTTTTGTTTTTGAAACCTTTTTTGTTTTTTTTTACATTTTTTTTATAAAATTATTAATGTTTAGAGCTGACCTACTAAGTATGATTAGAAAAAACGGTAAACGGATTGGAAAATTCCTAATATGGCAGTGTGGATCTCGAGCTCATAACTCCCAACATTTTGCTGACCTATGTAATACAGTCGACCAAAATGAGTGGAAAGAAATTTGTTTCATCTGGAAAGAAATTTGTTTCATCCGGGAAAAATAATCCCCATGATGGTCCTATCTTAGCGTATATCCGTTTTTTAAAGAACTTTGTTTGCTTTCTTGGTTATGTATTAAAAGTAAGGTCAAATTTGACCAAATTGACGGATTTTGCGACCTCCATACAAATTTACCATGTGTTTATATTACTCGTAATTTATATTACACATGTCAACAATTTTTTGAGAGTTATGAGTTAAATACAGAGATCAAACCTGCCATATTAGGGAATATTAAATTCGTTTACTGTTTCTCCTAATCAAACTGGGTTAGTCAGTTATAAACATTAAAATTTTAGAAATTAGATCAAAAAATTAAAAAAGATTCATTTTATTTTTGCATATTCACAATAGTTAAACTGTTAAATTCAAACTTCAAATAATATTTTCATTAAAAACCAATAATATATCTTGTCGTATAAGGTTGGACGAGAAATATTTTGTACTATCTAAATGCCGATGAAAGAGCTTGATTAATAAAATGTATTTTTTATTATTTGTGATTAAAAATATAAGTTACAAGGGATTTTATATGCAAAAAAGATTTTTAAATTTTTTCTTTTTAGGGTATATTTAGATCTGTTATGGTGTCATTTTTCATTATAGAGGGATCTAAAGAGCCAAAGACGGAAGAAAGTAAGAAAAACGAAAAATATTTTAAATTAGGCCATCATGGGGATGCATTCTTTTATGTATTGATAAAATTCACGCTTCTTACATTATTTGTTGACCGGTGTTCTTTACCTTAAATAATGAGAAATGAAATTTTAAGGTTTATCAACCTCTTACATCAACATTTAGGGTCATAAAGTATATGTGCCATAATAAATTAGGACATATATGTAATTGGTTTTAAATAAAAATATTATTTGCAGTTTAAAATAGCATTTTTGCTTAAAATTAAAATTAATTTTTTTTAATCTTTTTATTTCACATTTTGAAAAATTTTCATTGTTTATGATGGCTTTTGCAAAATTTTATAAGAAAAAGGTAAACGAATTTGAAATTCCTTTAATAGCAAGCAGGTTGGTCTGAAATTAGCTCACAACTCTCAAAAAATTGTTGACCTTTAAATCAAAACTTTGTTAATTTATGTTTTTAACAATATTTTTTATATATATTTTAGACTCGTAAGAAAAGAAAAAAAACAAAGAAAATTGCTTTCCAGAGAGTTGATGAAAAAGCTTTAGTTGTCGTTGGTAATTTTGTTTTTTTGATTTTAATTGTTTTAGTTCTTTCATTACACATTTAACATTAGTATTGTATGCCGTATTTACTAGTTATTAAAGTATTTCATTCTCTGTCAAAAGTATTCTAGGTATCAAATTTGCAACATTTTTTTTTATATTGGATTATTTTATGCTAATTTTATTATTTTTTTTAGAAACTTTGAAACCAATTGACGCATTTACTAGGGGTCAAAAATTCTTAAACCTAATTCAATATTTGGTTTTCTTTATTATTTTATTTAAAATCATCATATGTTTATTATGCTCATACTTGATATATATTTTTAAGTGTTTTATTTTAAAATTAAAATAGAGAGGTCATTTTTGGCATTTTTTTAAAGTTTTAACATTTACGTTTTCTACTATTTAACAGAATTGTATAAATACCTTTACAAAACTTTTTTTTTATATAATTTTGTTAAAAACCATTTTTTACCATTTTTCGGTGTTGTGTATATATTGTTAATATTTTCTACATATTTACCATACTTGTTTTTCATTTAAGCTTTTTATTCACTATTTTTTGAAAATAACAATTTTATTTTTTTAAGTGTAATTTTTTACCTTGATCTATTTCAATATATAAATAATGCAATTCATATATGTAAACTTTTACATTATTTATATTTTATTTAGAGACTTTTGGCTATTTTTTATATATTTTTACACATATTTATTGATACTAAATAAATAATTTTTATTTTTTTTGTTGACCTTTTGTTGCCCTTGTTTTAAGAAATTTTTTTAAAGAATAAAAAACACATAATTAACAAAATAAGACAATGCTTGTCTCTTTTTGTCTATTTAAGTTGTTTTTAAAACTTGTTTCAGTCATTTATGTTATAAAACCTTTTAGTTTAAATTTAACCTTATTTAGTGTACAATAGGTATTACGGTTTTTTTAATTAACACAAAATTAGGCTGTTAATGCTTAAGAGGACGTTCATATGCAATAATTTACAAAAAAAACTTATAAAAATTGATGGGAAAGTTTGAAGGTGTCCAAATTGGCTTTAGGGCACGCGCAAAGTGAGTTTTTATTTTTGAGAAATTTTCAAAATTTTAATTTTATTTTGTAAAAAAACGCAAATTTTTAAAATTTAGAATGAATTATCTAAAATTTTCAGAATTTATTTACAAAAATAAAAACTCATTTTGCACGTGGCCATATGTATATAGTTATTCAAACAATTTTAACATGTTGGTAGAAGCATTGAAATTGCCGCGCGGCGACGTCCATAACTCCTACATTCAGATAAGGTACGTCTATCCCAACACTATAATGTATCCTAAAATGACGCAGCATTTATTATAGCTTGCAAACTTAGCCGAAGGCGTTATATTTCAACAGGTCAACAATTATCAATGTCAGAAAAAAATAAGTTTATGAAGGCATAGAAGTTTACATCCCCATAATGCCATCTAGAATATATCTTTCGTTTCATAATTCCTACCACCCTCAATCCGTCCATATTAAAAAAATACCCTTTTTGATCAAATTGACAGATTTTGTGACGGCGAAAAAACCTTAAAACAAAAAAATTTAAGACCTTTTTTATATAAACCTTACAACTTATATAATCAAGGATTACACCCGCCGCCAAAATTTATGTACTGGTTTCGGTTCCTTTTGAGTGGATTTTGGTTTCGGTTTCATAAATTTGTTAGAATTGCAAAAATAAACCTACACACTAAATTATTTTGATAAATGTAATAAAATTGTATTTTTAAATATACTTAAATAACTTTAGAAGGCTTTGCTTATATTATTGTGGGCAGGACATTTTACATTAAAAACCAATAAAAATGGATTGGAACCGCTGTCAAAAATATAAACAATTTCGGTTCCAGTTCTTCATTTTTTGCTAACCCCGGTTCCAATTTTTATTATTTATCATCTATCAATGAGAATTAAATTTTTTAATATATCAAACTCATAACTCAGCATAGAATTTTTACATTCAATATACATATAATTGGGTTTTATTAAAAATATTATTTATAACAATTTATTGAAAAAAGAAATAATTGATTTGTTTTGGATTTTTTTTTTAATTTTCTATGTTTATAATTTTAATTTGAAAAAACGGTAAATGTTTTAATAAATCTCTATGATGGCAGGTTTGATCTCTCATAACACTGAAAAATTTGTTGAGATGACTTTGCCCCTATATATTGGGTTAACACGTCCAAACTTTGAAAGTATATTTAGATTTCTAGACTCAATATGATAAATTATTTATTTACATAATATATGTTTTGTTCCTCAATTGAAATTTTTGTTTTTTTTGTCAAAACTAGATGGATAGATTTAAATAAAAATTGCTTTTAACATGTTATAGCAAAAAATAAGATCTCAAATAGCGCATTTTTTACCACCTAACTTTACTCAACGTAAAGTGGGATTTATTAATAAGTTACTGTTATTTATAATTACTGGACAACCAAATTTTGGACCCTGGCATCATTTATGGGAACTATCATTTTTGGTCAAATTTTTGGTGCTATACGAATATAAAATCAGAATTTTAGCCAATGCCCTAGATTATTAATATTCGATTCAAAATTGAGATTTTCTTATTTTGGGCTTTTTTATTGTAAAAATTATAAGTGGAAACAAAAGTTTAAAAACATTATTAGTAAGAAACTTTTTTAATATTTTTATAATAATTAATTTTTTTTTTACATTTTTATGGTCATTAAATGCGTTTTTTGATAACAACTTAAGACTATATTCATAATTTTAATTTTTTAATTAAGGAATCTTACTGATATAATTTTTGGAAAATTTATATTAAAAAATTTTGTGGTTTTTCTAAACTTTTGATTCAGTATCTAAAAAATGGAAGGCAAGAACAAAACGGGAACGTACAAAATTTTCTTACTTTTTTTATGATAAGCTTTACCATAATTTTATAACCCTTTTTAATATTATTTTAATTAGTACCTGTATAATTTCTACATTTAAGTATGCAGAAAACATCCGCCCTTGGAAATTTTAAATGTAATTTGTCTTATGATTTAAATTTTTCGAAGTTTTCTTTTTACATTATCAAATAAAATTCTGTTTGAGACAAAATAGTAGTTTAATTTATATGAATATAATGGCAATGTCTGTTGAAAAATTTTAGGGTACACTAAAAAACTAGTTGCTAAATATTGAATTGTCTGAAAAAATTTTTCAAATAAATTGTTGGTATATATTGGGCCAATTGAATGATGAATTAAAAAAAGTTTACACGGTTAATAAAGTTTAAAATAATTCTTCCAAAATTGCTTTTTATACCAATATTTAAGTTAAAATGATGCTGGAAAATTTAACTAACTTGTTAGTTTATACTTTTTGTTTGAAAATGGGGTAATTACATACCTCACCTACCCTTACAACACCTTTTAATGCATGTAACGGCTGGTTATATTGAGTTAATTTGAGTTCCTCAAATTGTGTCATGATGATTCCTGTTAGTTTGATGCTCAAAATAATTATTTATTAATTTCCAAATATTATTTTATAAAATGGGTTATTATCAAGTAAATCAACGAGTGTTTTGATTAAAATATAAAAATAAATCCTAATTGTGTTTTAAATGTTTAAATTATTGGCTTGATAGGATTAGAAATATTAAGCAATAATTGTCGAGGTTTGTCAATTAAATTTATGTCTTGTGTGTGTGGTAACACTGAACCCAAGCAGTATAATTGCGCCACTTTTAACGGTCACAATATGAGTTATGAAAATAACCTCAGCTATTGACTGGATCTATATAAAATGTAACAGTTTGATGAAACTTAGAATTACCTTGATTAATAATCCTATCAATTAAAGGTCGGGCTGCTTAAATTTTTGTATATATTGTGGATGTTGAAGTTCTAGATTTACTTAAAATTTAACATTTCAGTCTTTTAGTAGAAAAATCAAGCTTATTATAGATTCAAAAAAATGTAACCTATTTTTTTAAGATACGTATATCAAGCTCTAATTACAAGGGTCAAAATTTTTGAGAGTTATGAGATAACTACAATTATCAAACTTGCCATTTTATGGAATATCAAATCCGTTTACCGTTCTCCCTAATCAAACTTTTTTAGTCATTTATAAACATTGAAAATTTTAGAAAAAAGGGTCAAAAAAGATTCAAAAACAAAAATAAATTGAAATTTTATTTTTGCATATTCACAATATTTAAACTACATTAAAAACCGATAATATATATCGTGTCGTATTTAAGTTTGGACGCGAACTATTTTTTATTATTTAAATGTCGATGTAAGAGCTTGATATATTAATAAAATTTATTTTTCATTATTTGTAATTAAAAATATAAGTTACAAGGGATTTTTATATGTAAAAAAGATTTTAAATTTTATCTTTATAGGGTATATTTAGATCTGTCTATTTGGTCAAAAAAGGTCATTTTTTGTTATAGACGGATCTAAGGAGCCAAAGACTAAGAAAAACGAAAAATATATATGAGATTAGGCCAGGCCCGATTCTAGCTTTTCCCTTTTAGGGGGGCAAAAAAAACTCGTGGGGGGGCAGAAAAAAATTTTTTGCCGCCTTCGGCGGCAAAATTGGCCGTGACCTTAGGTCACGGCAAAAACTATACATGTACAACAATAGAATCCATGTTCAAAATTTTTTAACAAATTAA
This sequence comes from Acutogordius australiensis, assembly GCA_030555515.1. Taxonomy (NCBI): domain Eukaryota; kingdom Metazoa; phylum Nematomorpha; class Gordioida; order Gordea; family Gordiidae; genus Acutogordius; species Acutogordius australiensis. Next base: position 1,864,394 of record CM060244.1, on the reverse strand, counting down.
TAGTAATTTGTTGTATTCTTAAATTAAAAAAAAAATGAGTTTATAAATTGAATATGTGAATTAAAATTAATTGTTTTCACTAAAATCAATTGCTTAAAAAGATATGAGATTTGAATTAATTGTAAATATAATTTTATCATTTGGTATCATTGCGAATGAAAAATAAAAATATGATATATATGAATGTTATAAATAAATTATATAAAACTTTGGATTTCAGAAAATGAAAAGTGAAATAAGATTGATTATTATGAAAACAAAATGTATAAATATGCTAATTTGGAAGAATATATATGAAAAGACACTGGTTATATATAAATAGTAATTAATATTAGGGTAAATAATTAAATAAAACATGAACATAAACGTTAAATGCGCATAAAAAAAGTTTGCAACCATGTTTAAATAGTAAACAATAATTGGCTGATTAAGAGCAGTGTATTGTATTGATCAAACTATTTTTTCTTAGAGGATTTTAATTAAATTACAATATTCATAAAAATTAAACGCCCCTAGTTAATGGTTTTTCGTGCTCTAAAAAAACCAAATCACCTTTAAGCAGATCACTACTTGTCAGCCGTTATTATCCTTCTTAAAGAAGAAAATGTGGCCTCACAACTCGACGTTGAAGAGCCAATTAACAAACTTATAGGAAAAATGTTAAATAGATTAGAAAACGCATCATTGTAATCATATAAAAATTTAACAAAATCAATAGTAACACATTCTTTGTAATTATAAAGTTTCTTATTAAAAAATTTTTTGGCTACGTCAATTTCTTTAGATAATGAATTTTTATCAATATTAGTTATTTTTAAAAGAGGCTCTAATTTATTTATATCTAAAATAAAGGTTAATCAAATATATAAAGGGAATCTAAAGATTTTAAACAACTATTATCGGTAAAAAATCTATTATTAAAATATAAATGAATTAATAATATTAAAAAAAATACTTTACTTCATCATTAATATTTAAATAAATAAAAATCAGAAAAATCTTTAGGTTTAGTTTTTCTTTTATCCATAGATAAATTATTGTCATTTAAAAAATTATTAATATCAAAACAATTTTTGATTAAATCTTCAAATGTATTTTTATTTCTTAATTGTTTAATTTTTAACAAACAATGGTGTATTAAATCAGAAGTTTAAGAAATATAAATTGTTCTGCATTGAAATTGATCTATAATTATTTTTAATAAATAAAATAATTTTTCAATTACATACAAAAAAATAAAAAGATGATTATAAATAAGGTCAAAAAACCTCGACACTTCGGCCCTGTGACCTGAAGATATAAAAATTATTTTATTTTTATAAAAGAGTGTTTAATATTTTTATCCAATTAAAAAAAAATAGCGTCGTAGTGACCACACCACCGATGGGGAAACAGCCGAGGTATGGTTCCGCATTTACTAACTTGATTGCATCATGTTGAAAAAATTTATGAAGGGAAGAAAAATTATCAAAAAAATCTTTCCCTTCACTTAAAATAAGACAATCTTTTACAACAAGATGCAATCGATGGTTAAAGCAGTAAATATACGGGACATGGTTTCCAGCTATTTTGCTTAGAAATACTTGAACACCATTTTTTTCCCGGGCATTACGTTCGCACCATCGTAGCATTGTGCGATCAGGTTCTTTGGTTCTAGATTATATTCTAACAAAAGATTGTTGTTAACTGAGAAAATTTCTCAGGCATCAGATTTGTGAATTGGTTTCACAAATATAAAGCTTTCTGTAAAATCAAATTCTATATATATCTGTTAATTTGATCTCTCTTGCGGATGAGAAGTATTAATGAATAAAAACACTTTTAAAAAAAGTACATATTTTTAAGATAATATTTTTTAAATATTTTTGACGGAGCAAATTTAATTATATGATGTGGAAGAAATAAAATTACTATGTATTTTTGGGGGGGCAAATTCAAATTTTTTTGGGGGGGCAAACATAAAATTACTATGTATTTTTGGGGGGGCAAATTCAATTTTTTTTGGGGGGGCAACCAAAAACTTTTGGGGGGGCACTGCCCCCCCAAAAGGGGTCTAGAATCGTGCCTGCCACTAGGTATGTGCACCTTATTATGTAAATATTACATTTAATTAAATATTTATAAATAAGTTATATGCGACAACAGTTGAGTCTTAAAATTAACGCGCCGTTATAATACAGGAGATCTGTTTATTTTTAAGGCTAAGATATATCAAATTAATTTTTATAAAAGAAATGTTGAAAATTTTTAAAAAAAATTTATACTTTTTTTTAACCTAGTATAAAAAAAAATAGAATTATTAAATTATAAGTTTTATAATATCAATAATTATGGTAAGCTTTTACAAAAATTATTCATTTTTTTAGAAACGCATCAACCAGGACTACCACATATTCCCCATCTGATTCCACTAGGTATGTCCATATTTTATTATGTTCTCTAATATTACATTTAATTAAATATTTGTAAAAAAATAATGCGACAACAATTTAGTCTTAAAACTAATGCCCCGTTAGTTAAGTTAAATGAGACCTTGCTTATTTTTAAGGATAACATATTTCAAATTAATTTATAGAAAAAAAAGAAATTTTGAAAATTAATAAAAAAAAATTATACTTTTTTCCCTATTATAATAAAAAATTTAAAAATTATTAATTTATCAGTTTTTTAATATCAATAATTATGGTAAATTTTTACAAAAATTACTCGTTTTTGTTAGAAACACATCAACCAAGACTACCACAAGGTCCCCATCTGATTCCACTAGGTATGTATATATTATGTTCTAACTAATATTACAATACAAAATTCTATCATATTGCTTATAAGACACAATATTATAAAATTAACGCGTAAATAGAATAGTTAGAAAAAACCTATATATATTGGAGCCTATTATGTCCTAAAATTAAATTAAAGTAAATGAATGTGCAATATTTTTAAATACATTTTATTCTTTTGCTCAACCTTATGTAGAAAACCCAAAATTATAAGGTTTTTAATTGAATTTTTTTAATTAGCTTGCAACAAAAATGTACTAACAAAAACTTAAAATTAAAAGCCATTAAATTTCTAGTTAAAACAATGATTTAAAACGAGACATAAATCAAGACAGGTTTTACATATGTAGGCATTTATTTTTAACAATATGGGATAAACAATTTAAATAATTTCTCTACCAAGGAGCTCCTGGCACAATTTATACAGGCCAAAGTCTGTTAGGTCCTAATTTGAGCGTCCAAAGGTTTTCCGATATGGAATTTTGCAGAATTAAATACCAAATTTTAGATTGCAAGTGGTATTTTTGCTATTTAATTTTTTCCAAAATTTTATTAAAAAAATAGGTATTTTATTTGATTTTTTTATTCTTATAATTATTTAAAATTCTTATTTCAATCTTAAAACATATTAATCGACTAAGGCATTTAATGTATTTTAGGTTAAATTATTGAATGTGCATGATATTTTGTTTTTGAATACGGTAATCGAATTTTATTATGTTGGGCGGCATTACATTTTTTTCGCCAGCTTAACATCAAAAATTATTAAAATGTGGCAACACGATATTTTAAATTTTACATTAGCCTTAATAATTTCTCGATTTTTTTTATCATCAAAGAATTATATTATAATAAAATTGCAGATGGCAAAAAAATTTTCAGTTTATTACTTTATAAACAATAAAGAAAAAGGAATAAAAACAATTTTTTTTCAAAAATTTTTAAAGCATATATACTTGACCTGAGCAAATTTTATAGTTATGCTAAAGCCTAATGTATTTCAAAGAAATTAATTTTAATAATATATATATATATGTAATATTTTTTATTTTTCAATACAGAAAAAAATACAAAAATTATAAGTTGTTTATATAAATATTTTAAAAAGGTTTGCAAAATTTTTATTCATTTTTTATTTTTTTTTTGAAACGCATGAACTAGGATCACGTGTTCCCCATCTGATTCCACTAGGTACATACATCTTTTATTATGTTCTCTAATTAAAATAAAGTAAATTTTTATAAAAAAGCTATATGCAACAATAGTTTAGTCTTATAATTAACGCGCCGTTAGTTAACTTAAAGGAGACCTTGATTATTTTTATAAGGCTAACATTTATCAAAGAAATTAATTTATATAAAAAAAATGTTAAAATTCTGAAAAAAAATTTATACTTTTTTTCATCCAAATATGTAATAAAAATTATAAAAATTATTTAAATATAAGTTTTTTTGGTAAGTTTTTAAAATTATTCACATTTTTAGAAACGCATCAACCAGGACTACCAAATGTTCCTCATCCGATTCCACTAGGTATGTACATTTTTTATTATGTTCTGACTAATATTGAAAGCCAATTAAAATTTTTATCAAATCACTTACAAAACACTTAATTAAAATTCTTATTTAATAAAGTTGAAAAAAAGGTTGAAATTAGAGCCTATTATGTCTTAAAATTAAATTAAAGTAAATGAATAAGTAATATTTTTAAATACATTTTATAAGTTTGCTCAATCTTAAGTAGAAAAAATAACTAAAATTATAAGTTTTTTGTAATTAAATTCTTTTTATTAGCTTGCAACAAAAATGTACTCGCAAAAACTCATAATTTAAATCCATTAAATTTCCAGTTTTAAACAAACTATAATGTTGTTGTTGTTTCTAACCTGTGCGCTTGAAAAATAATGAGGGAGGCTCTGAGGTGTGAGCGAGTTTAGAGGCGGCTAAGATGGGGTTTGTCCATAGATAAAACAAACTATAATAAAACATTGATTTGAAATTAGACATAAATCATGGCAGGTTTTACATATGTAGGCATTTATTTTTAACAAAAATAATTTGATAAACAATATAAATAAAATCTCTTTTCCTAATACCTAACCAGACACAATTTATTCAGTCGCCTGAAGTCTATTAGGTCCTAATTTTACCGTCTAAAGGTTTTCCGATATAGAATTTTGCAAAATTTAAACACTAAATTGTAAATTGCAAGTGGTATTTATACTAGTTAATACTCTAAAAATTTTATTTATAAAATAGTTATTTTATTAACAATTAAGTTGTATGAAATTTTTTAAAATTTTTATTTCAATCTTAAAACATATAAATCGACTAAGGCATTATAGGTATATAAGGTTGAATTTTTAAATGTGCATGATACCATCGTTTTTGGATACGGTAATCGAATTTAATAAACTTAGACGGCCTTACATTTTTTCCCCAGCCATCAAAAATTATTAAAATTATAACAGGGTGGTAACACGATTTTTTAAATTTTACATTAGCCTTAATAATTTTTCAATTTTTTTTTATCATTAAAGAATTATATTAAAATAAAGTTGCAGATGGCTGAAACAAATTTTCAGTTTGTTACTCTATCAACAACAAAGAAAAGGAATTAAATTACAACAATTTTTTTTTAAATTCTTAAAGTATATATACTCGACCTGAGCAAATTTTATAGTTATGCTATAGCCTTATGTGTTTCAAAGAAATTAATTTTAATAATATATATGTGTGTAATATTTTTTATTTATTGTTCAATATAGAAATAATTACAAGTTTTTTATATGAATTATTATTCTAAGTTTGCCAAAAATTTTACTCATTTTTTATTTTTTTGAAACGCATGAACCAGGATCACGTGTTCCTTATCTGATTCCACTAGGTATATACATCTTTTATTATGTTTTCTAATATTAAAATTAATTAAATTTTTGTAAAAAGGTATATATGCGACATTAGTTTAGTCTTATAATTAACCGTTAGTTAAATTAAAGGAGACCTTGATTATTTTAAATGCTAACATTTATCAATGAAATTAAATTATAGAAAAAAAAAATGTTAAAAACTTTGAAAAAAAATTTATACTTTTTTCATCCAAATATGGAAAAAAAATATAAAAAATTATTAAAATGAGTTTTTTTGGTAAGTTTTTACAAAAATTAATCACATTTTTAGAAATGCATCAACCAGGACTACCAAATGTTACTCATCCGATTCCACTAGGTATGTACATTTTTTATTATGTTCTGACTAATATTGAAAGCCAATTAAAATTTTTATCAAATCGCTTATAAAACACAATATTAAAATTCATGTTTAGTAAACGTGTAAAAAAAAGATCTTTATATTAGAGCCTACAATGTCCTAAAATTAAATTAAAGTAAATGTGTAATATTTTTAAATACATTTTATTCTTTTTCTCAGCCTCATGGTAATCAAAATTATAAGTTTTTTTAAATGAATTCTTTTTATTACCTTGCAACAAAAATGTACTAACGTAAACTTATAATTTAAAGCCATTAAATTTCCAATTTTAAAACAAACTTTACTAAAACATTGATTTTAAATTAGACATAAATCACTGGTTTTACATATGTAGGCATTTATTTTTAATAAAACTATGTAATATGATAAACATTTTAAGGAAAGTGTTTTTTCCTAATACCTTACCAAGGAGCTCCTGGAACTTATTCAGGCGGCTGAAGTCTGTAAGGTCCTAATTTTAGCGTCTAAAGATTTTTCGATATAGAATTTTGCAAAATTTAAACACCAAATTGTAAATTGCCAGTGGTATATATACTAGTTAATTTTACTATAAAAATTTTATTTATATAATAGTTATTTTATTAACAATTAAGTAAATTTTTAAATGTGCATGATACCATCGTTTTTGGTACGGTAATCGAAATTTATAAATTTAGACGGCCTTACATTTTTTCGCCAGCTTAATTCCATCAAAAATTATTAAAATTATAACAGTGTGGTACCACGATTTTAAAATTTACATTAGTCATAATAATTGCAGATGGCGAAAAAAAATTTTCAGTTTATTACTTTATAAACAATATAGAAAAGGAAATTGAAATACAATAAATTTTTTTTTAAATTCCTAAAGTCCATAAACTCGACCAGAACAATTTTTATAGTTATGCAAATTAACCAATTTTTAAATAAAATTTATTAATTCAACCTAATAAAAAGTCTGGAATAACCTAGATTTGAGTTGAACAAGTGTTTATTAATGATATTATAAATTAAATCTTTACAACTGTTAGCCAAAATTAACAACAATTAAAATTGTTTGCTAGATTATGCAACGTTTTTCGGGCATAATATAAGCTCTAGCCATGGCCAAGAGATTTTAAAAACAAAAAAATTAATATTATTTTTTGTAGATCTTTTCATTATTTCTTGTATTTTTAACAGCGGAACAACCAGATTTAGACCTTTTGACTAACCCTGACTCAAACCCGCAACATGGTCAAAAAGGTTAACTTTAATTTTCGGCAATTAAGAAAAAAAATATCCATTCTTTTATCAAAATCATTTCTTAAACTTAAGGTAAATTAAGACTACCATCTTTTAAGATAAATTCTTTTTTTTTCAAGCTATACAATTGAAATACTTTAGAATTATTTTTTTCCTTCGATTCTTTTTCATTAATTATAATAAATTTATCTAAAATTTAAAAAAAAATTGGGTCCAACGTTAAATTTTGTAATGTTAACAAATGTATTTTTGAAAGATATAAAGGAAGAAAAAGCAACATGAGCTGGCGACCTGATTCCAGGTCCACACAATTTGCATGTCCAAATAAAACATAATTAAGATTAAATTTCAAATTAAAAACATTTTGGAGGTAATTCAAAACAATTTGGGTTCATTTTTTTAAGCAAAGAATTTAAAACAAAAGCTGCGGATATCCGGAAGGGAAATTGAAATGAAAAAAAAAGTGATGCAACGGTATTTTTTTATTTTGAAATTGTTACGACCCCAATAGATCCTCGCATGGGCAACCCTATAATATTAGATCCTGGTATGGGTTTTTTTTTCAAAACTTTTATAGAACATTTGTAGAAGAAGATAAGGAAATCTTTCACATTATAAGTGATAGGTTTAAAATGGATAAATGGCGTTGGGCTAGAGCAAGTGCTAAATTTATCTCCAGCTTGCGAAATATGGTCAATCATCTAAACCATAATTGCAAATGTTGATTTGTTGAATGTGATCATCAATTAAATTTCTAAGCCTAAAAAGGCGGACCTAAGAATCCTTGTTGCATTTTCTGTGAGGAAAAAACTATTACATCCATAAAAATATTGAATCAACACCATAATTCAAATGTATAGTTGTCGTCAGTGCTGGAAAAACAACCAATAAACTTTGGCTCATTTTTTCCCCCAATAACATAAAAGAAAGCTACAAATAAAGGGCCAAAATAAGAATTCAAAAAGTTAATAAAAGGGGCAAAATCGTGGCTCTTAGAAAGAGCGCCAAAAAGCCCATTTTTGTTTCCTTTTAATAATTTCGAAAAATTAAGATTTTTCTACATAATAATGATAGGTGGGTTATTTTTTCTTAAAGCTTTTTAAGCAAGAAATGGGCTTTTCTTTGGCCATGCACCAGAATTTTTAGACATTTGGGGAAAAACTCTTGTTAAATAAAGCCCATTTATTTTTTTTTCAGCCCTGGTTGTGGTATTGGGAAAATTTTTTAACAAAAAAGGGTTGAGAAGGTAAGAACGATTTATATTTTTGTCCAGTTTAAAATTTAATTAATTCATAAGATAAGGCCGTTGGGACGAATTTCTCTCAAAGAAGCCCCCTATTATACCAAAACCCAGTTGGTGAGGAGCCAGTAGGTTTGCTATAAATTAAGTTTTTCGGCTTATAATTTTAGAAATAAGTCGTCTAAAAAACCAATAGCTATGAGGAAAATTATCTTTTTGGAGGGGTAGAAGACGATCCATAAAAAATGTTAAAGCAAATTCTAGTGGAAAATTTTCCTTAATAAAATTTACCACTTTGCTAAAATTGTTGATTAAAAAGCTAGTTGTATCTAATTTCTAAAAGATCCTTCAAAAATAGGTCTGAAAAATTCTAGTCAAGGAGCAGAGTTAGTTGTTAATGTTTTAAAAGATTTAAGAATAAAAGGGATTTTCTTATAAACTTATTTTTGGGCATAGAGTGTTTAATTTGTTTGATTCTAGGACTGGTGAAATTAAATTATTGCCTTGAAGGATGAGGCTTTTAAGATTAAAATTATTAATTTTATTCGAATTTTTTTACATTATTGGTTAGTAAATAGTGAAAAGTTTAAGCTATATGGAAAAAGAGCTTAGTCAAATTAATTTTTTCATAAAATACAAAGGAGTCCAAAGGGTATGGGATTTTTAATATGGAGATAACATTAATTTTTCCAATTATCAGAGTTGGAAAATTCTACTTTAGTTTTAATATAAACACAATAAACAGCATCTATCTTGGGAACCATATTGTGGGTCCACATTTAGCCAAGGTATTAATTTTAATTACAAAACCGTGTGTTTTAGAACCTGGTCTTTTAATACTAAAAACCGAATGGTAACCCTTAACTCTGAGGATAACCCATATTTTAAAATTCACGTGTGCTGATCCTCTCGCCTACAAATTACAATTTGGGATCTATTATTAAATTCCGAAATTTAAGACAAAAAAATATAGTTTTTAACTTTCAATATTATTTTTTTACCAATTGTTGCCACAATTAATAGATTTTTGGTAAGAGTTGAGAATCTTTAACAAACTAAAATTTTTTTATTCCACTGTGTTTTAATTAGTATCAGGCAATATGTTTTAGAAAAAGAAATTTTTAAAATATTATTTTTTTTAACCTGGTCAGATTATTTAAATAAATAGAATATATAATATTTTGCTGTATATTTTTTTTGTTTCTTTCATATTTAATATGTATCAAACATCCTGTCTTTTATTTTACTAACTATATTTAGGAATGTTAATTATGTTTTAATTTTAATAATGCTGGATTTGAATATAATCTTTTTAATATAAAACAAAAATAATTTTTTTTTATTTTGTTTTTTTTTGTTTTTGTGACAATTTTAAATTTTAATGTTGATAGCTTATTTAGTTGGTTTAATTTGACAATACAATAGACGGATTTAAACCCCTAAATTGGTAGGTTTGATCTCTGTCAGAGCTGGGAAAATGCCCATTTTTGGGTCAAACTCATTTTTTTATTTTTTGAAATTTAGAAAAAATAAATGGTCTTAGCTTTAATCAAGAAAATATTTATAAAATTTAAGATTTTCTGCTTATATTTTGTATTTATTAATAATTAATTTTTTTAATCTGTCATAAAATTTTTAAAAAACAAAAATTTGAGTTTAGTCGAAAAATGGGTTTTTTCCCAGCTCTGATCTCTGTGGTTAATTTAGTCACAACAATTTTTTGACCTGTGTAATTTAATTAAAATCAACAACTTCGTAAGAAAAGATATTTTTTTTTGACAAAATAAAACTCCTAAATGACCCTATTTAAAAATTTAAGTTGTGGTACTACATACTTAACTGAAAATTTTTTTCCGTGTTTAAACCCTTTTTATAATAAATTTTTAACAGGGCTTATTCGGCGGGATAAAGCTCTTAAGCTAAAGGAGGCTTTTAAGAAAAATAAATTTATTGGTTTGCGTGACAGAACAAAACTGGCTAAGGATTTGGGAATGACAGAGTATAAGGTATTTGATTATTTTAATTCGCGATTCACCCCGACATACTTAAATTTATATATTCAAACGTATATTATTGATCAAATTTGTGCAAATTATATTTCCTCAATATAGATTTAATTGCAACCTTATTTTCTAGGTATTTTTACCTAATGATTTTACATCTTACGTCTATAAAATGTATGTTTATAATAACGATCTACATTTTTTTTCTATGTAAAATATCAATTTTTAGAGGTGTATTAAAGCCAATTAAAATTTTCTTATCTCGCATAGTATGGTGGGCATATGGCTCTTAAATACATATAAAACAAAACTAGTAATTATACAAAAAAATACCATGCATGAAATATCATATTTTTTATAGTATATAAATATTGATGTTGAGCTAATTGATATATCCTTTAAGCCTTGGTATAAGACTGATCTTGGTGTTAAGTCGTGACCTTGATTTGTCACATATCTCCATCTTTAAAGCAGAGTTCGCTGAAGGCTGGTTTTGACTTCTTGGGTGGTGTAGTTAAAATATCTTTGTGTAACCAGTCATCACGATACCACAAATTCATAATTCTTTTATGATACACCCATAACATATCACAAAGTCTTCTTTTTATTAAGACTATACTGATACTTCCTTTTTTTAGTTATTAAAACTTCCTATTTTCTACAAAAATAATTCCAATACCTTTCTTTTTTGGTTCGTAGTGCCAAGGTATAAAGGACTGCCCCTTATCCTAAAATTTGTATTTCTACATTTCAGCACATTATACTTATTAATAACCAGGTTCAAAAGTTTTTCTTGTAAGCTTGTTCAAGGTCTCAATATTAAACGAGTGGCAACAACTGCTCCACCTATATCTTAATAGGTTTTCAAATAAGGGTAAATTTTTTATTTTTTCATAAAAATTTTAATTTTTCCTTTTTCAAAAAAAAATTCACAAAGGTAAAATGCTTACCAAGGTTTACTTAAGGGTCTGTTTTCCCTAGTCCAAGTTTGGTTTTTTAGTTTATTTTTAAAAAAAAATTCCAATAGACAATTTATTTTAGGGCTTACTTAAGTGTATATTTTCTTCCCTCTAAAGAAGTTTGGTTTATTATTTATTCACTAAAAAGATAAATTACTGAAAAAATTTGTTCTAAGGCTCTAAGATACTTCCCAAAGTTTTTGGGGCTGGGCTAAGATCAACATGATTTTGCCCCATGAAGACTTGATCAAAGCCTTCAAAACACATCAAGATTTTTCCCCCTTTTTTTGGACGGCCAACCAAGACCTTGAAAGAAAACTTTTATATAAACAAAATAATTTTGCCCATGTTTTAAGACTTACAACTATTTATTTTAGTTAAGAGGACCTTATGTACTTTATTAAAACCTAAAATTTCCTCATAAAAGTATTTTACCTTGGCCCACCTGACTGATTAGAATCTCCCAAACAGTTCCATGTGTGCACAAAACTGCGCCTATATCACAATGAAAGAAAGGAAAAGTTTTTATTATAACACAACAATAATACAGTGAGTGAACTAACATGAGTTGTTTAGCTAATTGATATATCCTTTTTCTAAATATTTTAATGCAGATTGTGACATATTAAGGTCACGTTTTACCATCAAGACCCCTATCTTATACCATGCAAACATGTCTTACAATAGTAATTAACTGATTATGAGCAGTGTATTGTAATAATAACAATTTTATGCTAGAGGTTGTTTTGTTTATTATAAAATTCAAAATTCAACGCCCCAGTTAATGATTTTTCGTGTCCTAAAAGAAACAAATCACATTTAAGCAGTCACTAGCCAGCTTACAATTTATTATCCTTCTTAAAAAAGAAAATATGGCCTCACAACTCGACGTTAAAAAGCCAAATAACAAACTTATAAAAATATTAGATAGATTAGAAAAAGCATCTTTGTAATCATACAAAAATTTAACAAAATCATTAGTAACTTTGTAATTATTAAGTTTTCTAATTAAAAAATTTTTGGCTACGTTAAATTCTTTAGATATTTTTATCATTACTTATGGCTCTATATACCTAAAAAAAGGATAATCAAATTTATAAAAGGAATGAATATAAAGATTCTAAATAAATATTATCGATAAAATATCTATTATCAATAGAATCACTAAACAGTATTTGTAATTACTTTTTAATTCATAATTTTTATTCAAAATATTCTCAAACTTATGAATGGAAAATAAATAAAAATCAGAAAAATCTTTAGGTTTAGTTTTCCTTTAATACATAGATAAATTATTGTCGTTTAAAATAGTATTATACATATCAAAATAGTTTTTAAATAAATCTTCAAATGTATTTGTTTCTTAATCGTTTAGTTTCTAACTAACAATGGTGTATTAAATCAGAAGTTTTATAAACATAAATTGTTGCATTAAAATTAATCTATAATTATTTTTTCTAAATAAAATAATTATTCAAATGATAAATACAAAAAAACAAATTGATGATTATTAATATGGTCAAAAAACCTCGACGCTTCGGAGACCCAAGGATATATTAAAAATTTATTTTTAGTCTACAAAAGAGTATTTATTATTTTTATGTTTTTTAAAAAAAATAATGACCAGGTAGTGACCACACCACCGATGTGGCAACATCCGGGGTATGGTCCCGCATTCCCTAACTACCTTGATTGCATCATGTTGAAAAAATTTATGAAGGGAAGAAAAAATATCAAACAAATCTTTCCCTTCACTTAAAATTTCAAGACAATCTTTTACAACAAGATGCAATCGGTGATTAAAGCAGTGAATAGACATGGTGTCCAGCTATTTTGCTTAGAAATACTTGAACACCACCTTTTCCTCAGGGCATAAGTTCGCCCCATCGTAGCATTGTTCGATCAGGTTCTTTGGTTCTATATTATATTTTAAGAAAAGATAGTTGACATGAGAAAATTTCTTAGGCATCAGATTTATGAATTGCTTTCACAAATATGAAGCTTTCTGTAAAATCAAATTTCTATAAGACAGAAATAATTTCTATGTTAGTTTGATCTCTCTAGCGGATGTGAAATGTTAACAAATAAAAACACTTTATTAAAATAAAAGTAAATATTTTTAAAATAATATTTTTTAAATATATTTGGCGTCAAATTTATTTATATTATGTAGAAGAAAAAATATAATTATACGTATTTTTGAGAGGGCAAATTATATTGTATTGGAGAAGTTTGGAGGAAAAATACCCCCCCCCCCCCTCCCCAAAGGGGTCTAGAATTGTGCCTGATCACAAACAATATTTCTCAGGCAAACTTAAGTTTCAACAGGATTTTGAAGGCCACTATAAACAATAACTGTAAAAGAAAGTTTAAAAACAAAAATTATTTTAAATTTTTTTTTTGCATTTACATCAGCTAAACTGCTAAATTTAAACTTTAATAATATTTTTATCAAAAACTGATAATATATCGTGACGTATTTTAGTTTGGAAGAGATATATTCTTTACTATTATCTAAGTGCTGATGTAAGAGCTTAAAACTTAAAAATATTATTCTCACTGTTTTAAATGATAAATATAGGTAACCTAGAATATATAAAAAAAAATCTTAAATTTTTTTAAAATATTAAGCCGCAAAATGGTCATTTAAGATATGTACGGATCCACTGTAGAAGGCGTAGATTATGAAAACCTGAGAATATAAATAGATGAGGCCATTGAGGGATATATATTTTTATGTTTTCGCAAACTAATTTTTTGACATAGATATTTAGTGACCTGTATTATGACATATGAGGTCTAATTATCAGGTTTTAAAATATTTATGGCAAAAAAAATAAAAACGGAAACAAATGTGTTTGAGTTAAATTTTTGTTATATATTTTGACGAAAGAAGTAAGCATGTAAAAAATTTTATTCCTTTAACTCAAGCAAAAGGGGACAAATAGCAAAAGCATACATCCCCTTCGAAGCCAAAAATACTGAGATAATGAATGGACCGCGTTCAGACTACATTTAACTTTTCATAAGGTAGGAAAAAATTTTTGGCAACACTTTAAGGCATTTTAACAAAAAATTGCCAATATTTATTATTAGCATTTAAAAGAATTTTTCTAGAACAAGGTTTGTCAAAAAATAAATAAAAAAATAATAATTTTTTAAAATTTTAAATATTTAAAATGAGATGAGTTTGTTCGCGTCCTCAATAAATTAGTTCAAAAAGTAAATTGAATAAAATGAAAAATTGACGAGAATTTAATATACATCGTACAAAATATTTATTTAATTATATGGCAATTTTTAATTTGTATGCATGGCACTTATAAACTTGTAATTTCAATGGGGCAAGAAATTTTAGAAGTGTTTAATATATAACAAAATATAAAATAAATTTCTCTGTCAAAATACATAAAATTCTATCTAAAATTCAATTCTTGTATTAACTTCTTAGTGTTTCTAATAATAAAAATAAAGTTTTATAAGATTTGTAACTAATACAAAATTCTTTAATTATATAATAATATATATAATTATAAAATTTTTAATAATTAAATTTCTCCTTGTGCATATTTTTCAAATTTATAATTGATTGCAACAGAATCTTATATACATAGGTTACAATATATAATATTTTGACCGAAATATAAGAGCGTATGTAACAATTGTGTTCTAAATTCAATCAAAGTAGCATTGATCCTGACTATAAGTTGTATGGGCGACTGCCAACAAATTTTAAGCCTTACATTTTAAAGTCGCCTAGGCCCGAAAACCTAAGTCAGGCGTGTTAAATTTTACTATATTCTGCGGGAGAGCTGTAAAGTTAAAAGAGAAAAAGTCTTAACGGGTGAGCCGTTTATATAGGTCTGGAGGAAACTCCTAATACGAGATTTCTCGGCAATGTTCATTTTAGAAATTTTGTCATTTTGATTTTTTTATAGTATTAAAAATATTTCATTAAAGGTCAATAGTATGAATTTAAAGGTGGCAGAATGTGAATATGAATATAAGGCAGAATGTCGAGAGGTGGCAGAATGGAGTATTAGTGCTTAAATATTAGAGTTGAAGGAGGTGTATGATGTAATTTAAAACTGTAGTTAATAATAGGTTAGGGAGGGGGGAAAGCGCAATGGGAGTAGATATTGTTACCATTTGTAACTTCAAATTATAACAATTTTGTAAGTGTAATTGGCTCCACAACTTAAATGAGGTAACAATAGAGCTACTTAAAATATTGTAATATCTATCAGTATACAATTTTTTTTTCATTTTTAGCTTTTTGCCATTGAGGCAGTGAGCTCTTTCAATTTAAGTCTCCTTATTCTATCTCTACACTCATTTCTATTTAGGTTGTGACATCTCATGCTAGCGTCTACTCTTTGAGACCAGGTGAGTTTAAGTCTGCCCCTTTTATTCTTTCCTTGTACTTCAATTGCATTTACCAGATTGCTTAGATACCCGTCTTTTTGCCTCATAACGTGTCCAAATCATCGAAGTCTGTTGATTTCGACTTTATTCTGTATGGGTGTTATGTTTAAACTTCCAAGTATATGATCGTTGCGGATCTTGTCTTTGCGAGTCACCCCGAGAAACATCCGCAACATGCGCATTTCCATCGTTTGTAGTATTCCTTCATCGCTTTTCCTTAACGCTGTTGTTTCTAAGCCGTATGTTATTGCCGGTTATACTATGCTTGAGTAAGCCTTGCCCTCACTTTCATTGGTATATTTTTGTCGAATAGGACACTCATTGATCTCCATTTTAGCCGCCCAACTCTTAGTTTGTTCCTAACTTCTTGCTCGACTTTTTCATCGAATTGTAGGTAAGCACCTAGGTAGGTTGCTGTTGGCTTTTATTTGAGTGACCAGTCATCGTTAATTACCAGTTGTTCACCTTTTGAGCCTCTGAAAACTATAAATTCAGTTTTGTTTTTGTTAATTTTTAGGCCTAGCTTTTCAATCGTTATATACAATTATTCAGACTTTTACACATCTCCTGCGGGTTTTTAACAATTAGTAGAATGTCGTCAGCGTACAGTATGTGCCACGGTGGATTTGTGGAAACGCTAAAATCACGTCCATCACTGCGATGAATAGTAGGAGACTTAGGGCTGGAACCTTGGTGCACACCTTCATTAATTGTAAATCCTTTCGATGTTCCTGACGAATTCCTTACATACGTCAAATTTCTTTTATAATACTCTGAACCAACTTGATATACATCTCAGGAACATTCTTCCTCAAAGCCCACCATACTACTGATCTTGCAATTTTGTCGAAAGCTTTTTCCAAATCAACCAATGTGCAGTAGAGCTTTTTATTCTTTCTCGTGAAACGTTCTGCCATGTAGAGCACGGCATTATTCGCGTCAATTGTCGACCTTCCTTACATGAACCCGCATTGCTCAATACCTATATCGATTACGTCTCTTAATCTGGCTTCTATGACTTTTTCGAAAAGTTTGAAAGTATGAGACATTAGTTTGATGCCTCTGTAATTGTGACAGTCATATGCGTCGCCTTTCTTTTTGAAGATTGGAATAATGTAGCTTTCTTGCCGATTCGGAGGTATTTTCTGATATGTTAATATCGAATTGAATAGAGTCGTTAACGCCGAAATTCCCTCATCTCCTAAAGATTTCCAGCACTCAATGGGTATGTTGTCGGGACCTGTCGCTTTCCTGTTTAAGCACTTTTTGAGCTGAAGACTGACTTCTGATTTTGAGATTTGTGGTATTAGGTTACAGTTTGGGGGCATCTCCTCGAACTCAATTCTATTTGTGTCGCTGTTCAGTAACTCATTGAAGTATTCTTTCCAACGCTCCAGTACCTTTGTTTGGTCTACGAGAAGCTTGCCTTCTTTGTTTTTGATGAACTTTACGTTTCCGTCACAATTTCTTTACTGTTTTTCACGTTGCTTTGCCATCTTGTATACCAATTTCGCCCACTTTTGGTGGTTTGTAAATACCCAATACAGCAAGTCTTATCTGTATGGCAAGAGTTTGATAAAGTTTATGGAGCTGATTAAAAAGATTATGTAATAAAATATTTCCAATGTGGATAGTTTTAGTGTTTTATACAAAATTCTCTAAAAGCAACAAGAGTAGTTATATACATGACGAACTAAAAAAAATATAAAATTTAAATTATATAATATTTTGACTTCAAGACATTTATTTGTATATCAGTTTACAATTAAAAAATATAATGATGATAGTTTTAATTAATAAATTTTATATATGATATCCACAAAATACAGGTTAGAATTTGGTTTCAAAATCAACGCGCTAAAGAAGGTGAAACGAAGAGTAAGCAGCATTTATTCAATTCTAAATTTAAATTTTATTTTATTAAGTTTGGACGAAGCACTTGCAGCCTTAAGTTTTGTTTTATTCAAAGCCTGGATTACTTTAGGGTGTTATAGATGGTTTGGAATTTAATTACATTGACGGTTTTTTATCATAAAAAACACACATGTCAATTAATTTTTGGCCTGTTTGGGTCTAGGCCCTAAAAAAATATTTGTCGGTATATTCGGAACTATGGTAATATATAAATCATCAAATTGTTATCAGGCATATACACAGGTCAACAATTATCAATGACAGACAAGTAAGTTTATAAAAACATATAAGCATAAACCCACATGATGGCCTTATATCATATATATTTTTCCGTTTTTCGTAGTGTTTCGCCTTCGGCTCCTTAAATCCGTCCAGATAAAATTTTTCCTTGCTGACTAAAATAACCGATTATGCGACTTTGAAAATACCCAAAAAAATGCAATACTAATGATTTGTAGCTAATATTTATGATCTCAGATAATAAAAAATAAAAATATAACATAAATTAGTTGTTACCCCAGCCTGATTAAGATTCAATCTATTATCGGTTTTTAATAAAAATTTCATTTTTTGAATTAAAAAGTATAGCTGTTTTAAATAGAAAGAATTTTCTTCAATATTTCTTTTGTTTTTATTTTGTTTTATTAATAATTATTTCAAATTTTTAATGTTCATAGTTGATTTAGTTTGAACAGATATAACGGTAGATATTTTTAAAAGCCCAAAATGGCATATTTAGACAGCTTAAATTCTAAAATGTTGAGCTGCGTAATTGAATTTAGCAACTTTATGAGAAATTTTTTTTTGACAAAATAGAATCTTAGAATATTTTTAAAAAGTTTATTATAAAAGTGGCCCTGTTTTGTTGTTCAAAAAAAATTTATCAGGTTTTCTCAAATTCCCCATTTACGAGCGGCATAGCCGTTATGGCTTTAACTCTTTAACCACAGCAAAGCAACTTATATTGCCGACCTGTTAAATAGTATGATTTGCTCACACGCCTGACACCTATTTAGGCTAGGTGCTTACTATAGGCATATAGTTTAAGGCCTTATGCCTAAGCAGGCCACTCAACAGTTTCAAAGTGGTTGCACATGTAAACTTTTTTTCCGAAAAAAAAACCTCTTCGTGCAAAAATTCGGACTTGCAACCTGCGTGTAAGACAGGAAGGTTTGCCACTGAGCTAGAGCAGATATTTTAAAATCATCTTACAATATATTATACTTAATTAATATTTTTTTCCTTTTTAAACTTTCTTTATAATAATTTCTATTTAAACAGGACCCATTAGTAAAGAAATAACTCGTAAATTAAAGGAGACTTATAATAAAAAAAAATTCATTAATTTGAATGACAAAGCAAAACTGGCTAAGGAGTTGGGAATAACAAAAAATCAGGTTTTTTATTTTTTAAACCCGCCATTAGAACTGTCGAGTTAATATGGACCTTAGCACGTCTTAAACTTATCTTCAAAATATTTAATCAAATTTAGTTAGTCAGGCATAAAAAGTTAAGTTAAAATTTTAGAAAAAATGCAAAAAAAGGAATAAAAACAAAAATAAATTGAAATATTTTATTTGCATAACAGCTAAACTGTTAAATTTAGACTTCAAATTTAATTATAATAAAAATAATTATTTGTGTCGTATTCAAGTTTGGAGAAATATTGTAAAATCTAAATGCTGATGTAAGAAATTGATATATAAAATTTTTTTTTCATTATTTAAGATGATAAATAGTAAAAAATATATTAGATAAGGTCATCATGGATTTATTCTTTTAAGTTTTCATATTCACGGTTGTGCCATTGATATTTGTTGACCTGTGCTATATATTAAAGATCAAATTTTAATGGCATTTTTTTATCTTAATATATAATGATCTTCAAGATCTGTTTTTTAAGTATAATTTGCAGTAAGTCTTATATTCTATTGTTACTAATCATTTCCATAAACTTTATAATTTTTTTCAGTTTACATTACATTGGACAACAAAAAAAACAACATATATGATTTTTTGAGGGTTTTGTAGAGAATTTTCTTGCAATAACGATCCAGGGTATTGTTTTTCCAATGCCTCCATTTTTTTTTAAAACGCGTCCAAAGTTCAGAAAAAAATTCACAAAATTTTTTTTACTATTGATTCTACAAAAAATCTATTGGCATATTATGATTCCTTATAAGAAACATATCTAAAAAAGGTTATTACATAATATTAGTAGCAATTTACTTTCAAGTTATTTAGGATCAAAAAACGGATTTTATGACGAAAACCACTAATTTTATATAAATAAAAAATAAAAAAATTAAATATTTAAAAAATTTAAACCCCTTACGTTGATAATATGTTTTTGTTATCTAAATATATTTTAAAACTTTTGTTATCCATAGGTTTTATGTTATAGAAGCCCATCATACCCCGTAAATAGAAAAATCCCAACTTTGACACCGAATAACTAAAAATTTGAGGCATTGGCTAAAATTCTGATTTCATATTCGTGATCAGCGCCATAAACTTGACCAAAAACCATAGTATCCATAAATGATGCTTAGAGTCGTCCAAATTTTGTTGTCCAGTGTTATAAACATTTATAATAATTTTTTTTGATTGCTTATAAAACAAGGTGAGTTGTTATTTAGGAAAATTGAAATTTAAAATATGATTAAATATATAATTGAATGTTTTAAAAAATGACTCTTTTTGCAAATAGTCTATTAAAATAATTGAAATTTATAATGAATGGTCAAAATATAAAATATTACACTTCACAGGTCAACAAATATTTATGTCAGAAACTAGGTTATTATGAAAACATAATATGCACCAAAGTAATGGCCTAATCTTATATATGTTTTTTGCTTTGGCTCCTTAGATCCGTCTATAACGAAAAACAACCTTTTATGGCCAATTTTACAGATCTAAATATACCATAAAAAGAAACAATTTAAAAATCTTTTTTGCATTTTAAAATCCCTATTATATTTTTAAACATATATAATGAAAAAAAAATTATTAATATATAAAGCTCTTAGATAATACAAAACATTTTGCGTCCAAACTTAAATACGACACGATATATTATCGGTTTTTACTGAAAATATTATTTAAAGATTAAATGTAACATTTTAACTATTGTGAATATGAAAAAATTAAATTAAATTTATTTCTGTTTTTGAATCCTTTTTGGGTTTATAATATTTTTTCTCTAAAATTTTTAATGTTTATAACTGACAAAATTTTTATTTTAAAGATTGTAATAAGGGCTACTACCTTAGACGCAAAAAATGTTTAAAAATTTTTAAGTTACAAAAAGTTAAAGTCAAGTTTAGACACAAATAACTCAAAAAAAGCATTATTATATTTTTTGAAAAATTTGTAAAATATGGCCTTTAATAATATTAATAAACATATGGTTTCTAAAGTTTGGGACAGATATGACTTTTTTAAAAAATTTAAAAAAATTAATTTTTTGTTTCAATTTTGGGACATATTTATATACTTTGCACTATATTAGAATATGCCAATATGTCAAATTTTATAGTATTCAATAGCAGGACATATGGGCAATTAAGGACCATAATAGTTTGATATAATTGATTATTAATGTTATTAAATTTACAATGAAAAAGTGAACCTCAAAACAGAAAAAAGAAAATTTTGACTCTGTTTAAAATCGACTTTCTGGTTTAACCAACCAATCTTTTTTTAATATTTAATTCACTTTTTATTGATAGAACATTGGTTAATAACATATAATAGCACTTTTTCATTTGATCTCAACGCTTGTATAATAAAAACACCAAAATTTGGCAAAAAACAGCAAATTCAGGTGTCAAAAAACTAACGCAGATCGAATTCGTCTGTGCAAGCTATTTTTTTTGCATAATTCTGCCCGTTTCTTAGTTGTTTAACCCTAAAACTGACTTATTTATAATATCAAAGGCCATATCACTATTTCATAAAATATTTGACTTTTTACATTTATTTTACGGTTTTGGATATGCATAAAAAAGAACATCAGTTAATTCTTAATATTCTAAATAGGTCAAAAAGATTTTATATTACTTCTTTTTATTAAATTGTTTTTTAGGCTGTTTTATTCAAAATCTATTAAATCGAGAAAAACTAAATTTTTACAAATTTTTTAACCTTATTATTTTTACTATAATCCTCCCAAAATTTTTTAATACAATAAATTTAATAAATTTTTTGAATTTTGCGGAGGATGTATATTTAAGATTATGTATAATTTATATTTTAACTAAAAAGGACTGATAAAAGTTAACAAATATTAGCATACAAATTTTAAGCTTTTACGTTTTACACCTTAAAATTTTAAAAAACTGGCAAACCTTTATTATTTCATAGAAAACTTTGAATTCGTTAAAAAATATTGGGGGAAATTTATGTTAAATAGCGTATTAAAATTTTCAAATTGGTTTAGTGACCCAGAAAGTCGGTTTGAAGATAGGAGTAAAATACTGAAAATTAACAAATTTTTTGTTCTGAAGTTCCCCTTTTCTTTCCAAAATTAACAATAGTATGAATCAAATTAATAAAACTGTTATAGCCTAATATATCTGCCCCTATGTCTAACTTCTTATTTGTAATCAAATTTGACACAATAAATTTAATGTAGTGCAGGGAACAAATTTTTGTCTGAAAATCAAAAAAGTTATTTTTTTGAAAGTCATGCCGGTTCCACACTTTTAAGTTTGCATATTAATAATGAATACTATGGACTGTATTTCAGCAATTCTTCTTTTAATATACCTTTTTTTAATTATATCAAACAGAATGTTCTTTAAAAAATGCAAAATTTTAAAATAACTTTTTTAAAATAATAAAATAATGCAAAAGCCCTTATTGCTAATAATAAAAAATTAAGTCCCTAGCTATTATACTTTTTGACTTTCAATTTTTTTTTCATTTGCCCCTATCTCCTGCGTAAATCACTTCCGGTCAAATAAAACCAGATGATGAGATATTCTGATACTACTCTCAGGCAAAATCTAGCCAAATCAAAAGGAGTACCCCTCCCGGACTTGATGGGTTGAGAAATTGACCATATATATATTATAAAATTTTAACCCTCTGTATGTAGAGATTCCAAAATTGAAGTTGAGATGTTTAGTAAAGTTAAATATATAGGTTACACTATATATATTTTTTTATAGGTCTACGAGCGTATAGCTATTAGTTCTAACTGCTAACAAATAGTTGTACATTTTATTAAAAGTCTTGGCGCTATAACAATTCTGATTTAAGTGCGGTAGCTGTAGAGTTGAAAGAGGCAATCTCAACGGGTAAGCGGATAAGGGCCTGGAGGAAACTCCTACCACAAGTTTTTATTACAAAAAATTTTGTCAAAGTGATATTTTCATAGTTCTAAACTACAATAAAATCTAACAGTATACTAAGGTAAATACATAATACACAAAGTTTTATCTCAGCAATTATGGCAACCATCGATTTGATGAAGTTTTTGGTGCTGATATAAAAGATTGTGTAATATAATATTATAGATAGTTTTGGTATTTAAACGAGATTTCCTAAAAGCAAGGCAGTTATATACATGACCGAAGTAGAAATATATAGGAAATCTAAATTTTATAATATTTTGACTCCAAGACATTTGTATGTTTCTATATCTACAATTAAAAAATATTTTTGATTATTTCAATTAATTAATTTTTTTTAAATATGATAACTACATAATACAGGTCCGATTTTGGTTTCAAAATCAGCGTGCAAAAGATGTTCGTGAAGCGAAGGGTAAGATTTGTCCAATTCTCAATTCTTATTTTATATTAAATTTGGGAGAAGCGTTTGCACCCTTAAATTTTTGTTTAATTCAAAGAATGCATTATTTAATGGTAACATGTGCGGTTTTATCATAAAAAAAGCACATGTGCAATAAATATGTGGCCTGTAAGTGTTCGCCTTAAAATGCTATTTGTCGGTATAATCCAGACAACTATAGTAATAAATAAAGCAATAAATTCGTATGAGGCATATATAGGCATATACAGGCATAGATACAGGTCTGATAAAAAAAAATAAGTTTATGAAAACACAAAAGCTTGCATCCCTATGATGGCCTCATCTCATATATATTTTCTGTTTTAAGTAATTCCGGCTTCCTTCGGCTCCTTCTGGCAAACAAATGACTTTTTTTACGATGGGACCTCGAGAATACCCTAAAATAAAAAAACTCAAGAATTTTTTTTTCATTTAAAATTCTATTGTGCTAATATTTTTTATCTCAAATCAAGAGACAAAGCTTTTATCAGCCTTAGATATTAAAACATTTGGCGCCCCAACATAAATATGACCCATTTTAATAGCGGGTTTTAATAAAAACATTGTTAAAAAATTTGATTTTCTATTTTTTACATAGATGCAACACTAATTTTTTTAAATTTTTGTTTTTGCATCTTGTTTGTTTTTTCCCAGCGGATGTAAATAAAACATAACCAGCAATTTACTATTTTTTACTTATTGTTATTTACAATCAATTTATTGATATACTCCATTCTATTTATGTCTATTTATTATTATTATTATTATTATTATTATTATTGTGATTGTGATTTTAATTTCTTTCGTTATATAAATTTTTTTTATTTTTATCATTTTTTTATAATTTTCCCCACCAGCTGACATCTTGTTTTTGATAAAAAAAAATGGTAAACGGATTTGAAAATATAGCAAATTTAATCTCAATAGTTAGCTCAATTTTCAATAGTTGAATTGCGTTATAGTATGTCATTTTTGGAATGAAAATAATTTATGGAATATGAGTCTATTGTCGAATGTTTTAATTAATTAAATAAACATTATGTTAATTAAGTTGTTCTGTCGCCTTGAGTTTACAAACTAAGCTTGAGTATCGTATTATAAATATATCACTTATTTCTTATAGCAAATCAACAACAACCAGTGAACGATTTAAATAGGCCTGGACCGAGCCGGCTACCACAAGCTGCTAGAGGTACCTTGTTTTTATAATTGCTAAAAGTTTAAAAATATATTAAGATAATAAAAAAATTCATTATTAACGTTAGGGGTTTAAATTTTTTTTAATATTTAATTTTTTTTATTTTTTTATTTTTGTAAAATTAGTGATATTTGTCATAAACTCCATTTTTTGATCCTAAATAACTTAAAAGTAAATTGCTAAAAATTTATGTAAAAACCTTTATTAGATATGTTTTTTTATATGAAATCTAAATATTCCAATAGATTTTTAGTAAAATTAATAGTAAAAAAAATTTTGGAGATTTTGACCTTTGGACGCGGTTTAAAAAAAAATTGGTGGCCTTAGAAAAAAAACAAACCCGGGATCGTTATCGCAAGAAAACTCTCTACAAATTCTCAAAAAATCGTTAATTTTTTTGTTGTCCGGTGATATTCACGGTAAAAATTACTTCAAAGTCTATACAATGCCTTTTGTTCATAACCTACATGATTGTAATTTACATTAATATTAAAAGGTTTTTTCTTGCTACTTGTTGACATGTTTACATTTTTAATTTTTGGCAAAGCAAAGGTAGTTATAAGCATATATTAGTTTATTGCGCAAATGTTGTTTATTGCCCCATAAGTTGGTGGTAGGATTGAGCTTGAGGGCAGCTAGGGATGGATCTAAAGATCTATATAGGAAAGATAGGAGGCCCGTGGTTAGGGCATATGAGCCAGTGTTGTATTTCGTTTTACATGCTGAAATGCATAGATGGCAGATATTATTTAAGGGTGGGAATAGACGTTATTGTATAAATAGTAATTCCTTGAGCGTTTGTCTGAAGGGTTACTGTTTGAAGCTGTGCAAAAACTTTTATAAGGTATACCATTTTGGAGATTAATGGTAATTATACAAAATGAATGTTATGGCTAAATAGTTCGTAAAATTGTCATAAAATAAATAATCAAAATCTTTTTTATACTTTGCTTATTATATTTTAGATGCACGAGGGCGACAATAATTGGAATTCAATTGTAGACTCACTAACATTTTTTGCATTATATTCATGCAGATACATTTATTTTATTTATTTTTTTTTAATTTTTGAGTTTGTCAATTTTCTGATTATATTTTTTGTTTAAATTTAATAAATCTTCTTCGAATATGGCAAGATTACAAATGTGTCTGCCAAAAAAACATAGATAAAATTAACAAAAGAAACTAAAAATTAAATTTAATATTTTTTAAAGTTCACTTGACTAATTTTTATATATATTTCTGAATAAAGACGCAATTATGCAATTTAATTTAAATGTGCTTGTATCTGAATAGTATCTTATCACTTATTTTAAAACACTTTCTGCCTGGTTATTTAGCTGAATTTTGCAAGTTTAAGATGTTTCTCTGAAAACAAAAAATAAAGATTATAATTCAAAAAAAGGTGTATAGTATGTTGAGAACAAGCATTCTTGGATGGCCCTACCCTAATTCATCAGATCAAAGCTAAACAATGAAAAAAAAAAATTTAAATATATTTCCATATTTTTATAATTTGGATCTGATAAAAAAATGTTATATGATTGTATTAAATTGTAATTTTTCTACTTTGCACTATTAAATGAAATATGAATTAATTGTTGATCTTTATATATAAATATACCATTTTAAAAAGTACGTTGTAATTATCCTTTCTCTAATTAAACTCAAGTTTGCTTTGTAGCTTGAGAAGAAATAAATTTAAATAAAAACGCATTTGATTAACAATAAGATAGCGAATATTAAAAAATTTCTTAATAAATTATACACATTTTAAAGAAAAAATTAGGTTGGAAATCTCCTAAAACGGCCAAATTACATTAATTCTTTTTGATTTTGGGCGTTACATTTTTTTTAAATCTCTTTTCTACAATTTTGAAATTGGTATTAGCCACAGCCCTAAGGAGTTATGAGCCTAGTTATTAGTAAGGCGGGTGACAACCAAATATTTATTTTGTGCCTTTTATTTTTGAGAGTCTAGGCCAGGAGATAGCTTAGTGTCGGGTGTATTACAATTTTATTATCTTAGAGGAGCCATTCACTAGATGTAAAAGAAAATCTGTTTCCTAAAACGAGATTAAGGAAGCATATTCTCCTACATAACATGACAAAAAAGGCCTAGCTCAAATTCATTTATTTCCGCCTACAGTCCTCCTGACCGCCTTATAAAACCTTAAAAACTTTAAATTGTCCATAGGTTTTTTTATTTATTTATATTAACAGCTGGTAAGTAATATGCTTATTTCACAAAAAAAGTATATTTTGTTAGGGCACGTGCAAAGTGAGTTTTTATTTTCGTAAAATTTTCAAAATTTTGAAAAAAATATTTTGTAATAAAACGCAAATTTTTAAAAAGTTGCCAAATATTATGCACATAAAATCCTTTTTCTAAATGAAATATTTTTGTAAAAATTTTGAAAAAAAAAATAAATTTTTAAAATATAGAATTTTTAAAATTTTAAGAAAATAAAAACTCACTTTGCGCGTGCCCTTAAATATATAAAATATTAAAAAGTGCCTTGTTTCAATAAATAAAATTTGTAAAAAAATTCTGAATCAAAAAATAATTTTTTTTAAGTGGCCTTAATAACAGACTATTAAACAAAAAAAATTTATTTTTACAAAATACAAAAACTTAACATTTAACAAACTTTAGAGAAACACTTTTATGGTTAGATCGCATTATTTTTGAATCAGTTGAAAGCCAAATATAAATTTTTATGTAATTTAATTAATATTGATTTTTTTATTCCTAACTAGCATTTGTTTTTTTGAAAGACTAATTTATAAATCCTTTAGATACTATGTTTTATACTCACACATTGTAAAAAAAATTACACTAATTTACGGTACATCATTTAATAAGCGTCTTTAGTAATTAGATTGGGGTATTTTTTCCGGCAAGGGCCCTATTTCCTTTCTGAGATTTAATTTATTGCACCTGGACAAGTCAATCAATAGCGCTGATTAAATAGTGGGGATTGCTTGCACTCCGACTCTGGTCTAGGTTATCACCGAAGGCACGTTTAAAATTAGCTGCCGAAGCAGGTCAATAAGACAGGGATGTTTGCCACTGAGCTATCTGAGCGGTCAGAACAGTAGTCAAAGACAAATGAAGTTTGATGGAAACACATTGCTGCATTTTAAAAAAATAGTGATACTTAGACAGCCCAGCAAAAAACTCTTTGTGTTTCAGACAATTTACTATTTGTAGCTCGAAAACTAGTGGAAGTAAATGGTTTAAACAAATTTTTTACTTAGGGCACGTGCAAAGTGAGTTTTTATTTTCGTAAAATTTCGAAAATTCTAAAAATTTTAAAAATTTATTTTTTTTCAAAATTTTTTCAAAAATTTTTTATTTCAGAAAAAGCATTTTATGTGCATATATTAAATTTGCAACTTTTCAAAAATTTGCGTTTTATTACAAAATTTTTTTTTTCAAAATTTTGAAAATTTTACGAAAATAAAAACTCACTTTGCACGTGCCCTTACGTATCAAGGTGTAACATTTATATTCCGTGTAAATCGATATTACAATGCGAACGATATTCTTAAGGGCACGTGCAAAATAAGTTTTTATTTTCGTAAATTTTCGAAAATTCTAAAAAATTTAAGAATTTTAATTTTTCTTAAATTTTTTAAAAAAAATTATAATTTTAAAAAAAACATCTTTTTTGTGCTCAAACTAAAGGCATTGATAAAAATTGCGTTTTTTACGAAATAAAGTTTTTTTAAATTTTAAAAATTTTACAAAAAAAACTCACTTTGCGCATGCCCTAACTACCATAATCAAATACTTCTAACCGACAACATGCAATATAAAAAAATAAAAAACTTAAATTCGGTTAAAATTAACGCCCTATTATTGATTCTTATGCTTATTTACCCTTGTTTAATTAACTTTTACGATATATCTTAAATGTTGACCTTATTTGACCTTGTATTAAAATACCTCTAACCAGGCACGTAGGCAAAACTTTTTCTAAAGGGGGGCAAGAAATTTTAGGAAATACATTGTTGCTTAATGAATGATCATATTATGACTAGCATAAAATATTTATTTATATTGCATCATAATTAAATTAATGTAGGAGAGAGCGGGGCGAGGTGGCGAATGGGGCGAAGTAATTTTTTCAAATTTTTTGGGCACTATAAAAATTGGTTGAAATTGGGTTCTATAATATATTTTAATAAGCATAACCTGAATATGAGAAAAAAAAACTCTAAAAAACCTCTTAATAAAAAAATAGGCTAAATAAACTGTTTTTTTTTGGGCACTTTTCATTGAAAAAACGTTTATTTGTTTTTACGCTTGGTCAAAATATCAATGAAATAAATAACTAAAATAGTTTTTTTCGATTAAAAAGAAATGTTATTAAACTATTCTATATGTTAAGCCTCCTAAAAACGCCAAATTATTTGTAATACTAGGACTTTTACATATCAAAACGCTAAGTAGGACCATGTCACACTTGGGGTGAGGTGGTTTTTATACCTTTACCACCTATTTATGCAAAATTACAAGCGTAAACGTTATTACCAAAGGAAATGCTATACAATTAGCTTTAAAGGATTTAAAAACCGGCAATAATACAAATATTGCCCAAATACCTAAAAAGTAATCTGGTCACTTTCAAGAACTGGAAAATTTTAGAGCTGTTGCTAATAAGGACTATGAATATATTATTTTCATTATAGTAGCAAACAGTTTAGCTGATTATATACTAGAAGCTGCCCGATAGATCTTACCATGGCTTAACCCAGCCCTCCAGCTATTTTCATGTTCACTTTATACAGTCCAACTTTTAAGTTACATAACTAACATGGGCTACTAACAACAACAACATTTAAATAAAAAAATTCCTAATAATTGGATAATGGATGAAAGAACTGGTAAAGATTGGTTATCCCTGTGTTTCAAAAGAAGCAAGGAAGTTTTTTTAAGGCTTCCTGAAGCCACAAGTCTTGCCTGAGCTTGCAAATTTTTTTGACATTATTAAAATCACAGAAAACAAATTAATCCTGAAAATATCTGGAATGCTGATGAGACTGGACTGACCACAGTTCAATGTCCAAGAAAATTAGCCCTTAGAGGCGCTAAACAGGTAGGATATATAACTTGAAACAAAATTAAAAAGGATGAGTTTGTAAATAATTGCTCCAACCTATTGTGAACAAGCCTAAGAAAAGGAGAAACTCAAAAATCAAAAATCTTTTAAATAAATATTTATTATTATATATGTTTTAATTATCTTATGTAATAATGTCTAATAACCCGTTATATATTATTTCTTTAATATGAACTAATTTTTTAACCAACCATCTCGCCCCCTTTATACACCTATGATCAAAAAAACAACCATCTCGCCCCGCTCTCCCCTATGACATAAATTCAAGAAAAATTTTATAAAGAAAATAGAAATATTTAAGAAATTGATATTCTTCTAGGATCTATTGAAAACCACTCTAAGGCTCGATCTATTAATTCAGTGTTATCTATTATGTCCTTATGTATGGCAAAAGGATGATAATCGATCATCGCTCATTTGAGATCTAAAAATCAGATGAGTTTTATAATATTTAATTTGAAAATTATTTTTTTAATATGGGGTAACCTATTAAATAATAATTATCAAAATCTTCATATTAGATTATGCTTATAATATTTTTAAACACTATGCTTATAAATTTAATAGTAAAATAAAAAATTTATTTTTATAACAGAAAGTATATTACTATTTTATATTTTTAATAGATAAAACAATTAAAATTATGAAACATAATTATTAAGTTGTATATTACAAATTTATTTTATTATGACAAAAACACGTAATAGTACTTAATGATAATTCAGAAAATTTAAGCTAAATTTTGATATTATAATTAAAATATATTTTATAAAGCCGCAAAATTGCCAAAAAATAGTATACCAGCATATATTCAGATTTATGTTTAATAAATAAAAATTAGCTTTAAATTTCACAAAAAAATTAAAAAGCTATTTCTAAAGGGAGGAAACGGCCTCCCTTTGCCCCCCCCCCTCAATACGTCCCTGCCTCTAACAATATATTTTAAATGCAGCTCAGTTAGCTTTTTATTTAATTAACTTAAAAGATAAATTCTAAATTTAACGGTTAACATTAACCGGTTCAAATTATTAACAATCTTAAGGAGTCATGTGTTCTTAGATAAAATACAGGTCAACAAATATCAAAGGAACGTAAATTTTTAGAAAACACAAAAGAATGCATCCCCTTGATAACCTACATTATTCGGATAGATTCTTCCGTTGGCTCCTTAGATCCGTCTATAACGAAAAATGGCCCTTTTGAGCAAATTGACAGATCTAGATTTACCTTTAAAGGAAAAATTTTAATTTAATTTGCAAATAAAATACCTTGTAACTTATATTTGTAATCACGAAATGAGAAATAAATTTTTTATAGATATATCAAGCTCTTACATCGGCATTTAGATAATACAAAATATTTCGCGTCCAAATTTAAATACGACACGATATATTATCGGTTTTAAATGAAAACATTATTTGAACTATAAATTTTACAGTTTAACTATTGTAAATATGCAAAAATAAAATTTGTTTTTGAATTTTTTTGTTTTTTTGACCTTTTTTTTAAAATATTTAATGTTTTTAACTGAATAATTAAAGTTGATAAGGAAAAACAGTAAAAGGTTTGATATTCTCTAAGATGGCAGGTTTAATCTCTATAGTTAACTCATAACTCAAAAGTTGTTGACCTGTGAAATAAACAATTCACATGAAAACCATTTATAACACTCTTAATGAATGTTTCGTTAAAATATTGTTTTAGTTTTTAGTTTATATCCTTTTGTTAGATACAGAACTCTAAATTATAGAAATCTCGTATTTATCACCAAATCCTGTATTAATAGGCGAAATTTGTTATGAGCAGCAGCAAAACTTTAACCAAACACGATGCCATAAACAATGTTCCGATTATAATTACAACCCTTTAACAATGTTTTAAAGGCTTAAAAAAATGTTTTGTAATTCATTATGACATGTTTGGATCAAATAATTATAGCATGCATAACAGTGGACAACAACAAAAAACAACACAAACGATTTTTTGAGGTTTTCGTAGAGGATTCTCTTGCGATAACGATCCTGGGTTTAGATTTTTTCTATTGCCATCAAATTTAAACTGCGTCCAAAGTTCAGAAAAAAATTTAAAAAATTTCTTTTACTATTAATTCTACATAAAATCTATTGCCATATTCAGATTCCTTAAAAAAAACTTATCTAAAAAAGGTTATTACATAAATATTTAGCAATTTACTTTCAAGTTATTTAGGATCAAAAAACGGAGTTTATGACAAAAACCACTAATACAAAATTAAAAAATAAATATTAAATATTTAAAAAAAATTTATACCCATTACGTTAATGAATGTTTTCGTTATCTAAATATATTTTTAAACTTTTGTTACTACCCATAGGTTTTATGATATAGAAGCCCAAAATACCCCAAAAATTGAAAAATCTCAACTTTGACACCGAATAACTAACTGAGGCCTTGGCTAAAATTCTGATTTCATATTTGTGATCAGCGCCAAAAACTTGACCAAAAACCATAGTTGCCATAAATGATGCTTAAGGTCGTCCAAATTTTGTTGTCCAGTGAATTGGTTATTGAATAATTTTTTTATTTGTTTTTTAACTTCTTCGGATTTCGGGTCTCATCTTTATCTTTTTTCCAATGGTAAGCTGCCTATCGCTATTGACTTGCCCTTATTTGATTATTGGCCAGTGACTAGGTTTAAAATTTAAAAAGTATTACAAAAATTTTAAAATCTTCATTTATAGACACAGTATCCTGTGATATAAGAATTTAAAAAAGCCCTTACAAAGAAGTGGCTATTTGCGCCCCAAAAAGGCCATTTTTTGTTTATTTTGTAATAATTTCGAAAAATTTTGATTTTTTTTAAAATGGTGATGAGTGGGTGTTTTTTCTTAAAACTACTACCAGTTTTTTCTAAGATAAGGGGCTTTTTAAATATGCTCCCTTTATTTGAGCAAGAAAAGGAGCTTTTCCATGCCCAAGAGTTACATTTGTGGAAAAAAACTCAAAAACTTGGTAAAAAAAGCTTTAATTTTTCCCCTTTAGGGTATTTCAATGGTCGCACAATCAGCTAAAAAGGCCTTTGATATGGATGGGTCTAAGGAGCCGAAGGAGGAAAACTAAGAAAAACAGAAAATATATAATAGATAAGGCCATCAGAGAATGTAATGTTTTAATAAAAATCAATTTTCTGCTATTGATTTTTAATGACCTGTGTAATAAATAAAACTTGTAGTTAAAATTTGGTCTAAGTCTAATAACAATCTGTGTTGTAAACGAATTTCTATTGGAATCTGTATGGACCCCATATGGTCAATTTTAATGTTAAAAACATGATTGTGGCTCCATGTAAATTTAAACTATAAATTATGATCGTATTTTCTAGGTGTTTTTCTAAACAATTTTACAAATTAAGTGTTTAAAATTTTTGTATTGTTTAATAATAATATATATCATTATATTTGCTCTTTAAAATATCTAGTATTTTTAGTTAAAAAAGGCCAAAAACAATTTTTTATATAAGGGCACGTGCAAAGTGAGTTTTCATTTTCTTGAAATTTTGAAATTTCTAAAAATTTTGGTAATTTTATTTTTTTCAAAATTTTAAAAAAAAATTTATTTCAGAAAGCATTTTATGCGCATACCAAATTTGACAACTTAAAAATTTGCGTTTTATTTCAATAAAAAAATTTTCAAAATTTTGAAAATTTTACGAAAATAAAAACTCACTTTGCACGTGCCCTAAGGAAATTTTTTTTTATAAAGTCTTTTTAAAATGCTTTACTAGACCTAAAAATATGATTGATCAATTATTTTGATACATTTAAATTATTGACAATTCGATGTGTCAAGATAGGACATGTATATAACAATACCAGATGTTGTTTTTTCAGCTTTTGTTGTTGTGATTATAATTTCAATAAGTAGTTGCCTAAAATTTATTAGTTTTACCACAAGGTTACTCGCTGCCTAACTCTAGCCAGTTGACAATGTTGGATATCCTGCTGGGCTAAGTCATAACATGGATGGTTGAGGGATAGAAGGTTTGGCTAGGGTATAGGCAGCGCCTAACCCTATAAACTATTAATAACTTCTGGGCAACTATTTATTGAAGTTATAATCATAACAAAAGAACAGCTGGAACATCATCTGGTAATGTTATATACATGGTTTATCTTGACACAATGTAATATTGAAAAATTGAATTTTTACCCTAGCATTTGTAGGTAAAATGTTTTTTTATTAAAAATTTTATATTCTGAAACATTTTGTTAGGCATGTTCAAATACTTCAAAATAAAAAAAATATAATTTGAATTATTCAAAATTAGATATTATAATGCTATACTTAATTTATATTTTTTTCTGCTAAAATTGCTGTATTTTTTTAAATTAATATATATATTTAACCAAAAAATTATTATATTATTAATTTTGGGCTCGCGTATGTTCGCAATCGTTCGTGATGTAAACGCAATGCATGACAAGGCATATTTTAAGACAAGCAAAACACATTAAATTGATTTCTTTGTTATTAACCTTTACAAATATTTATTTAACAGTTCTGGTAATTGGCCGCAACCCATATAAAAAAGACAAAATCGTTCATTCATTACTTAATTAGGACAATGCCAAAAAATTGCACCAAAACGAAAAATAAATTTACTTCCATTAGAATAATTAACAAAAAAATTAAATTTTTTTGCCGTAAATTATTTAATAAAAAAAAACATTTCAGAACCCCAAATCAATGTTTATCTCAAGACGCAAAATATGACCATAAGGTTGATGAAACCCCGATAAATCCTTTAAATACCATTGAAAACTACACAGCACCTATTAACATTCCAATAATACTTGATGATAGCACTCAAAAATTTTTTGATTTAGAAAATCAGCAAACAAAGGCTGCGAATTTAAACATAATGAGACTTGGTAACGATGAAATGTCAACTCTTAAGTCTAAAGGAAGGAAACAAGTGAATACAAAATTGATAGGTCAAGAGCATAAAGACAATATTATCCTAACTGACTCCATAACCCTAAAACAGGTAACCACTACTCATTTAAGATATTTACCTAATAAAGAAATGAAGGAGCCTGAGTTTGGAAAACAACAACAAATAACTATGGCTCACCTCAAAGTGCAAAGCAAAATTGATAGTTCGCCACACGTAATCAGACAAACAACCACTCTTATTGAAATATCACAAAAGAAGAAAAATGTAAATGTAATTTTATTTGGTTAACTCTCCTTATTTGTAAGGTTAGTTATCTAAAATTTAAACTCTGTATCAAATAATTAACTTAATAATGTATTTCATTTTTTATTATCAAATTTTCAAAATCTTTGATTTTTTAAAATGTGTCCAGTTTTGTTAAAATTCAAATGATCAAACTAAAATTATTTAGCTATAATTTTATCATGCAGAGTTTGATGGATTTTTTAGACTATACTTATTAATTAGCTTAGTTCGTATGCAAAACTTTTAACTTTTTATCTGTTATTGCATATATTTAGTAATATATTGTAAAATCAGTTACAATAAGCTTTTAGATATTTCATTTTGTTAGTGTATGGACCTTATGTGATTTTATTTGAGTCAAATAATTAAGAGCAATATACTTCTGAAATGTTTTAAATTTGAAAGGATAAATGTAGTTTACAACTTTGAAAGTTTTAAAGTTACAGACAATGGAATTCAAATCTTTTGTGCTCTGTTTAAGTTGAAAAATTTTTTTTGAAATTAATTAATACTATCTTATTTGTTTTTCTTCACACTAAAGAATGTGTCAACCCAGGCTTGCTTAAAAAACAGATAAATATTCCTAACACATTTTTTTTTTCTACAAAATTTTAAAAAATTAAAATATAGTCATGTATGTTATAAAAAGATACATAACTTAAGCAAAAAATCTCAGATTTTTTGAAATTTTTTCTTTGCTTAAAGCTAAAATTCTTTATATCTTATTTAATAAATTCAATTAAGTTCCAGGTGGACACTTTTTAACAACACCTATAATGACTTTATTTTTTGATGTAATTCTCATAATTTTTGTTTATTGCAAAAATTGTTTAACCAAAATATTACAATTAACGTTTGTTTTTACTTTAAATGTTGCAATATATTAGGAAAGGCTCAGGAACCAACTAATATCTCCATGCACGTTTACCCCAGTGAGCAAAAGGACGCGGGCAAGAAAGCTTCAAATTATCAGCAAAAATTTGTCAAATTTAGATGAAGTGGCAATTGTATCAGAATCTCTTACCACAAATGCCTCTAAAAAATTAAATAAATCCCAAAATAAACGCTCTCCTGTTGAAATTACAAAATCACCAAACCCTTCTGTATATATAATTTATATAATTCCTGTCATTTAAGTCGCATTTAAACTTTCCCAATTTTTTTTCTTTTTTTTGGTCACGTTTTATATAAATTTT
This sequence comes from Acutogordius australiensis, assembly GCA_030555515.1. Lineage (NCBI taxonomy): Eukaryota > Metazoa > Nematomorpha > Gordioida > Gordea > Gordiidae > Acutogordius > Acutogordius australiensis. The sequence continues at coordinate 1,828,034 of CM060244.1, read as the reverse complement.
TGCTTTCAAACTTTTAAAAATTTTATTTTTTTTATAAAAACGCATTTCTACAAAAATTGTCAAATTTCATTATAGGCCACGTGCAAATTTTCTTTGTATTTTGGTTTGCTTAGAGGCGGACGGGAGGTCGCGTTTAGAGTTCATTAATTTTTACAAAAAATTTTAAAATTTGGGTATTTGCATTGAAAATTGTTAATCATTGTTTCTACAATTTTTTCTTGCTCCCAGAGCATTTGCTCTGAGCAGATTATTTAATTCATTCAGTTTTTTATTTAGTTTCAATTAACAAGCTGATATCTTTCAATACGTTTTTCTAATATCTAGTGCTTAATTCAAATTTTTAAAAATTGAATAAACTCTGAACGCGCGCTAACAAAAATATTTTTTACAAAATCAAATTCTGAAAATTTCACAAAAAACTTTCTTTAAACGTGGCCTAATATTTGAATCTAAGAAAATTTAAGCGTTAATTTTTTCATTAGTAAATCAAAATGCTATGAAATTATCTTTTTTTTCATCGAATAATATATAAAATTACCAAACGGAAGGGAAAATAAAGTAAGTTCTAAATTAAAGTAATAAAATAACTGGGATTATTTTATAAAGGCGCGTTTAGACTCTTTTTATTTGGAAACCTGTGTAATAATTAAAAATAAACAATTAGTTTTGAGGTTTCCCTCATACCTTTCTCCATTCAGGGGCCGCCATACCCGTTAAGGCTCTCTTTTAGCCCGAGGAAAACAATTAATATTTCCGACGGTAAGATTTTCTCACATGCCGGCGACCTTGATTTTTAGCCGAGGCTCTTACTATAGGTATATCGTTTAAGGCCTACTACACAAGCAGGCCACTCAGCAGCTTAAAGTGGTTACACATGTATACTATTTTTCTGAAGGAAAAAGCCTACTTTTCACGGATTTGAACTCGCAACTCTTGCTTGTAAGACAGGAAGGGTTGTCACTGAGCTTTTAAGCCGAGTGTGTAATAATTCAATCTTAAATGTCATAAATCAATTAAAAAGGCTATATTAATGGTTATGGAAACCAAGTAATTGTAAAGCTAAAGAATATATTGAGGTATTTTTAACGATGAAGATAATAGACTTAATAAGAAATCAAGTTATACATCAATCAATCAGTGAGTAATTAATCTTTACTAAGATTGTTCGTTATTGGCATAATAGTTTTTCTGAAAGAAGTGCTATTAAAAATTTTGAAAAAAATAAATAAAAATTTCAATTTTTTTAAAATTTTCGAAATTTTTTAAAAAATAAAATGAATTTGAACGCGCCCTAATTTACAAGGTTTTTTTTAAATTAGTTAGCTGCTTGTATTTACATGTGCAATATCAATATGTTTGATTTCACGTTTATCAAACAAATGTCCAGTTCAAACTATAGATTAAACGACCCGAAAGCCTACCCAGCCCAATGCCCGCCCTAAATAGTCAGGCCAGACTGAAGCTTTGAATCCCATAATCCCCCTTTTTTTTAACTATTATAAGCAAGAACTAAATATGATAAATTTATAACTCAACTATGGAGGGTCATGGCCTGCTCAGTAGGCCTGACTAGAACTTACCTAGTGAATAGAAATGAATATCATAGAAAGACCTTTTATTAAGAAGATACAATAATGGATTTTAGGGAGTGAATAAAATAAATAACAGGGAGATAGAGGAAGAAATGCTTGAGGAACGGCCGAACAATTAGAAATAGTAATCATATGTGTATGGGCACATGTGTCTTAAACACCTGGGTTGTCAGCGTACGAGTAAACCTTACGATTTAACTCGTCAGCCATTAATTGCTTCTATCAGGGTTAAAAGACTAAAAGACATAAACGGGTATACCATTATATGGGAAAGAGGTGTTGAATCTTAATTTTTTTAATTCAATCATAACCTATTTAACTTTTGGTTATTATAAGTTATTGATTTATTCAATATAACTAACGTTTGATCTTACTCTAAATATTGCAATATATCAGGGAATGCTTGAAATGAACGAATCATTGTATCCATGCACTTTCACTCCAGTTGCCAAGAGGACTCGGCTTCAGTATATCAACAAAAATTTGACTAAGATAGATAAAGTGGCCGTTGCACCAAATAAGTGTAACAAAAATGCGCCTAAGAACTCAAGACAATCCCAAAATGAACGTTTTCCTGTTCAAATTACAAAATCCTCATACCCTGTAAATCTTAGTTGCATTCAAACTTATCTTAATTTTTATTTAAATTTTTTTTATAAGGGTAGATTTAAAATTATTTATGGGAAGACTAATTTTTTCTTACTTTTATATTGGCGATTATGCATAAAAAATATAACGTTAGGGCACGTGCAAAGTGAGTTTTTATTTTTGTGAAATTTTCACAATTTTGAAAAAAAAATTTTTTTTAATAAAACGCAAATTTTTAAAAAGTTGCCAAATTTTGTTTATGCACATAAATGTTATTTCTCAAATAAGAAGTTTTCAAAAAAAATTTGAAAAAAAATAAAATTTTCAAAATTTTGCGAATATAAAAACTCACTTTGCACGTGCTAGGTGAATAATTATATTATAATGTTTTACTTTTACAGGCTTATATGCTTCCTTAACAATGTTTTGGATAATTTTTTGTACTTACTTCCTCGCTTTTGAATAAAAAAAAAACCCCAGATTTTTTTGTAAGAAAAGATAAAAATTTATTTTGAGCTTGACCGCCCCGGGAGTTCTAAATTTGTCAAAATTTTATTTTTTTTATGATAGCACCTATTTTAATTTCTAAATTATAGAATGAGATGTTTTCAATTAAGTCGAGTAGGCTTAAATAAAAAATGGCTTTTTTTATTGTTATTATACATTTGCAATGTGTTCCAATTTAAATGTGATTTTCTTTTTTTGTCCACCAAAATTTTTCAATTTTTGATGAAAATTCTAGGCCAGGCTGGGCAAAAAACGCTGTTTGCACTCTTGGAGGCCAATTTGGGCATGTAATTTATTAATCAGTTACCAACATTACAATTAATGAAGAGCTTAGACTCGACATATTTAAAAATAGTGTTTTTACCCCAAGGATTTTAAAAATTCGGCGAACGGAGACGGAATATTACACCGAGTTTTAGACATTCCTTCATAATACGGTCGATAAAAATGAGCGGAACAAAAATTTAATACATCGGGGCGACATCCCCATAATGCTTTGGTTGTTTGCTTAGCATATATCAAAAAAATGGTCAAGTTTGACTAAATTGACAGATTTTGCGACCTCGCAAATACAATAGAACATGTTTTTATATCACTTCAAACTTAAATGTTTTTTATCTCAAATAACGAGAAATAAATTTTAAAGGTTTAATAAGCTTTTACATCATTTTGGCTTATACAGTATTTTGCATCGCAACCTAAATAGGACACGGTATGTTATTTTAATTTAAAATATATTTTTAAAATTAATTAACAGTAAAGATTTAAAAAAAAATAAAAAGAAATTATATTAATTTTGTGTTTTGAAAATTTATTTTTCTCATATTTTTAAAAATTTTTATTGTTTACAACTGGTTTTTAAAGTTATTTTTAAAAAATGGTAAACGGATTTAAACTCCCTAAATGGCGGATCTGGTGGTCTTTAAATTAAAAATCTCAAAAATTTGTTGACCTGTGTGAAATTATTGTAAACTCAAAACTTTATTTATTTATACCTTTTACAATATTTTTTTTAAATATATATTTTAGACTCGAAAGAAAAGGAAAAAAACAGCTTCCAAAAAAACAGTTGTTATTAGGGCTGTCACTGTCGTCGGTAATTTTGTTGAATTCATATTTAATTTTAATTGATTTGGGTTTTCATTACACATATAACCATTTAAATATTTTTGGTATTGTAAGCTTACGGTATTTTAATATATTTAACCAATTACTAGTAATAATATTAAAGGATTTTATTCTATGCCAAAAGTATCCTGGGAAGATTTTTAAAATTTGCGAAAAACATTTTTTTATTATATTTTTAGTTTTTATTATTATTTTTTCAGGAACCTCGAAACCAAGAGGTGCAGTTACAAGGAGTCAAACAAAATTATTAAACACAAATCAGATCTAATATTTTTATTATTTATATTATTTTATTAATTAATCCTCAGATATATTTTTAATGCTCAAACTTAATCTATACTTCTAAGTGTTTTATTTTAAATAAAAAATAAAGAGGTCTTTTTTTGGCAATTTTTTTAAAAAAATAACATTTACATTTATCAGAATTATATATTACCCCAACAAAACTAGTTATTTTTTACTTTTTATATATATAATCTTGTAAAAAACCATTTTATATGATATTATTTTTATATATTGCTCAAATTTATTATATATATATGGTCAATTCCACCTCAATCCAGCAAGTCCGGGAGGGGTACCCCTTTTGATTTGGCTGAAATTTTGCATGGAGGTAGTATCTAAGAGTATCTCATAATCTGGAAATTTTTTTTGACCGGAAGTGATTTTTGACGAAGATAGGGGCAAAAGAAATAAAAATTGCAAAATGAATTTTCACATTTAATGCAACTTTGCGAGGTTATAAGTCAAAAAGTATTATAGCTAGAGACTTAATTTTTTTTTATTTTGAAGAGGACAATAAGGGCTATCTTGCATGTGTAATTTTAAAATTATTTTTTTGAAATTTTACAATTTTGTAAAGAACATTCAATTTGATATAACTAAAAAAACGTATTTTTGAATTTCTTAAAAAATTGCTGAAATACAGTCCTTAGTATTCATTATTAATATGTGAACTCAAAAGTATGGGACCGACTAGACTTTTTAAATTTTTATTTGTAGACAAAAATTTGCTCCCTGTACTATATTAAAATATTTAAAAGTGCCAAATTTGTTTATATATAAGAAGTTAGACATAGGGGCAAATATGTTAGGCTATAACAGTTTTATTAATTTGATTCAAACTATTGTCAATTTTGGAAAGAAAAGGGGAACTTTAGAACAAAAAAATTGGTAATTTTCAGTATTTTACTCCTATCTTCTAAGCCGACTTTCTGGGTCACTACCAAACCAATTCGAAAATTTAAAACTGCATTTTATACATAAAACATCACTATATAACATAAATTTCCCCCAACATTTTATAACATACCCATAGCTTTTTATGAAATAAAAACAAAAGTTTGCCAGGTTTTTTGAAATTTTAAGGTGTAAAAAATAAAAACTTAAAATTTTCATGCTAATATATGTTAACTTTTACTAGTCATTTTTAGTTTGATGAACAATATTAAAATATGTACATAATTCTCAATATTTATCCTCGGCAAAATTCAAAAAATTTGTTAAATTTATTGGATAAAAAAAAATTTAAGAGGATTTTAGAAAAAATAATAAGGTTAAAAAATTTGTAAAAATTAATTTTTTTCTATTAATTAATAGTTTTTAAATAAAACAGCCTCAACAACGTTAAATCTGACAAAAATAAGTAAAAAATAATATATTTGGCCTATTTAGAATATTATAATTTAACAGATTTTCTTTTTTTTATTATCAACCAACTTAAAATAATAAAAAGTCAATTATTTTATGAAACATAGTTATATGGTTTTTTGATATTATAACTGCATAAAAAAAGTCAATTTTAGGGTTAAACAACTTTAAATGATTATAACGGGCAGAATTAGCTTCAATGATGAATTTTAAGACTAAATATTAGACCCAATTTAATATAAACAAAATATAGACATTCAGTCTTTTTTATTAATTTTTACAAATGCCAAATAAGTTTTTAAAAGGCTATTTAGAGCAAGGAACACCATATATATTTAACTGACCTTAATAAAGTTTAAAACCCAACAACTTTAGTTCCAATTACATTTTAGTTTTATAATATAGACGCACTAAACTTATTAAAGAAAGAGGAAATATTACTGTTACTTGATATTTTGGGCATATAGATTTGGGCATTGACCTAAAGTTTTTTATAACTAGCGTTCCTTACGAGTTTTAACACAAAAATGTGTTTTAATAAATACATTAAATTACAAATTTAATAAAAATAATTAATGGATTTAATAATCTCATTTTTTTATAATTTACCTATCTAGTTCTTTTAAGATTTTCTATACATAACATATATATTATTTTTTTAACACTTTAACAGGCAAAATATGACTGATTATATAGGTTCTAGATATTTTTAGATAATTTTGCCAAAATAATAAAAAAATAAGCTTGCACAGAAGAATACAATCTGCGTTAGTCTCAAATTTTTTTTTTGCAAAAAAATGAAAAATATTTTTGCTCATATCTCGGTCAAAAATCACTTCCGGTCAAAAAAATTTAGGTTTTTATCAGCATCTTAGGACCCTACCAGTGTACCAAATTTCAGCCAAAACTGAGACTTCAAGGGAAAAAGTTTGTCGATTTGAGGTGGAATTGACCATATATATATATAACATAATTCTTTTTTCTAAAACCTTTTATTTACTATTTTTTAAATGATTTTAATTTTTTTAAATGTTGTTTTTACCTTGACCATATATATTATTTATTTTTCATACGTGAATATCAAAATGTTAATTTTATAATCAATAAGCAAAAAGTACATATTATTATAACAAACAACCTTTATATTATTTATATTTGTTTTTAAAAAAAATATGACTATTTTTGATATATTTTAATATATATTTACTGATACTGAATAAAGAATTTTTTTATTTTTTAAAAGCCTTTGTTACCCGTTTTTAAATAAATTGAATCATTCTAAGAAAATTAAATGACAAAATAAGACAACTCTTCGATTTAAGTTGTTTTTGAGGCTCGTTTTAATAACCATATACCTTAGAATTAATTTAATTAAAATTCATTTATTACACAGGTCAGTAAATTTTTGAGAGCGGAGCTGGGAAAAATGCCCATTTTTGGGTCAAACTCATTTTTTTATTTTTTAAAAATTAGAAAAAATAAACAATCAAGAAAATATTTATAAAATTTAAGCTACTTATATACTGTATTTTTTTTAATTGTTTTTTTTAATCTGTCATAAATTTAAAAACAAAAATAGTTTAGTTAAAAAATGGGTTTTTTCACAGCTCTGTTTGAGAGTTAAAAGCTAACTACGGAGATCAAACCTGCCATCCCAAGAATTTTCAAATCCGTTTACCGTTTTTTTAATCAAACATAGTTAGTCAGCTATAACATTAAAAATTTAAGAAAAAATGCCAAAAAAAAACAAAAAAGATTTAAAAAAATAAATTTAAATTTTTATTTTGCATATTTGCCAGTTAAACTGTTAAATTCAAACTTCGAATATAACTTGTATTAAAAACCGATAATATATTGTGTCGTATTTAAGATTGACGCGATATATTTTGTATTATCTAAATGCTAATGTAAGAGCTTGATATACTAAAAAACTTTATTTCTCATTATTTGAGATAATAAATATAAGTTACAAGGGATTTTTATATGGAAAGATTCTTAAATTCTTTCTTTTTAGCGTATAACATTGATTGATATGATAGTAGACATAAGCAGGCCTAAAAAATAAGAGGTGGTTTTTTAGCAGGTACTCCTAATCCTGCATGCACCAGTGAAATTTTATTAAAATACAAACATCAGTGCAGACAATTTAATTTCTCATATCATCATACCTTTTCCTCATGTGCGCATTGATCCATCTGTCCTTCTTAGAAAATATTGATTACTTTACAAAAGTATTATTTTAATACCAGAACAAGTTAGTTACACCGTACACATCGGCATATATAAGGGCGCGAGTTGATTATTTCAAAATTTTTTATAATTTTTACTATAAATCCATTCCACTAAAGGTTGTCAATTAATTGTTTTATTAAAAAAGTACCTAAGCCCCAACGGGTACGGCGGCCTCAAGAAGAGGCCGTGAGTTAGCAGGTCTGCATGCACCGGTGGACAGCAGTGCGGACAATTTAATTTACCATATCAACTTAACCTCATTTACGCACTGATCAATCTGTTATTCTTCAAAATTACTGGTGTATTTGATGATCCCATTCCCAGTTTATTTATAGGCTAGCTTTGATATCAAAAAAGAAAATTTTTTCACCTAATTACCAAAAAAAATTTTTTTATTAAAATTGAATTACTCTTTAAAAGTTTTTAATAATATAAAAAATAAATTAAGATACCTCGAAAAAATAATTGTACGCTGTACGCGTCCCAAGAAATGTCAAATGAGATTTTTACCACCTCAACTAAAAAATATATTAAAAAAAGGAATATTTGTTATTTTTTTATCTAAAAATTTTTATATCATTAATATTTAAAACACAGCTCTTCACTCCTAAAAATATAATTCATAATCTTTTACAAAAAAAACAATTTTATGGAGGCATGAGAAAAAATATGGCTGGCGAAAATTGGATTATTAATTAACTCGCAAATGATAGAGTGAAAAATTTGTAACGCGAATGCTATAGTGAGGTCCATGCACCCAATTATAATCCTCTAGCTATGAACTTTTTTTTTTTTATTATTTTAAAGAAAAATACGTGCTCTTTAATTACTAATTAAAATAAGTTATTTTTAATGTGCATCTCAAATTTTATTAAACACAAATAAAAAAAAATCTTAAAAGTTAAAATTTTTTATTTTTTTTAAATTTATCAGATAAATCTTGTCAATCAACTAAATGTAACATATTAATGCTTAAACATGGCTTCAGTTCTAGTAGAACCAAAAAAGGATACATTTTGAAATAAAAAATTATTTTTGGTCATTATTCACCTTTGGAATTAAATATTTTATGAAAAAATAATTTTTATTGTTATTATACAATATAAACATTTTATAATCTTAATATGTAAAATTATATAAAAAAATACCTAAAAAATAAGGTGCAATTTTTTTAGTTAATTTTACATTTGTGAATTATCATGGTTTTAAACAATGAATGTGATAGTATGGGGTCCATACCGTCCCCAATATAAATTTTAACTTCTACGAATTTTCTCTTGAACTTGTACCAAATTTTATTTACCAGTTTTATTTATTATATATTTAAGATAAGATTCACAAATATATGACCGATAATATATAAAATATATTAAAAGATTTTTAAAATTTAAAATGGACTGGGGTCCATATGAACCCCACATTGCAAATCGCGGGTCTAACTTAAAAGCAATTTTGGTTTAGGTCTACCATTCATATTATTAATTATACTGAATCTATTTTTAGTTATTTTAGAATCTTGTTTTAAAGAAAGTGTTACCCTTGGGGGTAATTTTTAGTTAAGAAAATAGATGCAAAAAATAATTTGAGCACTAAATATATTTTTAATATAATGTATTTTATAATAAGTATATGTCTATAAAGTAATAGTTTTTTTTCTGCAAGAAAAACCATTTTGTGTATTTTTCTAGCTCTCTCTTCGTGTAAAAATTGCCAACCTGGTACTTTGGAAAAACAACTTCCGGTCGTTAAATGTATCAATAGCCCGGTTAAATACTACATAGGCCAGATTTTATTCTCCTTCTACCATGAAATTTTTACCAAGGTGAGAAGCTATGAATTTATTAATATTTTATTACCTTTGTATTTAGTAAAAGATGCAATTCGAGCGGAATTTGGTTGGCCACCATTATGTAAGTATACAGAAAATTGCAACAAAAATTGTATTGAGTGATTGGTATATTGAAAGTTTTGCAGCCTATTTTCTAACTAACCCTATAAGGTTAATTGTAATAATTAATTTAACCCTTTTTTTCGTTACAATTAATTGTTGGTATATTGGAAAATATAAGTATTTTGAATGTATAATCAATACCTTATTTTTTTTTGTTATTTCTTGTGTATTTTGTTCAAATACCTTTTTATTTACCTTTTTTTCATTTTCCCACTGCCTTTAATATTATATAAATCATTTTTTTATTTTCATCAATATATTTGCACCTTTATTTTACCTTTAAATTTATCATTCACATTAAAATTTAATCTAGCATCCGAATTTCATATAGTTAATTCCAAAAACATGGCACAAATCTTTGGTAGGCCTTTAATACTTGATGTTCTTATATAATATCTTAAAATGAGATTGTTAGTTTAGCCTAACTTTCGGACATAGAGTTTTTAACAAAGGATTTTTATTAGGTCCAGAGAAGCAATTCATTAATGTTATAGTGAAAATTTTTTGAGTTATAGCAACAGTTATTATGATTTTCGATTAAATATGAGTCCACACCTTAATTTACCGGCAAAAAATAAGTGAATTTAAGGAAGTTCTTCATGTTGATCGTTTTTAATAACTATACTGTCCTAGCTTAAAAAACCAGAATCATTTTGATTTGAAAATTACTTCTTTGGTTAATACTTTTAATTGACAGACTTAAGTTAGGTTAAATTACACTGGACAACAAATTTTGGACGACCCTAATCATCATTTATGGCAACTATGGTTTTTGGTCATGTTTTTTTCGCTGATCACGAATATGAGATCAGAATTTTAGCCAAGGCCTCAGATTTTAAGTTGTTCGGTGTCAAAGTTGAGATTTTTTAATTTTTGGAAAATTTTGGGCTTCTTTATCATAAAACCTATGGGTATTAACAAAATTTTTGAAATATATTTTAATAACGAAAACATTCATTATTATGTAAGGGGTTCAAATTATTTTTTATATATTTGATTTTTTTTTTATTTTTTTATTAACATAAAATTAGTGGTTTTCGTCATAAAATCCGTTGATCCTAAATAACTTGAAAGTAAATTGCTAATAATTTTAGGTAACCTTTTTTAGATATGTTTTTTGTAAGGAATCTGAATAGGCCATTAGATTTTTTGTAAAATTAATATTAAATTTTTTTTTGAACTTTGGACTCGGTTTAAATGGAGGCATTGAAAAACTAACCCGGAATTGTTATCGCAAGAAAATTCTCTAAAAAGCACTCAAAAAAACCGTTTATGTTGTTTTTTGTTGTTGTCCAGTGTTATAGGTATTTTTAATTGTATGGTCCACAAAACAAGTTTTTTTGTTAAATATGGAAATTGCAATAATTCAAAAATGTATCAAAAAAGTTTTTAGCAAGAATAAAGATGGGCAAATTTTTGTTAATAAACGTCGTATATCAAAGAGCTACTAATTCAATTATTATTACTTTAAACTTATTGAACTCTGAGCGCGCCTAAAACACAGGTCAACAATTTTTTGAGAGATAAGAGCTAACTACAAAGATCAAACCTGCCATCTTAGGAAATATCACCGTTTACCGTTTTTCCCAATCAAACTTAGTTAGTCAGGTATAAACATCGTAAATTAGAAAATAAGGTAAAAAACAAAAAAGATTTAAAAACCAAATTAAATTTTTTTGCAAATGTGTTACACTTCAAATAATCTTTTCATAAAAAACCGATAATATATTGTGTCGTAATTAAGTTTTGACTCGAAATATTTTGTATTATCTAATGCCGATATTAAAATTTATTTCTAATTATTCGTTATTATAAATATAAATTACAAGAGATTTTTATATGCAAAAAAAAGATTATATTTTTTCTATAGGGTATATTTAGATTTGTCAATTTGGTCAAAGCCTTTATTCGTTACCAATCTAAGGAGCCAAAAAAGTGAGAAACTAAGAAAAACGAAAAAATATATGAATTTAGGCTATCATGGGGATGCCTTTTTTTATATTTTCATAAAATTCACCTTTCTGACATTGATATTTGTTGACCTGTGTAATAAAAATAACACTGGAAAACAAAAAAAAACAACATAAACAATTTTTTGAGGGTTTTGTAGAAAATTTTCTTGCAATAACGGTCCCGGGTTTAGTTTTTTTTCCAATGCCTCCAATTTTTTTTAAACCGCCTCCAAAGTTCAGAAAAAATTCACAAAATTTCTTTTACTATTAATTTTACAAAAAATCTATTGGCATATTCAGATTCCTTATAAACAGATCAGGTTTTCACATAAAATTTTTAGCAATTTACTTTCAAGTTATTTAGGATCAAAAAAAGGAGTTTATGACTAAAACCACTAACTTTACAAAAATAAAAAAATAAAAAAAATTATTTATTTAAAATTAAATCCCTTGCGTTAATTATAAATGTTTTCGTTATCTAAAAATATTTTTTTTAATTACTACCCATAGGTTTTATGATATAGAAGCCCAAAATACCCCCAAAAATTGAAAAATCTCAATTTTGACACCGAATAACTAAAAATCTGAGGCATTAACTAAAATTCTGATTTCATATTCGTAATCAGCGCCAGAAACCTTATAAAAAACCAGAGTTGCCATAAATGATGCTTAGGGTCGTCCAAATTTTGTTGTCCAGTGTAATCTACCCCAATGGTTAGCAAGTAGGATTATATTTCAAGAATAACCCAAAATGTTTAATAAGTGCGCCAAAGAATTTCTCATTCGGATTAGGCTGTTTTAAAATAATTGGGTAATTGCTTCACTTATATTAAAAATACGCCGAGAATTTGTATTAGTGTTTTAATTGGACTATAGGGATATATAATGAATTTATTATTTTTTATCATTCATTTAAACCTTATATTTTAAAAATTTTAAAGACCTTTTTTGATGTACTTATATAATACATATTTGTTTGTATATATATGTAGCACTGTTACTGTTCATTGCTGTAATGTTTGCTTCGACCGTAGGTAATATTTAACTAATTCTTTAATCCAAGTTCCTATCTCACCTCATTGATTTGCTATCAAAATATGTAATTTGTTGACTAATAACCTTAATTTTCCTTATTATTTTTTTCGATACACCATATATGAATATGTATTTAAATTGCATTTTGATATTTTTAGCTCAAGCCCCGACCGTAAACAGTAAGTAACTTAAATTTAATGATTTAATTTTAAACCACTAATTAAATTTCTTGGTCATGGACTAGATAAAACTAAAAACCCTAAAAATTTTATAAAAATATTTTATTCTAGTAATAATTTGCATAATATTATTTCTCAACTTTCGAGTTTTTTAATAAACGAATAATGAATTATATAAATCCGTAAAAAAAGCTTTTGGTCTTGGGTGTTATCTCACGAAATCACGTTTGACTACTATTGAATTAAATTTCTTACAAAAATAAAAATATATGGAAGTTATGTTTGAAGAATGACGAGGCTAACACAGCCGGAATCTGAATTTATTTAAAGAGGTAGGAAAGCCATTGAAAGAAAGCTTTGCTATTTGTTCGTTTATTTGGAAGATGGAAAACTATTTCTGATTATAAATTGGGAAAGCACGAGACTGGATTTGCAAATAGGTTTAGGAAAAGAAAATGGCCGTGGCTAAGTATGTTTGTCTGCCCTGATTGGATTAATAATTGATTAAGGCAATTTGAAATGTTATTTTTGTAATTTCAAATTTAAATTTAAAAAAGAATAATTTTTGCAAATAAAATGTTACAGTTTTGCAACTAGGCTAAAAAATGTTACACTGCCTCACATATATATTTCTAATGGCCCTTGAAATAAGCCAACCTAATTAAAAATGTATGTTTTGGTTTATCTTTTTTTTAACCCATGATTGTTAGGTGGGGTATGGACATATTCCATCTTAATCCTTAAAAAAAGTTAGTCTCATGTTGTTTTAGAAGTACGCTACATTTATAAAGTTATCAAGATTATTTTTTAAATCAAAATGCTATTAAGGTGATATCAGAGTGGTGCATTTTAATAATTATTTACTTAAAATAAACATAGGGAATCATGATAGTTATACAATAAGATTATGTAATTAACATTTAGGGCTTCTTAAAATTTTATTTTCAAAATTCATATTAATTTATTTCATAATTTAATTAAATACTACAAACACAATATCATAACAAAGATTTATGCTAAAAAAAATTAAAAAATTTTAACAAACTTTTTTTGCATAAATGGGATAATTTAATTGCTACCTTGTAAAAGAGTTAATTTAACACATCTAACGGTAGATTAGGGTTTACTTATATCTTATTCAAGATTAGAAAAATTTGTCCTTACCGAAACTATTAAATTAATACATATTTTTGTTAGATACCGTTGACTGGGTAATTGTGCATCTCAATTTTATTTGTTTAGTTTTTTGCTAATATTACACAAGTCAACAAATATCAATGTCCGAAAGGGAATCTTATAAAAAATGGCTTCTTTATGGCCTTTTTAACTTTTGCGACCTTGTGTTCAAAAAAATTAAAAAATCTTTTTTTCTTATTAAAATCCGATGTGAATTAAATCTATCATTTCAAAAAATGAGTAATAAATGTAATATATCAAGCTCTCTCATCATCATTTAAATACATAAATATTTTTTTGTCCAACTTCAATACGACACGATATTTTATCGGTTTTTAATTATTATATAATTTGAAGTTTAATTTTAACAGTTTAACGGTTGTAAAGATGCAACAAATTAATTTTTGTTTTTTTTGGCTCTTTTTCCAAGAATTTTCATTGTTTATAGTTGACCAACATTGATTAGATAAAACGGTATAATAAAATTCCTAAGATGTAATCTCGGTGGTTAGCTCATAACTCTTACTTACATATTTGTTCACCTGTATTTTATGTTTTAATTTATTAGCAAGAATTTTAATTAATATTGTTTTAATTATTATTATGTGGATCAGTGCATAGTTGTTACCGTACTGGTATCCAAAAATTACCAGCTAAATTACTAAAAAAAGATCAATTTAACTCAACCCAAATTTTTAATTTATTTTGGATATTTAATATAAAAACTTTGTATAAATTGTCAAACACATCCCATTGTCAAAATATTTGATTAAAATTTTAAAATTTGGTGGGCATTTTGGCCAAACATAGGTCAAACTAATTTAAAAATTGAAATTTTTCTATTAATAGTTATAGGGTTTTTAAACAGTTATTAAAAAAAATAACACTGTCTGTATACAAACTACATCGTAAAGTGTCAACCAAAACCAGCATGAACTATTAACAAAAATTAGCTCGTAATTGAGACTAAATAAATAATATGCGGCACCATTTATGAGCCTCTAAACATACGTCGGTGAAAATAGAGTTGGAAAAAACTCATTTTTTGACTAAATTCAAATTTTTGTTTTTTTTTTAATTTATGATAGATTAAAGAAATCAGTTATTATTAAGTACAGAATACGAGCAAATATAAATTTTATAAATATTTTTGATTAAAGTTTTATTTTTTATAAATTTCAAAAAATAAAAAAAATGAGTTTGACCCAAAAATAGCATTTTCTCAGCTCTGGGTAAAATAAGGAATGTTAGTGAAATAAGTTAAAAAGCGAGCTTATAACACATAAATTGTAAACGAATTCGAATATCCAAATAGTGTATATCTAAAAAATGTATTTAAATAACCTATACCAACACTTGATTTAAATATTTATTGTTATCGTGCCCGCGTACACAAACGTGATTGAAAATAGAGGAAAATTTAATTAAGTTTTTTATTGGTTTTGTTGTAAAAAAGTTAATTATATCGTGTTAGAGCTATGAAAAGGATTAGTTGCGTGCTGGTAGGATTTACTGAAATGAATATATGACAATAATTTAATTTTAAAAAGTCTACGATTGCTTGTACCTCTTCTTGCCTCACTGCCCAGAGGTATAACAATTGACACTTTTCACAAACGCCCAAATAAAACACCCCCGAATAATAATAACTTACTCTCCCCCACCCCTCCCCGGAGCACAATTGTTAACAATTGATATGTGAAAATTGTTATAATACCCAATAAAAAAATGGTGAATTAATTTAGGGCAACTTATTTAACTAACCTTCATAGTGTTCATGACACTATATTAATGGGTTTCAAAATTTTTTTGGAACTATCATGGCCATATTTACTTTATGCCGGTGTTTGTTGCTTCAAATAATCTTTAATGATTAATTTATTCATCATATTTAGTAGCCAAACTCTATCTACCTAGGCTAATATTTCTTAATAAATTTGTCGGCATTTCCTAAAATCCCAATTATATCTTGGGTACAAGAAGCGGCTTCAATAAAGATGCCGTCACTTTGTTGAATAACTTCTTTATGTATATTAAAAAAAGTTTTATAAACATTACAACTTAGAGAACTATATCGACTATCTATAATTCCTATATTATCAAACTATATTGGATATTAACTTAAAACCACAATGAAAATATGTCGCCTTTGGGTAAATGGATACTAAATTTGTTTCTGTAGGTCATTACATATGATCCGCCTTAAGATTCCCGACAAGAATTAGAAGTCATTTTTTTTTGCAAACATCGAATATGTTTTGCATAATCCGCCTTTGTGTCGTAAATTACTGAAATACCATTTTGTAGCTTTTTCGTGGTCATCAGCCGATTTGTTCATGAAATTGAATAAATCTCATCAAATTAATTGTTTACATGACAAATATTAGAAGAGAAGTATATGAAAAATAAACAAAAAAAAGTGGAGAGGGCGTTTGAAATAACAAGAGAGAAAACAACATTATTGACCAAATGTAAATAAACAACTTGCGCAGTGGGTTGGCAAAAAAAAATAAATTAAAATCAAAAAAATAATATATTAACACATTATGAAAGTAGATCTAGAATTGGGAGACAGATTCATGTAATTTTATATAGAGTTTTAACCAGGACCTAATTTGAAGCCTGGCCCGCCGAACTTATTTTATAAATCTACGGTGGCGCTTTATAAATTTCTTTATTTCTCCCCGACCCAGCTTTATATTATAAATAAAGCTGGAAAAATAAAATTTCAAGCGGTAATTTTGGTGCAATAAAAATTAAATACATTACAATGCATCGGTATATTAACTTTTTCAATTAAATAATTAAATCGTCTGTTGTTTAGTTCTTTATTAAGACCGTAAGAACATTACCGCATGTAAATATGGTTATGTATATGTATACACAATAACCCGCGTTTGAGTAAGGGCCGGGAATAAAACCATTTCATCTATAAGGGCAAGCCAATCTGGACCTAGCTATTTACTAAATTAAATTTTTTAAGCAAGTACTCATTTTTAAGCGCCGCTAGAAGCAGTTAGCAATGTGCCATACCCAGAGCTAGGAACCCGTTTTGGATTAAACTTAGTTTTTCATATTGAAAAGATAAAATTCGGGGCTTTAGTTATAACCAAGAAAATATTTATAAACGGTTTAAGATTTTCTGCCTATATTTTGTATCTATTTATAGTTGATTTTTTTGAATCTTTTATAAACTTTTTGTAAAACAAAAATTTGAGTTATGGCTGCATACCTGCCTTGATTAAGAGGTACTACATATCTTATATGCATGCGCATTATTTTCTTAATTTTAAAGCCTAGGCGTTTTTAGATGGACTAGGCGGGTAACCTGGCAAATCCCAATTATCTTTAGGAGTGGGGTGGAGGGAGGGGCGCCAGGCACTTTTTATTAACATTTCCAGTAAAAATAAAAATTCCCCAGGTAAGGGAAGAGGGCAGGGTAAAGTGATTGCCCCCCACCCCTCCCCCTCTTCCCTTGGTATGGCATACAGCATTAGATTAATTGATACAAAAAATTTAAGATAAATAAAAAAATCTTGTTTGTCAATATTGAAAATGTAACCTGTCTTAACCTATTTTGCCAAATATTAATATGGACACGTAAATTTAATGGTTATTTTAAATTACACAATAGTAAATAATATATTTATTAATATTTTAATTCTTTTAACATTTTAAATATACAAATTTATTAGGAGAAAAACAAATATCTAACTAAAAAGTATTTAATAAGAATATTTTAAAATTAAAACAACTTATATTCCACAAAATTTGTGTCAATTATAGGTTGGGGTGCAAAATATTTAATTTGCACATTGGAGTATACTTTAAAATATCTAATTATTTTTAAAAAAAATTAAGCTGCAAAAATTTTTTTTTGATGAAAAATTTGGAAGGAACTAAACAAATTTTGTCATTTTTTTAATTGTAGTATAGCAGGGCTTGTGCTATTGAATAACCGAATAAAATTTAAGAGAGACATTATTGCTTTGTTGCAGTTTTAAATTTTACCTAATTATTTATACTTTAGAGAAAAGTGTGTTCTGGAAATTTTTCAGAGTAAGAAATTTAATCAATTGTATATTTAATAGTATTAATAAAATAAAATAAAAAGATTAACTTTTTTAAATTAGGTTATTAATTATAAATAAAATTTTAAAGATAAGAAATATTAGTTCGTTAATATTTATACCAATTTCTGTTACCTGGACCGTCCTGTGAGGCCTTGAATATCTTTAAACCTATTGGTAAATTATGAAAATATTTTATCCACCGTGAATTGGGCGAAAAATTTCATAAAAAAAATTTAAAACTAGTTATTTTCATAGAAAAAATACATGGCCAATTGTCTAAAAATTATTTATTTTTTTTCCTACTTTTATTTTTTACATATCATAAATATGCTGTCTTTTTATAATTTACTTAACATTAATAATTATTTTTATAATTTCAAATTTTATTCTTAAAATTTATATAAAAAAATAAAAAATTTAATTTCAAAATAATAAAATATTTTGCGATACCTTCAAAAATATGTATTTCAAATTCTTTTATTAAGATAGTGCTCATTTATTTTTAAGTTATAATTATAAAATTGTTGAAACACGAAATAGGCACCTATGATCACAATAAAAATTTTTAGCGAAAAATTTTTTCTAAATTTTTAATGCTGAACTTGATCAATTTAAAAAGAAATTATTTTGTTAATAATAAATATATAGCTTAGGTACGCCGTAAAAACGTTCCGATATTTTTTTTATATTTTAAGGCTTTTTCGTATTATATATACAAGACGGATGTTTAAATTAAAAAACAAATACATTGATTTTTATCTATTTTATTTCAAAATAGCAACCTCTTTTGTTTTCGGTTTTCTAAAAAATGAGTAAAAAACATGAAATGTTACACAGGGCGGGAAACACAATGAGCCAAAAAACTTTGGCTCATTTTCTCCTTAAACATAAAAAAAGAAAGGGGGCTACAATAAAGGGCCAAAATAAGAAATCAAAAAAAGCCCTTACTAAGAAAAGGGGCGAAAAAACCACAAAAAGTGGCTCTTAAAAAAGCCCCAAAAAACCCATTTTATGTTTTTTTATAATAATTTTGAAATATTTTAATTTTTTCTTTATAATAATAATGGGCGGGTTATTTTTTTTTAACTCTGAGGAGTTTTTTTTTAAAAAAGAGGCTTTTTTTAAACATGCCCCTTTTCTTTAAGCAAGAAAAGGGGCTTTTTTGCCATGCCCAACGAGTTTTTGGACATTTGGAAAAAAAACCCAAAAACGTTTAAAAAAAAGCCCATTAAGTTTTTTTTCCCAGCCCTGATGTTACAGACTTTTTATATCGTTGCGACGCCAAAAATAAAACCCGATATTAATGTTTTCATAGTTAGGAAATCCCATTGTTTTAAATTTCTCAAAAAAACACACCATTTACAAGATCTGGCCTAATGAATGTGGATTTTAATTATATTTGAGTGAATTGCGGTGTTGTGGTAAACAATGTTCAGACAAATAAAATATTTTTTAAAATACATGGCTCCACTGGTTAATATATATTAATGGAAAAATAATTTGCCGTTTTAAATAAATTTGCTTCTCATTTTACAAAAAAAAAATGCTCGAGTCATTTATGCGATAGAAGTCGGGATATTGCATTTTAATTTTTTAAGAGCCACCATACTATGTTAAGATAGATTAGTTGTACGTAAAAAATAAAACTGTATAAAAGGCCGCAATTTGCAAAAATAAATTTTTTTAAGTCGGGTAGATTAAGAGTCTAAATGCAGTTTAGGGCACGTGCAAAGTGAATTTTTATTTTCGTAAACTTTTTAAAATTCTGATAATTTTAAAAATTTATTTCTTTCAAAATTTTTTTAAAAATTTTATTTCAGGAAAAGCATTTTATGTGCATAAACTAAATTTGGCAACTTTTAAAAAATTTGCGTTTTATTTCAAAATAAAATAAAAACTCACTTTGCACGTGCCCTTAATAAAATATTTAATTAATAACAAAAAACTGCAAAAAAAAATTTATATTTGAACACTCATAGAGTGATGCTTATTAAATCATGCCTTAAAAATCTGTAGTTTATATTTTTCTATATTATAGTCCTTTTAATGTTACTTACAAGTAATTATTTTCCTATACAATGTTTTGAGAAATGGAAATATTAAGGTATATGTAATGTTTAAGAGAATTAGAATTTAGTGGTCTACGTTTAATCCAATATGCCAACAATCTTTTAGTATTTTTAGATCATAATATATGTATTTTCTAAATAAAAAACATTAATAACACAGGTCGACAAAAAATGGCGACCAATTTTAAACATATATATTTTGAAAGAGTTTTTTGAGCACATTCCAAATATCTTTTCCGTTTTTTTTTGAATAGGTCTCATTTTTTACCTAGATGGGTTTAAAAGTACCAAAAACCTCAATATGTCCTATATTTAGGCACTTTTCGTGCCTTTAAAATAAAAATAAATAATAGAAAAATATATTTTACTATTGAAAAACTCTTATATTGTTATATAACATTTTTAGAATTTACTTATCTCATTTACTTTTTTAAATATTTGATTTTAAAAAACTCAAAATTTCCAAAAAATACGCGTCTGAAAGTCTGTGCTTCAAAATCATAAAAAATTAAAAAATCATTCAGAAGAGTACAAATAACATTTGAGATATGTAATAAATAAATGCGATTTAAGCCAAATAAGTATTATATTTTTCATAAATGATAGAAGATAATGAAATATAAGCACATATAAAAAGTGAAAATACTACCCAAGCAACCTTTTTTGTTTATATTTAACATATCTTACTACACTACAACGAGATATGTAAGTAAGTGAAGGGTTGGCAAATAATGCCAGTATTAGTAGCAGCACGCACTACAATCTCTAAGAATTTAGTAGCCCCTTTATATAATATTTTGAAGCAGACTTTCAGACGCGTATTTTTTGGAAATTTTGAGTTTTTTAAAATCAAATATTTAAAAAAGTAAATGATATAAGTAAATTCTAAAAAAGTTATATAACAATATAAGAGTTTTTTAATAGTAAAATATATTTTTCTATTATTTATTTTTATTTTAAAGGCACGAAAAGTGCCTATAATTAATTATAGGACATATTGAGGTTTTTGGTACTTTTAAACCCATCTAGGTAAAAAATTAGACCTATTCAAAAAAAACGGAAAAGATATTCGGAATGTAATCAAAAAACATTATCAAAATATATATGTTTATAATTGGTCGCCGACATAAAGTTGTTATTTGTCGACCAGTGTAATCAAAATATTGACTGCCCAAATTGCCCTAATAAATTCAATTATGCCAAAAAAATTTGCAACATCCACTTTGAGCAACCATCTTGATTAGATATTTTCTTTCTCCTATACACTTTTTCTGAACCATTATTTGTTTTTACTAAACTCTAAAATAAGTAAAATATGCTTAAAAAAATATATTTTTGTATATCTTTTAATTTTTTTATTGTACCTTATACTGGCTCACACAATTTCCTTTTTAACTACACAAATGTTTTTCTATTTAATTTTTCTTTTTTCAATAGCATAAAATTGTTACGTTTATAATATAATTTATTTATATATATTCTAAGAATTCCATATCAATTACAAAGTATTAGTGACGACAGGATTGTCGCTCAATGATATCGGGCCTTGCTCTGATTTATTGCAGTATCTAGAAGTAACCCAGAATTGTTTGTGCAAAGTGCCATAATTTTTAATTTTAGGCTGTATGACTTCGAGAGATTCAGATATCGTATCGGTCCCAGTCATCAGATCATAAACGTATAAATCCTTTAGAGCGATATTTGCCGATAGAGAATTTCTTGGCTTTTTCATGAGCAAGCTGTTGCAGAGTTTTAATCGCTAGATAGGGCGCTGAAGAATTACCGTAAGTGACCGTCTTCAAATCGACAGAAACTAATTTTGTGGAGTCTCTCTCTTAAAGATCCGCTGTGATTGGCAATGCGATTGGTGCATATGAATATGCCGGAACATCTGTTTCAAGTCAGCAACGATCACAACTTTTGCGCTTAGCCGTTTATCACAGACGGCTTGTTTGCAATGGTAAACTCCGGAATGAATTGCAGCTGTTGAGAGTTTGGGTGTCCTGGCACCAATGTTAGTTGCGATAATAAGCAATGAACTGTAACTTTTTGATTGTCTACCTCTACTAGTTTATAAGTCGCTTTAAGAATTAGGCAACGGCAGCCGAGAAAATTGACAAATTGCTTTGAGTAAGAATTTTATTTTTCGCTAACGATGTTTCCCTCGCCTTGAT
The DNA here is from genome assembly GCA_030555515.1 of Acutogordius australiensis. Taxonomy (NCBI): domain Eukaryota; kingdom Metazoa; phylum Nematomorpha; class Gordioida; order Gordea; family Gordiidae; genus Acutogordius; species Acutogordius australiensis. The sequence continues at coordinate 1,805,728 of CM060244.1, read as the reverse complement.
CATGACTGCTAGTTTCATGAGAATGCATGGATCAAGATGTCGTCCCAGTGTTCTACAGGTCCCTTCATGGTTTCTATCGCTCTTGTGTGTTCGCTCCGTCTACGATTTGTCGTAATAGTTGATAGTTTACCTTATGCATCACTGTAAGCTCGAGTATTGCATCCATGTATTTTTGCAAAATAAATCGTTTGTTGTGGTATTTCTCTTTGAGAGCATTCCACGCTATTTGTTAGTTTGCCTCTGAGATTTCGAGCGATATCCGCTGCGCTTCCCTTAACATACGCTTTGAGGAAATTGAACTTTTTAATACCTGTAATGTTTTGTGAATAAAAAAATTAGTTGAACATATTGTAGAAGTTGTACCAGTCATGGTAAGATCCAGAGAATGTTGAAAGTTAAATCTTAGGAAGCCGTATTCGCTGTTTGGAATTATATGCTACCTCAGATTGCGTTTGTAATAATTTATCGGTTTGAACCAGCAGATCAAAGTAGTGGGTTTCGACCTCCTCGTTTATAATATTATCCTCCTCCTTACCTTGCAATTCCATTTTGACTTGTAATTCTTCAAACTTGGGGAACGAATCTTCAATTTTTGCTCTGCGTATCTTAAGGTTTTCATATTAGAATCGTTTGCTTCGTTTATCGAAAGAGTGCGGCAAGCATTTGATCATCCTGAAAGGAGCACAAATCCTGTGTAGAAAGAGGATAAATTTGGCGGGACCGAAATTGGAAGGGTAAAATAAAAATATAGAAACAAAAAAAAAGAATTTATTTATAGAAATAAAAATAATAATGAACAAAAAATGTAATTTAATTTGTAAATAAAAATAAGTATTATAGACGCTGGTTAAGTTTCATTAACAGTCTGTTTTAAAAATAAACATGGCATATTATATAAAACAATAATTATTTTTTTAACAGAATTAATTACACAGGGCAGAAAATATCAATGTCAAAAATAAAAGAATGTGCAATCCCTTGATGGCCTAATTTTATATTATTTTTATCTTAATTTTTCCGCTTTTGGCTCCTTACATCTATATCGAAAAAACGGCCTAAATTTTGCGACCTTGAGAATACCCTAAAAAGAAAAAGTTATTTTCGTATATATCCTTGTAACTTATATTTTTCATCATAATGAGATATCAAGCTCTTACATCAACATATGGATAAAAATATTATTTGGCGTCCAAACTTATTGACACGAGATATTATCTGCTTTTAGAAAATATTATTTGAGAATTTAACAGATTAACTGTAGTGTATATGTCAAATAAAACTTCAATTTTTTTGTTTTAAAATTCCTTTTTTTGTTTTTTTGACTTTAAAATTTTCATTGTTTATAGCTGACTAACTAAGTAGGATTAAAGAAAGCTCATTTTTTCCCCTAACATAAAAACGAAAGGGGGCCACAAACAAAAGGGTCAAAATAAGAATTCAAAAAAAGCCCTTACTAAGAAAGAGGGCAAAATTCATAATTGGCTCTTAAAAAAGCCCCAAAAAACCCATTTTATGTTTTCTTTTATAATTTCAAAAAATTTTGATTTTTTTTTTTATAATAATAATGTATGGGTTATTTTCTCTTAAAGCTTCTCGGAGTTTTTTTTAAGAAAAGATGCTTTTTTTAAACATGCCCCTTTTCTTTAAGCAGGGAAAAAAACTCAACTTGTTAAAAAATGCCTAGTTATTTTTCCAGCCCTGCCTGTGTTATATTTCTAGATAGTTTGTGATAACGTAATGTAAAAATGTTGAACGTTACTGAAATTATCAACAGAACTTAGATTGGTAAAAAAATTAGAGCGACTTGTTAAAGTGTCGAGCAGCGTTAAGGGGTCTCATTTCATACCTAGGGTAAAATGTATGTGGTTAAAAGAAAAAAATTGTGGAAAAAAAATTTATTGAAAAAATTATTTAAAAAGTTCTTTAAGGCTTTTTTTAATGTTTTGTTACAAAGTCCTCCAATGCCAATATAAATGGCCTAATATCTAATTTTTTATGTAGAGCGAGAATCTATACGTGAGTTTTTATCTATATCATTTTATATTGTTGGCTTTTTATGCAGTTAACTCTGATAAGTCATTAATACACCCGGCTTGAATATATATGGACCGAGCCTAATAAACTTAGATATTCATGACTTGCCAATTTATATTATTTTTGTAACTCTTTTTATTTTTTTACCCGGCTAAAAAGTAAAAATAGAAATCAATTTTTTCACCTCGTGACTTTGAGCCCTTTCCTATTTGTTTTTTGTTCATTTTTGTCAAAAATTTATAAATATTTTAAATTTGTTTTTTTACTGGACCAATAAAATTGGTTTAATTTTACCTATTTTTCCATTCCAATTTTTGTAAACACAAATATATTACAAATTTTGCGGTAATTTTTATTTTTATTCTATTAATTTTATATTAAGGGAATAATGCATGAAGAGTAAATAAATTTATTGGGTCCAGCAAATAAAACAATATTCATTAAAAAAATTTCCAAAAAAAAAACACGAGTCACATAAAAATTTATATAATATGCTTCGCCTACAGGACTCTTTATGTAAACATAATTAAATAATTGTCTATTTGTAATATATATGAGTTTTTTTGATTTTTTTGAGATATTTATTGTATTATTGAAAATAACTGATTGATCATATGCGTTTTCATTTAAATTTGTCAATTTTATAATGTGATATATTAAAATTACCTATTTTTTTAAGTTTAGTGTCTATTATAATACAAGTAATTCAAATATATTAAAGTTTCTTTTAACGTTGAACAAAAATTAAAAATCTTTTATACGAATTCTGTCACAATAAAGATATTGATATATGACATTATTTTATCACTTCTTCACCACGGGCGTTGTTCGGCAAAAAAGCTAAATAAATTAACCCAAATTCAGAAATCTTTTTTTTCAATTTTAATCCTATATGTTCACGTTAAAATTGATTAACTAGAACATATGATTTTAGGATAACTATTAGATTGGCCTAAAGGGTAGGGAATGGAAAGCTGAGAAAATTGTTTTTTTTGGCATTCTTAGAGGGTTTAGGACGAGGAAAGGGTCTTTTTTTTCCAGATAATAATGAACTTAAGCAATTTTGAAAATTTTATATGAAAATACAAATGTATAATTAGATTGAAATAAAAAAAATCATAATTTTTAAAAAATTAAATTTATTTATTAAATTTATTTGATTTGAAAAAATTTACTTAACATCGTAAACCATTTATTCTGAAATTATGGCTCTACGAAAAATATAATTTAAGGATTTTCGCATCCTCAAATGTTAGTTACATCATTGAGATCAATTCTCGGGTATTTGGGGCTTTAACATTTACTTAGGCTATGAATGGAAATATAAGCTTGAAGATATGTAAAAATAAATTTCTTGCATTAAAATGTTTTTTATTTATTCCATATTTATTCAAACAAATTTAACATATTTGTAAATTATGTTTGAAAAAAATATCAACTATTATCACAATACTAAAACTTATAAAATTTGGTCTTTTACCCAAATAGTAACTTTTTAACCACCATTTAATTAACCGCTCAAAAATGTGGAAATAAAATTCTAAAATCAGTATATTTTTATTTTAATATATTTTATATTTATCTAAAAAGTAAATTAGCAAACATAACTCACTACTTGCATTGACCTAATTGTATATTTTAAAAAAGTATAATTTTTAATTGTAAAAGATATCTGGAAGAGGGGAGGGAGGCGGGGTAGGGTTTTGGGGTGTTAAAACTCTCATGAAATTGTAGGTAAAAACAATAAATTTGAAAAAGGCAAAGAGTCTTAAATAAGTATTTATATAATAGTTAATGAACAATTTTCTCTTTAATTTTATAAACAATTTATGGAAAATTAGGAAGAGAGTGTAAATGTCTTTAAGAACGATTAGTTAACCACATATTTAAAATATGCTGGCGTATGAACGTTTGTCGGTGATATAAAATATACAGTTTCCAGATGACAAATTTATATATTTTTTACATATTTATATAGAGTATTGTGGTATGCAAAATTTTACCTTAGAAATTGGGAATCGATCTGGCAAAATTTTCTGCAGAGATTTCGATCAATTAAGGATACCAGTAAATTTCTTTTAATTCGTTTTATTTTTAAATTTATTTTAGAAAAAAATAAATACTTAGGTTTTAAAACACAAATGCATAAAATGATATATTTATATCTAAAAGAGAAAAAAAAACGAATTCACAAATACACTGGGCAAAAAATAAGGATAATATATTTTGTCTTTTGTTCAATTTGTTATTAATTAAAAAACTGTAGTTATGTAGACAGTCGTTCATCTTTAATTTGCCTATTTATAACAAGTTTAAAATATTATTTACATTACACAGGTCAACAAATATTAATGTCATAAAAGTGATTTTATGAAAACATAAAAGAATATACTTTCATGAAAGTCTTACCTCATATATATATTTCGTTTTTAGTCTAGACTCTTTGCATCCGTCCATATCAAAAAAATGGCCTTTTTTACCAGAGTTACAGATCGAGAATACTATTAAAAAAATTAAAGATTTTTTTTTTTTTTCATATAAATTTTGTAACTGTTAGTTATCATCTCAAACAATAAGTAATTTGAAAATTCTAACATCAGCATTTATATAATACAGAATTCGCGTAACTTATAAATACAACACGATAATATAGGTTTTTAATAAATTAACAGTTTAGCTGTTAATATGCAATAAAAATTATATTTTTTGTCGTGCGCGTGCCAACACACAAGAGAAGCCACGCGCACGAGAAGCCTAAAAAAAAGAAAAAATAACGGGGTCCAGAGGGGGAAGACACTAAAATACTTCATTGAGGTGATCCGAGGGCCAAAGAAGGGAATTATAATTAATATGGCGAGGGGCTTTAGGATAAAAAATAAATATTTGTAGATGTTCATTTCATTTACAATATTCAATTATTCAGCTTTTATATTTATTTTAAACCATTTATTAATTCATCACATTAAAACATGGAATTCTTCTTGATTGTCCGGCAGCGTAAAACAAAATTCTTTTTTTTACCCACAAAAAAAATTAATACTAAAAAAAACTAAAAATAACAATAATAAATATTTTTTCTTTTTTTAGGCTTCTCGTGCGCGTGGCTTCTCTTGTGTGTTGGCACGCGCACGACATTTTTGTTTTTGGATGTTTTTTGTTTTTTGACATTTTTAATAACCCTTAAAATGTTTATAACTGACTTATTTAATTTGAAGAAAAAACGGTAAACGGATTTAAAAATTTCTAAAATGGCAGGTTTTATCTTTGTCTTTACTCTCAAAAATTTGTCATCACGTGCTATTAGAAGGTGCTTTATACATGTTAGGTATAGACTTTTAATACTAAGCAAAACAATTAATATTGATGTTGGGTTAATCATGGCTCGCCAAGTGGTTAGCCAGATTATGTAAAGGCTGTTATGTTTTCACGTTAAAAGAACCTACAAACACAAAACTTAGAAAATTTTTTATATATCAAAAACAACAAAAGTTATTTTGTAAAATTTATGCTCATATGTGCTACAACATAAATAGAGGACTCTAAAAATACCGCGTTTTCGTCGTGGAGTCAATAGCTCTGTTCTACAGAGACTACAAATGGTATTATATCTTCTCCTCCTGCGTCTTCTCACTATTTCAAACACCTAAATAGAGTCCATAATTTTGTAAGCGATCCACTTACAAGAATTTAGAGATGCTTACATAGGTTGGCTTATTAGGTCAATCATCATTCAAATTTGGACCCCGCCGTGGCATACAAGTTGTAAATTTCTAAACCTACCTTTGCGGGTTAATATTATCCATTTTTTGCCAGCCAATTTCTCTACCCCCCCCCCCCCCCCCCCCCGTAATTTTTTATTTATTTTTACTTTTCATATTACTCTTTCCTCCTTGGTTTGAAACCTTTTTTATTTATCAAGAAAGTGTTGGATGACTTTGTTATAAATTCTGGTTGTATAAATTTTTATGAATTCATGTTTCTTTTTCATGCCCCTTTACATCTTATACTATGTTTCACCAAAAACTGTAAACTGCCAGCCTATAATTTTATTAATGCATTAAATACAAACGCTTATATTAAAGGGCCCGTCAACGATGTTTAAAAATTATAATAAAACGCGACGGGTGGTTAAAAAAATAAACCTGGGTACTTAATTTATATCCTAATTTTTGTAAATTTCAATATAATCTATATAATTTTAATGATAAAATACCAAATTTAATAAAAATCGACGTAAAATATAAAATTTAATATGATGAAACACCGAATAATCGCCGTATAGAATCACGGGGCAACCAAACATTGCCATAACAGTAACGCAACTTTAAAAAGCTCAAGGCCTGCGTAGTAGCCGAGGGGCAAACTTGGTTAAACACCCCCCCCCCCTTTCTGACAAAATTTATTTTTACTGGTTTCAGTGAAAATTGCTTAGCGCGCCCCAATCTCAAATGATGTTGAGGTTTGGGAGGTTAACAGCTTAGTCGATCTAAAAACCATGGACCCTTAAACTAAAATGCCCAGTCTTTAACAAAAAATTATTTAAGTTATTCTCTATAGGCCGGCTCGGGACTCATTAAGCCAACTGTTTGCTTAAAATGCGACCTTTTTAATCTTAAAACTAGTATTTAGTAAAACTATCATGACCCCCACGGCTTGAATTTTCCTCATAGAATAATTTTGTTCAACCTTTCTCTATTGATCCAAACTTAAACTGAAGATTAAATTTGAGAGCTACATTTATAATTGTATTCTTTCTAGCCATTGATAGAGACTTAAAAAGTTTTTAGTAAGAAATTTCCTCCGGACCTTTTCTTTTTTTGCCAATTTCAACGCTACAGCAGGTCTCGTAGATATTAAAATTTATTGCCCGCAGGTGAGCTTTGTTTGCCTAGGTTTTCAGAGAAACGAACGGTTCTGATTTTTGACGGCGGTCATCATTTTAATTATAACCAGGCTCAGCGCTGTTTATTCAATGTACACATCTGAAATTACACTCGCTCAAGTTTGTCATTTGATGAGGCCTAAACAAATAATTTTATCGCTATTTATGGAAAAGGTTAATTAATCGACGCACCTCACTTTATTGTATTTTTAAATTCCGAATCTATTTGCAATTCAAAATCGAACAGAAAATAAGTAAAACAATAAACAGGCCCACTCGTAGGTCTGAAAGATTTATGCGGACCGATCAGAATATCAGGTCGTTTATCGATTCACTCTCAATTATATTTCTCTTTACTAGATCTACTTTTCACGTTATTTAATAAGCACTTTTATCTATATTATATTATTTCCTTTTTGGCCACTATGTTTTTTTACTGCACAATTTATATTTTCACATTTGCCTATTTTGTTTCTTTATGTTTAACTTATCATCTTACTCCGAAATACTATAGACTTACAACTCTTTTACATTTCAATTGCTCACTTATTTTTTGAATCATTAGAATTCTTAATATTCTTTTTACAAATTTTGGACGGTGAATGGTTTATCAACAAATCCGCCAGTGACCACTAAAAATCTTAAATATATATACTACCAAATTTCGGATGCCACAACACAAAACATATCCATAGCAAAAAAAACTACCTAAATTAAAACAATCTCCGGCAATCATAGGGTGTAGCCAAATGTCATATAAATGGCGTAGAAAAATTTTGGATTTTTCCTAAAAGGCAATTTATTTTCATTATGACTCGCACAAATTAACTTTGGCGGTGCAAGAAAGTTATAACATTCTTATAAAAGTATTTTTTATTTAGGAAACTATTATAGAATTAGTCGTTCTAGTTCAATAAGAAGGGTTATATACATCTTCCCTGCGCAACTAATTTCGTTGTAAACTTCGGCTCATTAATAGTTTATAATGCATATAATAACACAGGTAAACAAATGTTTCAAGAAAAAATAACTAAACATAAAAGCATACATCTGTATGGCCTTATCTCATATCTATTTTCCATTTTTCTTAATTTCTTCTTTCAATGGCTCCTTAGGTCAGTCTATATCTAAAAAATGGGTTTTTTGACTAGATCAATTTTGCGACCGAGAAAGAAAAAATTAAAAATCTTTATTTATAAAAATTCCTATTAACTTATAATTTATCTCAAATTGTGAGATATGAATTTTTTTAGTAAGTTTTACATCAGTATTCATATAATATAGAATATTTAACGTAACTTAAATAAGAAAAATATATTAACCGTTTTTAATAAGAATATTTTTTGCTGTTTTAAATATTCAAATAAATATCAATTTATATTTTATTTTAATTCTTTTTTTCTAATTTTTTTAGTTCACTTACAAAGTTTGATTTAAAAAAAAATTAATTGAAATTCCTTGAGACTACAGATTTGATCTCGCTAGTTAGCTCATTACTCTAAAATTTGTTGAACGTTGTTGTTAATATTTTAAAAAAATAATTTTGCAAGTTTAGACCTATGCAAGAACGGCGCTAAAAAATTTCCTATTTCTGCCGGTAAAGGCTGCAAAAAAATTTTTTGGGGTGTTCCCTTTTTATAAAGTCCTGGTTACGGCTCTGCTCAAGGCATTATATAAAAAAGCTAGTTGTTTAGACTTAGCTTTTTTTTCAGACCGGGCTATAACAATAAGTTTATTTTAAAAAACTTTGCCGTTAATTATATCAAGTATCGCTCACATTTAATATGAGTTGTCTACCCTTGTAATTACATTCTGCAATAAACATATATAACTTTAAATTTTAAAGTTTCAATATCTGATTTTTTCTAAAAAATATTACAAATAAATGTAAATCTTATTTTAAATCAAAATTTTACAATGAAAACATCGCATTTTTAACACACTCATACAGCATAACCGGATACCAGCATATTTAATAACGTCATACAACAGTCAGTTAACAATATTATTATTTCAAAAAAAAATAAATATCCTCATACAACAAATCATGAATTTTACAAAAGGCCTATTATTTGCATTCCAACACTATTAAGGATTTAACAGATGTTATAAGAATTAAAAATATATTAAAACCAAAAGTAACAATTTATATTAAACCAACAAAATCAGTAGAAAAACTACTCCAACCCATTAAACATGAGGCAAAATCCAACTGTGTTTACCAAATATTTTGTGCAAGATTGTAAATCATCCTATCAAAAAATTGGACAGTCAGGCATTATTGTAAAAATTTGCGACTTGGAGCACCAGGCATCTATTAAAACCAAGGAAAGCAATTAGCTAAGGGATTATGCTTTTTGAACATCTTGAATTTTTCCCACAATTTTAACTTTTCACCTAAAATTTTACACATTGAAAAAAAAAATTTATATAGAAGAAAATTTTTAGAAACAGTTGAAATCAACTCCCACAATAATCTTTTAAATAGAAAATTTGAATTAAACCAATGTTTAAATAATACAACTTCACATTTTGTTAAAAATTTTTCTTTTTTATTTAAAAATTAAAAAATTAAATTAAACTATTTTAAAGAAAATATAAACTTATTTATCTATATATATTTTATACAAAGTTCAATTTTAAGAGAATATTTATATTGTAGATTTTTATGTATGTATGCAATACATATGTAACTTTCTTTTTTTATTTTTCAAACTGATGAAGACAACCAACCGTTGTCGAAATATTTTATTTATTATTTATTTATAATATTTTGTTACAATTTTTATTAACGAGTTTATGAATTAATAAATTTTAACTATATAAATACTTGTCAAAATTAAAGCTCTAATAATAACGAATATCAATATTTATTGTTCGTAAAAACCCCAATAAACTTTTTTTCAACATGAAAAATAGATTTTAATAATAACGAGAGTCTTTGAAAAACTAAAAGGCCTGTATTAATAACGATTATTAATAACGAAACAGATGTTATTATAAATTCATAATCATACAAACGAATGAAATTTGTATTAATTACGTTATTTGTTACTAATAAAGAAATTATTTTGTTAATAACGAAACAGGTGGGTCTAAAAAGTAAAATCCTAAAATGCAAAATCCCAAAAACAAAATCATAAAACAAAAAACCGAAAGTAATTAATCATTAAAAAAAATTGGGCGGAGATATTTTTTCATTTGAATTTTGTCGGTATTTTGATTATTTCTTTGATGTTTGAGTAATTTTTAAGAGATTTTGCTTTTTAAGATTTTGCGTTTTTCGGTCGAATTTAGTAATTTTTTAGACAATTTTTTTTTAGATTTTGATTTTAATTGATTAATATGGTTTCATAATGCTTTAGGGTAAAATTTTGCCGCTCTTTATTTGCATTTTTTGGTCGAATTCAGTAATTTACAAAATTTTAAGTTAATACTCTGCTAAGCTATTTACGGGACAAAAATGGGCAACATTAATTATTAGGTGGTAAATTTAATGCTACATATTTCTTATTATTTCCATATAAATTGCCTTTATCTACAAGAATGTTAGATAAGAAGATAATTTAGACCGAATTTTACTTAATAGTTTTGTTTATTATATATTTGAAAAAAAGTCACAAAAATTTGACTTAAGATATAATATTTTTGAAATTTAAAATGTGCGGGTCAATGTCAATCCCACATTTCGTGGGTTATAGAAATAGCTTATGAAATGGTTTTTTAAATAAGTGTTTTATTTGGTGCTTTTAACACCTTATTTTTAAGTTATTATGTTAATATTGAAAATACGGTATAAGGATCCTAGCATTTTCATCGAGGAGCAGGCACGATTCTAGACCCCTTTTGGGGGGGGCGGGCCCCCCCCCCCCCCCCCCCCCCAAAGTTTTTGATTGCCCCCCCAAAAATAATTGAATTTGCCCCCCCCAAAAATACATAGTAATTTTATGTTTGCCCCCACAGAAAAAATTGAATTTGCCCCCCCAAAAATACATAGTAATTTTATTTCTTCTGCATAATATAATTAAATTTGCTCCGTCAAAAATATTTTAAAAATATTATACTAAAAATATTTACTTTTTTTAAAAGTGTTTTTATTCATTAATACTTCTTATCCGCAAGAGAGATCAAACTAACAGAAATATATAGAAAAATTTGATTTTACAGAAAGCTTTATATTTGTGAAACCAATTCATAAATTTGATGCCTAAGAAATTTTCTCATTTGAAAACAATCTTTTGGTAGAATATAATCTAGAACCAAAGAACCTGATCGCACAATGCTACGATGGGGCGAACGTAATGGCCGGGAAAAAAATGGTGTTCAAGTATTTCTAAGCAAAATAGCTGGACACCATGTCCCATAAATTCACTGCTTTAACCACCGATTGCATCTTGTTGTAAAAGTTTGTCTTATTTTAAGTGAAGGGAAAGATTTTATTGATAATTTTTCTTCCCTTCATAAATTTTTTCAACATGGTGCAATCAAGGTATTTAGTGAATGCGGGACCATATCCCGGCTGTTGCCCCATTTGTGGTGTGATCACTACCTGCCCATTGTTTTTTTTTTTAAAAATTACACAGAAATATTTAATACTCTTTTAAAAATTAAATATAAAAAAACTTTTATATCTTCAGGTCACAGGGCCGAATCGGGGTTTTTTGACCATATTTATAATCATCTATTTATTTATTTGTATTTAATTGAAAAATTATTATATTTATTAAAAATAATTATAGATCAATTTCAATGCAGAACGATTTATATTTCTAAAACTTCTGATTTAATACACCATTGTTTGCTAGGAATTAAACAATTAAGAAATAAAAATACATTTGAAGATTTATTTAAAAATTGTTTTGATATTAATATTTTTTTAAATGACAATAATTTATCTATGGATTAAAGAAAAAATAAGCCTAAAGATTTTTCTGATTTTTATTTATTTTCTACTCATAAGTTTTAAAATATTTTAAGTGATTTGGTTCTTCTAGAACACGAAAAATCATTAACTAGGGGTGTTGAATTTTGATGAATATTGTAATTTAATTAAAATCCTCTAATAAAATAGTTTGATCAATACAATACACTGCTCATAATCAGCTAATTATTGCTTACTATTTTAACATGTTTGCAAACTTTTTTTATGCGCATTTATCCTTTATGTCCATGTTTTATTTAATTTTTTACCCTATCAATAACTAGTTATATATAACCAGTGTTTTTTCATATATATTCTTCCAAATTAGCATACTTATACATTTTGTTTTCATGATAATCAATCTTATTTCACTTTTCATTTTCTAAAATCCAAAGTTTTATATAATTCATTTTTATCATTCATATATATCATATTTTTAATTTTCATGCGCATTGATACCAAATGATAAAATTATACTTACAATTAATTCAAATCTCATATCTTTTTAAGCAAAATTTAGTGAAAAAAATTAATTTTAATTCACATATTCAATTTATAAACTCATTTTTTTTAATTTAAGAATATAATAAACTACTATTAATTTGTTAAAAAAATTTTGAACATATATTCTATTGTTGTACTATTGTTGTACATGTATATTTTTTGCCGCCGAAGGCGGCAAAATTTTTTTTCTGCCCCCCCCCCCCCCCACGAGTTTTTTTTGCCCCCCTAAAATGGAAAAGCTAGAATCGGGCCTGTCGAGGAGATTTGTAACATTTTAAGCTTTTATAAAAGGTTATGTAATTAACCTATCATCAATGTTAAATTATATAATTTTAATTCAAAATTTCACCTAATTTTGAATAAATATCAATGTACCAAAAATATTTGGAACAAAAATTGCAGAGTATTACCTCTTGTAGTAATTGTATCTTAATTCTGTCATAACACATTTAACAAATAATAAATGTCAAAATAAAAGAATGTATCCCTATTTTAGGCTTACTGCATAAAAATTTTACATTTTTCTTAATTTCTTCCGCCTTCGGCTGCTTAGATCCATACATTACAAAAAATGGCCTTTTTTAACCATAACTTAAAAATAAGAAACTTTTTTAAAAAATTCTCATATCATCACAAATAAGGAGAAATAAATTTTATTAATATATTGCATCAGCATATAAATAAAACAAAATTACGAGTCTCAACTTAAATATGACATGATGTATTATCAGTTTTTAATATAAATTTTATTGGATAAATATTAACTAATTAGCTGTTTATGCAAAAATAAATTGTAATTTATTTATGTTTTTTATTTTTTTTTATCTTTTTTTATATAATGTCTATAGCTGTCTAACTAAGTTTGATTAGAAAAAAACGTAAACGACATCCCTAAGATGGCAGATTTAATCTATGTAGTTTACTCACAATTGTCAAGAATTTGTTATCCTATGTAATTGTTTGTTAATATATTAGATATATAGCGGCACAACTCTCAAATACATACACAACAATGCTGAAATATCTGCTGGTCAATTGCTATGGAGTCCGGACTATTTAATGTTTCAAACTTCCAATTGTAAAAATTTGCGAAATGTCAAATTTAATAATATAGATGTGATACATGACGACGAGGATCCTTATGTTTCTAGCGTGTATGATAGTTGCCCTCAATAATTATTTTATCAAATAAAGTTAAAAAAAATTTAAATTTTTTTTTAGCAATTCATAAATAATTTCGTTTTAAAACATTCATAGAACTTTTTAAATATAGAAATTCGTCAGTTTCTTAACATTCAATACAGCTCAAAATTCTTAAATAACCCTTAATTTATAAATTATAGATTTTCTTTTTGAATCATTTAGTAAAATATGTTCACGGTTGAAATAAGAATTAATAGAAATAAGTTGAAACGAGTTCATAACTTTTTTTTAAAAAACATGTTTGAAATGATGTTAAATTTCAACCATATCATGTTTTATTTATTATTTTGGGAGCATTTTATTAGGTAAAATTCTTTTAATTTGATAAAAAGATTAAAAAATACTTTGAATTTAAGTAAATAACAATTCAATGATTCTCAATAAAAGATTCATATCTTATGTAAATGACGGCCTAATTTAATTTAATTACATTATTTTTAAGTTAGGTGCTTGGGTATTTTATAATAATATATGATGTATGCATATAGATCATATATAGGAAATATTTCTTAATTATTTGATAGCTCTCAATGTATGTGAAATTGATGGTGATTATAAACTTAATTTGTTTCTGGATGAGATCATTATATCTAAATATATTTAAAAATCTTATACGTTTTGCTCAAAGTTTGAATAAAAATAACAAAATTACCTATTTTCTAAAGTGTTTTTTAATAACAATAACTGACGACTTTCTTTACAGGTCTGCTAGATTGAAGTGAATTATTTAGACTTATACCACAATTTTCAATCCTTTCAGATATTTTTTAAATATTAATATTAGTAAAAATAAACCAATTTTTCTCCTTACTCACCTAAATAATATTAATATATATTGTAAAATAATTAAATATTTTCCCTATTTGATCTAATATTAAAGCAATGCTCATTGCATTAACAAAAGTTAGGAGGCCTTCAAATATTAAAATTATTAATTTTTATAACTTTTGATTCTAAGCGTGGAAATTAATATAAAAAAGTTAGATCTAGGGCCAGAAGTTATCAAATTTATTGGTGCAAAAATTATTCTATTTACGAAGAGCCACAACAAAATCTGGCATATATATAAATCTACATTAGGCCGAGTATGTTGATAATATTTAGGTTCAATTATTGAGCTTGTTTAAACTCCATATTTATTTTTCTTTCACATATCTGGTATTTAAATGAGTTTCTATAACACTGGACAAAAATTTGGACGACCTTAAGCATCAATTATAGCAACTATCTTTGGTCAAGTTTTTGGTGCTAATTACGAATATGAAATCAGAATTTAGCCAATGCCTCAGATTTTGAGTTATTCAGTGTCAAAGTTGATATTTAAAGTATTTTAGGCTTATATCATAAAGCTTATGGGTAGTAACAAAAGTTTAAAAATACATTTAGATTACCATAATATTTATCGTAAGGCGTTTAAATTTTTTTCTAATACTTAATATTTTTTTATTTTTATATAATTTTGTTTTTGTTTTGTCATAAAATCCGTTTTTGATCCTAAATTATTGAATGTAAATTCCTAATACTTTTAAGCTATAACCTTTTTTAGGTGGGCTTTTTATAAGGAATCTGAATATGTCAATAGATATTTTAAAGATTTAACAGTTAAAAATTTCAAATTTTTTTACTTTAGACGCGGTTTAAGTGGAGGCATTTGGGAAAAAAAACTAACCCCGATAGCGTTATCGCAAGAAAATTCTTTCCAAATCCCTCTTAAAACTGTTCATATTGTTTATTTTTGTTATCCAGTGCAATCGATTTGTTGTCATCTTTCTAATGCTGCCTATAAAAATAATTCAAAAAATAAGATTTGAAGTGTGTAAAAAAGGTAAAAGCCGATAATGTTATTGCAACGATTAAGGCTAGGTGCGAAAAGTTATTTTGCTTATCTTCTGGTAATTCATTTTATTTTCTTTACTTACCTGATGTCTGGCTTATATTAGAATTATGTTTCTTAAAATAATTTTGATACACCTGTCATTTAATTTGCGTAGAAATCTCCTAACACTACTTGAGCCTTAAAAAAATTTAAATTTGAGGAGGTGTTATTGATAAAGTTTAGGCTGATGTCAAATACAAGGTCGTAGCAAGTTGTAAAGCAGGGGATGAAGGGGGGGGGGGTGTTTAAAAAAAATTATTGCCGCCTTTGACGGCATAGTGCAGGCAACGACCTTCGGTCGTGCCATAGAATTTTAGTTTGAAATCTACTGATTCTTATGATTGTTACTTAATTTTGCTTTTTAAAATTTGATTAATCATTAAGGACATTTATAAATAATGTTTATATAAACAAACATATATGGTATTAAGAAAATTATATTATTGATATATTATATACAATAAATGTTTATTTTGGGCTTCTATATCATAAAACCTATGGGTAGTAACAAAAGTTTATATATTTAGATTACGGAAACATTCATTTATAACGTAAGGCGTTTGAATTTTTCTAGTAAAAAATTTTTTTATTTTTATAAATTAGTGGTTTTTGTCATAAAATCGGTTTTTTGATCTTAAATAACTTGAAAGCAATTGTGATAATTTTAGGTAATAACCTTTTTTAGAAGTGTTTTTTTATAAGGAATCTGAATATGCCATTAGATTTTTTGGATAATTAACAGTTATAGAAATTTTTAAATTTTTGAACTTTAGACGCGGTTTAAAAAAAATGGAGGCATTGGAAAAAAATCTCAACCCAGGATCGTTATAGCAAAAAAATTCTCTACAAAACCCTCAAAAAATTGTTTATCTTGTTTTTTTTTGTTGTCCAGTGTTATAGTTCATAGACTATCAAACGATGCTATTTTCTAGCGTTATCATATGTTTTAAAATAAAATTAATAAGGAGATATTTAAATTAATGGCTGAAAATGTAAATTAAAACGTGTTGAGTTTGTGCATATATCCTAGTTTCTATTTTTTTTCCTATGTAGTGCGATTACACAGGTATTTAAGTTTGGATGCAATTCTGTATTAATTTGACTTAAGAGCTCGATATGCTAAACAATTTTATTTTTATTTGAGATTAAACATAAGTTACAAGAAAATTTAATAGAAAAATAATTCTTAAATTTTTTCTTTAAGTATTCTCAAGGTCGAAATCTGTCACTTTGATCAAAAGGCTATTTATTTGAAATCTACATATCTAAGTCGAAGGCGTAAAAAATTTAAAACGGAAAACATATAAGGAGAGGGGATTTGAAAAATTGTTAAACCTATAAATAAAATTTTAATTATCACAAAACAAAATGTATCTTTTTTTGTTTAAAAAAAATTTAATATATTATTGCTTCTAATTAAAACTGACCTTGTGTTTGGATTTTCTTCGCTGCTCTACTATAAAATATATAATTAAATTAAATAAATTGCTAAAATGATTATAATAATTAAAAAAACTAAATGTATTTTATAATTGCAAATAAATTTAGTTTTATATAGTCTTATATTAAAGGTTAAATTTTTATATAAGATTTTTTCTGCCCATCAAAGTTCACCTTTATTACACAACAAATATCAATGTTAGAAAATTAAATTTTATGAAAACATAAAAGGATGCATCCCAATAATGGCCAAATCTATTATTTTTCTTATTTATCGCCTTCGGCTCCATACATCCGTCCATATCGAAAAAATGACCGACCTCGAGAATCCCCTTAAAAGAAAAAATTAGAATCTTTTTTTATATAAAAATCTATTGTAACTTACATTTATCATCTCAAATAATGAGGAATAAATTTTTTTAATATATCAAGCTCTTACATCAGCATTAATAATATAAAATATTTCGCATCTAAACTTAATTACGACACGCTATAAGATTTGTTTTCAATAAAGTATTATTTGGAGTTTAGATTTATCAGTTGACATATGCTTTCCGTTGGGAGAATCTAGATTATACGCTGATTGTTGTATTCTCTAATGTTTTTTGAATTATTTTTTGGATGAAGAAAGAAATATAAAATTTGTTTTTATTTTTAAGCCTGACTAAAGTTGTTTGAAAATTTTTAACCTCGCTTTTATTTGAAGAGATTCTGCGTTTTTTAATCTCATTCATGTTGCAAAATTTAAAATTGGTACACTAGTTTTTCAATTTCTAAATTAACGGGAGCGATTTTCTATCCTTCTTCCTCCCTTTTATATAAAAAAGGCACTTTAATCTTTTTATATCTCATATTTATTAATTTTAATTGTATTACAATCGTTTAATAAATATTATTACACATTTATTTTATACATATTTGATTCTTCCATTACATATCATTTTATTTGCAGTAATGATGATTAATAAACTAAAAAATTTAAATTTTTTTTTAAATATATCTTAGACCTTTTAAGGGGCATAAAATTGTAAGTGAACTTGCATAAATTTTTATCCTAATTTGAGTAGCAGACATTAATAACACTGGACAACAAAATTTAGGCGACCCTAAGCATCATATATGACAACTATGGTTTTGATCAAGTTTTTGGCGCTGTTACGAATATGAAATCAGGGTTTTAGCCAATGCCTTATATTTCTAGTTATTTGGTGTCAAAGTTGAGATTTTCAATTTTTGGGGTATGGGCTTTAATATCATAAAACCTACGGGTAATAATAAAAGTTTAAAAATATATTTAGATAACGAAAACATTCATTACACTGGACAATAAAATTTGGAAGACCCTGAGCATCATTTTTGGCAACAATTTGGGCAGGTTATTGGCGCTGATCACGAATATGAAATCATAATTTAAGCCAATGCCTATTTTTAGTTATTCGATGTCAAAGTTGAGATTTCAATTTTTGGGGTATTTTGGACTTCTATTTATAAAACCTACGGGAAGTAACAAAACTTTAAAAATATATTTAGATAATGAAAACATTGATTATTAACGTAAGGGGTTTAAATTTATTTTTTTATTTTTGTAAAATTAGTGGTTTTCGTCATAAACGTTTTTTGATCTTGAATAACTGAAAGGAAATTTGCTTAAAATTCTATGTAATAACCTTTAGATATGTTTTTTATAAGGAATCTGAATATGCCAATAGATTTTTTGTAGTTGAACGCGATTTGAAAAAATTGGATATATTGGAGAAAAAAATCTAAACCCGGGATTGATATCCGCAAGAAAATTAACCCTCAAAAAATCGTATATGTTGTTTTTTTTTGTTGTCCAGTAATCTTTCTACTATTTGGTCTCCATGGCGTAAACATTGGTTTTTGAGTTCTTTATTCAGCTAGATTAGCTTTGGAGTTTTGTAAAGATGTACCTTAAAAAAATTTCGTCAAATAGGCATCAACTCTAAATACCAGATGCGGTTCAGCAAATTTGAAATATAAAAACTCTCAAGTTTCAGATGGAAATATTTGCCTTCAATTGCAGGGTTTCTCCATAATAAATTTTTTTGCAAAATGATCAACTTTTATTAATTTATAAACTCGTTAATAAATAATGTTAAATAAAAATAAATAATAATTAAAAAAATATTTTTATAATAAGTGGTTACCTTCTTCAGTGTACCGAAATTTTTTTTATTTATAATTTATTTTTAATGCTATTTAACGTTATTTATCAATAAGTTTATGAATTAATGTATTTTAAAAATTTTCAATCTAATTATAATTGTTTGCAAAAAGAAGTATAAGAAGTTTAAGCCGTTGGTTGGTGTAGGTAAAAAAAAGTTACATAATATGTTTGAGGGTAACAATCATATTGCTACTATAATCCAAATTTTCTTGTATTCAATGTGTTTTAAACCCTAAAAGTATATTTGAAGAAAATTGTTTCAAACAAATAATTAATTATTGAATAAAAAAAATTAACCTAATCATATATAAAATCACCAAAATTTATTTTAGAAAATAGTTATAAATGTGTTAACAAAAATTAATTTAAATGTCTAATTATTGAAAAGAATTTTATTCATCTAGAGTCTTTATAGTGAATTAACTTATATGCTATCCCAAAAGTACAATAAATTTAGTCTGTGTTTTTTAAATGAGAGGAAGACACGATGGAATTCGTTTTATTCAACAATAATTTTAATCAAAATGTGAGGGATTAGTCATTCAACTGCATAGAGATAAAATCCTAATTCACAACCAAAACTCGCTATTAAGTTTTCTGATAGATTAAGAAAACAATAATATATTACGAATTACATTAGCCTTTTATAGAGAAAGGTCGTGCATATAGTGAAAAATCTTAAACCTTAAAAATAACATTTATTTTTTTGTATACGCATCATGGGTGTAAATTTTTCAAGAAATTTCTTTTGTATTTTTTTAATTTAGATTACGCTGATAGATAGCAACGGCATATCAAATAAAAGAACTCTAAGATAACACAGGTCAACAAATTTCGATGGTCAAAGAAATGAAAACATAAACAAATCGTCCCCATAATGGTCTTATCTTATATAATATCGTTTTTTTTAGTTTCTTCCCGCCTTGGCTCCTTAGATCCGTCAAAAAAAGGCTTTTTTTGACCAAAAGATTTTGCGACTTCGAGAACACCTGAAGAAAAAAATTAAAAATTTTTTTTGCTATATAAATATAAAAAAAACTTAAATTTTTTATTTTAAATATCCAGATTCACTCTATTTAATAAAAAAATGCATTAAATGACATTTTAAAAAATGTAAAAAAAGTAAGCAAAATTTGTATTGTTTTTTTGTGCATGCAGTGTTGAAATTTGTCTTTGTAATAAATTTACTTGGTGTCTGCCAACAAGTCTAAAATACATAAAAAATGAATGAGTCCAAGCTAATTTAAAAATTTTTATTTTTTTTTTGTTTTTTTTATTTTGGACATATTCAACCTTGGGATATGTCCGCCATATTGGGATATGTCCAAGGTTTAAATTTTTTTAAATTTGATTTTATTAACATATTTAAGTGGGATGAGTCTGCCAAGGTGTCTAAACTTAAATTTACAAATATTTCGATGCGTTCAAGTTTAAACTTAATAATTTTATTATATTATTGATTTTTTTTGTTTTTTTAGAAAACCTCTGGGTGTGTGTCTTAAAGTGGTTGCGTCCAAAGTTAAATTAAAGTTTTTTTAAATTTTAATTAATAGTTCATCAACCTTAAGATGGGTCATAAGTTGAGCGAAATTTAATTTAAATTTTTAAGAGTTTAACTGATTTTAAGTTGTGTAATTTATATTTGGAAAGCCCGTTAAAAGGTATTTTGATTTAATAATTTTTAAGTTTTGTTAAAATAAAAAATTGTTTTTTTTAACTTTGAATAATAAAACTATGGAGGGCTAAGAGATTTTATGGTGTTCGTATTTGTAATCAGCAAAAAATTCTCCATTAGATCTTAAAAATTCATGAAGAATTTTTTAATTGTCCAGTGATATTTAAGATAAAAAATATTATATATTAAATTCAGCTTAGACAAAATTCTAAAAATCCTGGCTATTTTCTTTAATATTACATTACTAAAACAATTATGTGCAACATATGAATAAATATAATACAATAATAAAAACAACACTACATAAATAGTACAACGAACAATAACACACAAAAAAAAGCCTGATGTGAACTACAAAATATTATGCATGAACTTATAGACAAACAATAATGTGAAGAAAATAAACAGTTGTCGGCATAAGGTCGGGTTGTTAATAAATCGACATATAAATTTGATCATTAAAAAATGAAAACATATTTGGAGACCACAGGAATTGCAGGTCTGGTCTCAGTATTTACCTGAGAACTTTCAAAAATTTGTTGTGACTGATCCTATCGGTTTTATTAAATCTTTCTTTAAAGTTAAAATTAAACAGCTTAGCTGGTGTGAATATGAAAAAATTTCTATTAATGTTTTTGATATTTTGAATTCATTGATCTTAAATTTGTTAAGTTTGATTAGGAAATTCTTAGGATGGCAGGACCTTTGTAGTTAGCTTAAGACTATTTTTGTCAAGGGCGTAGCAAGTTGTAAAGCTTGGGGGGGGGGGGGGGGGGGGGTTTAAAAAAATTTTTGCCGCCTTCGGCGGAGGTCATAGTGTTTTAGTTTGAAATCTACTGATAAATAATGTTTATATAAACAAACATATATGGTATTAAGAAAATTATATTACTGATATATTAAATGCAATAAATTTTTATTAATGATACAATTATGTAATGAATTTATATAATAAAAATATTAATTAGTATTTTAATTTGAGGGGAAGGGAGATTTTAAAATTAAATATTTAGAAATATTTTAAATGTAATTTAATTTTATATTTTAGTTTAGGGGGGATATGCACTAAAAATTTTCAATTTGGGTGGGGATATGGCATGCTTGGGGCGGGTTTCATCCCCAAACCCCCCCCTCTCCTACGCCAATAATCTTTGTTGATCTGTGAAATATTATTAAAAACATTTAGAATCAACTCTCCGATCATATATACAGGCATATTCTTCACGATGAGATATCAATCAATTATATTAAGGCTTTTATTGATATTTTTCAAATTAATTTACCAATATTTATCAGTGTTTTTCACAAGATACTATCTTAAAATTAATGCATTTTTTTCAAGCCCCCTTATCCAAATATATACATATTAATGAAATATATTTTTAAATTAGTAATATAATGTCGTATGTGCTAATAAATTAAATATCTCTAACATTGGACAACAAAATTTGCGGCCCTAAGCAACATTTATGGCAACTATGTTGGTCAAGTTTTTGGTGCTGATCACGAATATGAAATCAGAATTTTAGCCAAGGCCTCAGATTTTTAGTTATTCGGTGTCAAAGTTGAGATTTTTTAATTTTTGGGGTATTTTGGGCTTCTATATCAAAATCAATGGGTAGTAACAAAAGTTTAAAAATATATTTAGATAACGAAAACATTCATTATTAACGTAAGCTGTATAAATTTTTTTTAAATATTAAAATTAGTGGTTTTTGTCATAAACTCCGTTTTTTGATACTAAATAACTTGAAAGTAAATTTCTAAAAATTTTATGTATTAACCGTTTTAGGATATGTTTTTTATATGGAATCTGAATATGCCATTAGATTTTTTGTAGAATTAATAGTAAAAGAAATTTTTTTTTCTGAAATTTGGAAGCGGTTAAAAAACAATTAGAGGCATTAGAAAAAAAAACTACACCGGGATCGTTATCTTAAAATTCTCTACAAAACCCTCAAAAAATCGTTAATGTTGTTTTTTTTTGTTGTCCAGTGTTATTAACATTATAAGTGTAAACCTAGAGGCAATTTTCAATAACTCACATCCATTCACCTTAAAAATGGTAAACTAAATATATTTTGAAAGTATTGGGTTTTTGTAAAATAAAGGCTTATGCATACAAATTTGCATTAAATTTATTTAAGGCTAAAAATATAAATACCTAGGTTTTGAGCAGTCATGAAACTTTTCTAACAAATTATAGGCAAATTTTATAGATTATCATTAAAGCTCTTTATAATTCTACCTTTATATATATCTGAAAAGCCTCATTTAAATAATTTATGCTAATTTGCAATTTATATTGTGCAAGTATGAAATATACATATATATTTATTATATCGATCACATTATAACTATTTTCAATAAAAATTTATAAAAATTTTTAATAAAGGCAAAATGCATTTAAAATGTAACGTTTGAAATAAATGCAAAGTGATAAAACCTTCTGGAACCCATAAAATTATTCACAGATTGGGTAACATATCCATATAAAATTAAATAGCATCATAATTTAAAACATTGGGCCAATAGGCTGATACGCCATAAAAATCTGTTTTGAAAAGAATGGTCCAAATTTGTTGCGTGCTAAATAGTCTAGTCCAATGGAACACTAAAAATTTAATTTTAGTAGCTTAGGTGACATATAATAATTTTCTTTCGCGATTAGCATCGTCTCTCACGGTGGATGGTTTGATGTCCAAGGCAAATTTTATTAATATTTCTAACTTTCATAATAGTTATCGAAATTATATGGAATTTAGATTCATCACCGACATGGCCACCCAAAATTATTAATCAGATAGGGATTAATTAGCCGGCACAGAGCATAACGTAGGCGAAAAATTATAAACCATAACGATCTGTCAACCTCGGCGTTGTATGTTGTGATGTACATATTAAAATGTAGATTTTAGCGTGCGTCAAATTTGGTAAATAGTGTGTAGGTAGATTTGTAATTGTAAAAAAAAATGGACATTTAGTTAGCTTGATCTAAAAGTGCAATTAAGGGCGCAACATTAAACGGAGATTATATAAATGCCCCGGTACAGCATGTCGGCATTTTGAACGACAAGGAGGGATAATCCAAGGCGATTTAAACTGATTGAACAGGTCCCAAGGGCCAATTAAGGGCAAACTTCCCAGGTTCGGTCAATTGGAGCACCATGCCGTTATAAAAATTTGTTTGGTCCATTGATATTAACGTTTGACAAAATTTAAAACTTGAGCCATTTCCAGCTTGCTGCGAGAAAAGATAAAAACCTAAGTAATTTTAAACCACACGCACACTGTGAGATTACCCAACTTTCAGAGGTAAGATATCAGCTTGGCATTTAAATCAATTAGTTCCGCAAGGTGTAAAAAGAACAGATAGCATGTTTACTGCGTTGGTTATATTCAGCTATTTGGACGGTTCGCTTTATGTAATAAATTTGATAAAAACATTCCATGCAAGTCCGGCCAGTAGGATCATAAAACAAATATCCAAAACTCGGAAGATCAGTGATTCTAAACAAATAGATAATTTATATGCCCCCATTGCTAGGTTATTTTTTTCATTAGGAGTAAAAAAATACAAAATAAAATGTATCAAAAAAATTTTTTATTATGCCAAAAAATATCAAAATTAACGTGAACCGTAAAGAAGAAAAGGAGGACTTAAGTGATATAATACACAGGTCAAAAAATTTTTAAGTGTTATGTATGAGCTAACTATGGAGATCAAACCTACCATCTTAGGAATTTTCAAATTTATCAAGTTTTTTAATCTTAGTTAGTCAGATATCAACATTGAAAATTAATAAAAAATGCAAAAAAAAACAAAAAAAGATATAAAACCAAAAATTAAAAAAATTGAATCTTGCATATTCACAATTAAACTGTTAAATTCAAACTTAAAATATTATTTTCATAAAAAACATACAATTTACTGTGTCGCATTTAAATTTGGACGCAAAATTTCGAATTATCTAAATGCTGACGTAAGAGCTGATATACTAAAAACTTTTATATCTGATTATTTGAGATGATAAATATAAGTCAAGTGATTCATGCGAAACAACTTACTAAATTTTTTCTTTTTAGATTTCGAACTGTAAATATGGTCAAAAAGGCCATTTTCACGATATGGACGGATGTAAGGAGCCGAAGCCGGAAAAAAATAAGAAAAACGAAATATATATGAGATAAGGCCATTATGGGGATATATTTTTTTATGTTTTTATAAAATTCACGGATGTCATTGATATTTGTTGGCCTGTGAGATAGGAATGCAGGCTACATTTTTTATATTTACACAAGTTGTTTTCTTCACTTAAAAAAAACACATATTTTTTACTTTTATGAGCCTTAATAATAAATGTAAACACAAATAATGCAAATTAAATATATGTTTTAAACCATGTTTCATAAAAAAGCTTTTTTCCGTTGAGCGTACGTTGATCTAAAGATAGGCAAATAAAGATAGAAATTTTACAAAAAAAGTGAAAGTAAAATTTTTAAGTGAAGGCAAGTTCAAAGTTATTTTTGTTAAAACTTTTATTATAGTATTTTGGAAACTCAGTAATTATTTCAGGAATTTTAGTCGGTGCTAATAATTGAATTTGGTAACAAAATAATGTTTTCATTACACAGGTCAACAATTTTTTAAGAGTTATGAGTTAACTACAGAGATCAAACCTTCCGTCTTAGGAAATATCATTTCCGTTTACCCTTTTTCCTAATCAAACTTAGTTAGTCATTTATAAACATTAAAAATTTTAGAAAAAAAGTCAAAAAAACCAAAAAAAGAATCAAAAACAAAAATAAATTGAAATTTTATTTTGGCATATTTACAATAGTTAAACTTTTGAAACTTCAAATAATATTTTCATTAAAAATCGATAAGTGTCGTAATTAAGTTTGGGCACGAAATATTTTGTAAAAAAGACCATTTTTCGTTTTAGAGGGATCTGAGGAGCTAAAAATGGAAGAAACTAATAACAACGATTTATATGAGATTAGGCCATCATGAGGATGCATTCTTTTATGTTTTCATAAAAATCACGTTTCTGAAATGTTTGTTGACCTGTTTTACGAACAAAAAAATGTTCTTTTAGATGGGTAATCTGAATAAAAATGCTAAAAAGGATTTGTTTTACTCGTAATCCAGTCAATTGTGACTCTAATGAAGCCTTTTGATTGGGAGCTTCATTTGATTTAGCCTTAGCGATAATATCATTCATAAGACAGGAAGAAGTTTGGGTTGAGAATTCTTGTGCGTTAATAGATTGTTTGTTATCCATGGTGACTTTTATAACGTAATTTTCAAAAAAAATAATATATTTAAAATAAATATATCAAATAACATTTGAAAAAATATACATCAGCTAAGGATATATAATTTAGATTATATCCTGTACAATAAAAAATTTTCAGTGCAAAAAATCGGGCTTTGTTTACCAAAAATTACAATCTTAAAACAAAAAAACATGTATACGGCAAGCATAAGAAAAAACAGCGTTAACAACAAACCAAACATGCGTTTTTGTTTTTTGAAAAGCGTCGCTAAAAATATATATTTCGTCAATAGCAAGTGTTGAATTTATATTATTTATTATCATTTATACTTGTATTCGCTGAGCGTTCGTGGTTCTAAAAATAAGCAACGATAATATTTCATATAAATATCAAAAATAAAATCAATTACTTCAAGAACTCTACTAAAAAATTTGAAAAATTTTAATTAATAGTTGTTTTTAATTTGTTTAAGAAAGCTTTATTCTGTACCTATAAATTTGGCGACAAAATATAGATAAAAACGGGTAAATAGGTTTGTTATTACTTGTAAATAACTAAATAGTGGCTTTGGTGGAGCCGGTTGATTGGTAGCCTCACATATTTTAGACCTCGCGAGCAGATCATCCAAAGGACAAAACGATCGTTTCTTTAAAAGTTGCTGTGCATTAGCAGTTTGTTTTGTATCTATGGTGTCTTATAACGTGTTTTTAGCAAATAGACACAACAATAGGATAATATTCGAATAATATTTGTTAAAATATGATGGAACAGTTAAGGAGATATTACATAGGTCAACAAATATCAATGGCACAGCCGTAAATTTTGTAAAAACATAAAAGAATTTATCCCCAGGATGGCCTTAACTCATATATATATATTTCGTTTTTCTTAGTTTCTTCCTGCCTTGGCTTCTTACATCCGTACATGTCCTCCTTACATTCGTCCATATCAAATTAAATGGCCTTTTTTGACCAAATTGACAGATTGAGAATACCCTAAAAAAAATTTTATAAAAAATTTTTGTACCTTATATATATTATATCAAATATTGAGAATTAGAATTTTTTATATCAAGCTCTTGCATCATTAGATAATGCAAATTTTTTGGCGTCCAAACTTAAATACAAACGATATATTATCGGTTTTTAATAAAAATTTGAAGTTTGAATTTAACAACTTAGCTGTTGTAAATATGCATAAAAAAAATCAATTTATTTTTATTTTTAAATTCTTTTTGTTTTTTTGGCATTTTTTCTAAAAATTTCAATGTTTATAGCTGACTAACTTAGTTTGATAGAAAAACGGTAAACGGATTTGAAAATCCCTACGATGGCAGGTTCGATCTCCGCAGTTAGCTCATACACTCAAAAATTGTTGACCTGTGTAATATAGACTGTTTATTATAAAAATGTTATAAAATAAAATCTTAAATCAAAAATTACAAATATTTTTTGTCAAAAATTAACGAAAAAAAGACAACGTAAAAACCATCAGAAAAAACAACAACAAATAAAACGTGATTTTTAATTAAATAAGCGCTAATAATATATCTGCAATGCAAAATTTTAAATTTATATTATTGATTATCATTTATACTTGTTTTCGCTGGGCGTTCGTGATTCTAAATATAAGCAACGATAATAATCAATATAAATTTTAAAAATAAAAGCAATTACTTCAAGAACACTACTAAATAAATTTGAAATTTTTGATTAATATTTGTTTTTAATTTGTTCACGAAAACTTTATTTCTTGACCTATAAAATGGGCGATAAAATATAGATAAAAACGGGAAAATAGGTTTGTTATTACTTGTAAATAACTCAATAGTGGCTTTGGTGAAGCCTGTTGTTTGGTAGCCTCACATATTTTAGACCTAGCGAGCAGATCATCCAAAGGACAAAAAGGTCGTTTTTTTGATTGTTCCTGCGCGTTAACAGATTTTTTTGTATCCATGGTGCCTTTTAAGAAGTAATTTTTACAAATAGACACAACATGATTAAAATAGAATTAATTGAATAATATTTGTTAAAATATAATACAGGTAAACAAATATTAATGTCATAAAAAATGAGTCTACGGAAACATATATCCCGAGACATATTGCATGTTTTCCGTTTTTCTTAAATTACTTCGGCCTCTAGATCCGTCCATAAAGAAAAATGGTTCTTTTTGACCAAAGTGACAAATCATAAGTGTTTCGCATTCAAGCTTAAATACAACACGATATATTTTTTAATAAAAATATTATTTGAAGTTTGAATTTATCCATGTAACTGGAATATGCAAAAAAATATCAATTTATTTATGTTTTTAAATCTTTTTGGTTTTTTTATACTTTTTTTTCTAGTTCAATGTTTATAGCGAACTAACTAAATTTGATTATCAAAAAACGGTAAACAGAATTAAAAATCCTTAAGATGATAATTTTGATCACTGTAGTTAATTCAAAACTCTCTAAAATTAGTTGACCCTTGTAATTGAACAGTTAAGGATATATAATTTCGACTGTTTATTATAAAAATGTTATAAAATATAATCTCAAGTAAAAAATTAAAACAATTTTTTGTCAAAAATTAACGAAAAAGACAACTTAAAGATTTTCAGAAATATAGCATTGACAACAGGGGCGTATGCAGAAACATTTCTAAAGGGGGGCAAGAAATTTTTTTGGAGGAAGAAAACTGCAAATTAATTTTAATGTTGATATTTTATTTGCAAAATTATTTAAGGCTGTATATTTTCCAAAAAATAGCAATTTTATTGAATTTTATTCCTTTTTATATGTTTAATATTTAAATTGAACGGCAAAATTCATCAAAATTATTTTTTAAAAAAATTTCTAAAGAAAGCAATTGCCCCATTTTGACAACCCCTAAATACGCCCCTGTTGACAACAAATTATATATAAATTTTTTATTTCGCTAAAAAAATATATTGCATAATTTTTATTATTTAATCATTTATACTTGTTTTCGCTGAGCGTCCGTGAGTCTAAAATGCAAGCATAATATTTAAAATCAAAAGTATATATAAAATCTATTACTTCAATACTATTTTAAAATAATTTCTATTTCAAAAAAAAATTCTATAATCTCAAAAAATTTTAAAAATTTTAATTAATTTTTAGATTATTTTTTTAATTAATTTAGGAACACATCATCTTGTGCTTAAAATAAATTTGACGACAAATTAAAATTTCAACGAATAAAGGGCTTGAAATGATTAATTATAGACAAAATGCTCAATATTTGGGCTAAAAAGGCTTTGTATAACTTGTATGTGGCTCAATAGTGGTTTTGGTGGAGCCTGTTGTTTGGTAGCTTCAAATGTCGTGGCGAACATATAATCCCAAAAAGATCGTTTTTTTGATAGTTGCTGTGCGTTTACAGATTTTTTTGTATCCATTGAGTCTTTTATAACGTATATTTTGCATTAATTAAAACAAAATTAATCGAATAATATTAAATATAATTGAACAGTTAAAGATATATAACACAGGTCAACAAATATCAATGTCAGGTAAATGAATTTTATAAAAACACACAAAAATGCATCCCCGTGATGGCCTAATCTCATATATATTTTACGATTTTCTTAGTTTTTTCCGACTTCGGCTACTTAAAATAGGTGCATATCGAAAATATGGTTTTAATAGATTTTGCGACTTCGAAAATACCCTAAAAAGAAAAAATTTAAAAATCTTTTTTTCATCTTGTAACTCAAATTTATCCTCTCAAATAATAAAAAAAAATATTTTAATATATCAAGCTTTTACACCAGCATTTAGATAATATAAAATACTACGCGTCCAAACTTATTTACGGCACGATATATTGCCGTTTTAAATAAAAATATTCTTTAAAGTTTGTGAATATGCAAAAAAAATCAATTAACATTTTTTCTAAAATTTTCAATGTTATTGCTGAATAACTAAGTTTAATTAGAAAAAACGGTAAACAAATTTAAAAGTCTCTAAGATTGCAGGTTTGATTTCTGTATTAGCTCATAACTCTCAAAAATTTGTTGACCTGTATAATCTAGACTGAACCCTGAATTATAAAAATTTATTATAAATCAAATAACAGGCTTTATTATAAAAAAGTTATAATATAAAATCTTAAATCAAATATAAAAATAATTTTTTTTGCCAAAAATTAACGAAAAAAAAACGACGCAAACACTGTCAAAAAAAACAACCAAACAAAACATAAATATTTTTGTCAAAACAAGCGCTGAAAAAATATATGACTTTTTCCCATCAAGTCTCAGTTTTTGGCTTAAAATTGGTACACTGGTAGGGTCCTTGGGTGTTGATAAAATTGTAAAAAAAAATTTTGACCGAAAGTGATTTTTGGCCAAGATATGAGCAAATATATTTTTTATTTTTTTTGCAAAAAAAAATTGAGGCAACTTTGAGCGCATATATCATCAAAAGTTTTTTTTTATTTTGAAGATCGTAATAGGGTTAGAAACAAATATCTAAAAATTTTTTTCTCAAGTTATCACAAAATTAAACTTAAGTTTAGATACAAATAGCTCAAAAAACATCTGTTTAAATTTTCTGAAAAATTTTTATAATATGGCCCTTAATAATGTTAATATATATGATTTTAAAAGTTTGGAATCGGCATGACTTTTTAAAAAATTTTAAAATTTCTTGCCCTAATTTTGGGACATGTTTATGCCCTTTTATATTAGAATATTTCTATGTGCCAAATTTGACAATATTTAAAAAGGAGGACATATGGGCAATTGTGTTAGACCATAATAGTTTGATTAATTGATTACTACTATTATTAAATTTACAATGAAAAAGTAAACCTTAAAACCGAAAAAAAAAATTTCGCTTGTTTTTAAAATCGACTTTCTGTTTCATTAAATTACGCTTCTACAATAAAAAAACCAAAGTTTGCCAAAAAACAGCAAATTTTTAGGTGTCAAAAAACTAACGCAGGTATTTTCTGTGCAAGCTTATTTTTTATATTTGCATATTTAACTAATAATATTTAGTGAATAAAATTAATCATAATTTGCATAAATGTAAAAAAATTGTATATAGGTTACATATAGGAAATCTCAAAAGAACGAGGTAGAGAAATTATAAAAAAAGGAGAGTGTAAAATCATTATATTACTTTAATTGAATTTGTTTTGTGTTATATTAATAAAAAGAAATTCTTGTGTAAAAATTTGTTAGGAACAAATTTAGTTATAAAAAAATTTGGGTCAATGCCCTTAGAATTTAATAATAGTGATATTTCTTTTTTCTTTAATAGATCTAATGCGTTTTTATGAAACAGTAAGATGTAAATGGAACTAGAATTGATGGTTTATAAACTCTAATAAAGTTAGTTAGTCATATATTGTGTGCAATGTTCTAAATACCATTTCAAAAACATATTTGGCATTTTTGAAGTAAAAAACTGGATGTCTATATTTTAATTATTATGGGTTGAGTATTTATTTTCTAAAATCATTAATGAAGCTAATTCTGCCCTTTATAATCTTTTAAAGTTGTTTACCCCTAAAACTAACTTGTTCTATGTATTTTTAATAGCAAAAAATCATATCATTGTTTTATGTTTATTTTAAGTTTGTTAATATGCGTAAAAAAAG
This sequence comes from Acutogordius australiensis, assembly GCA_030555515.1. Classification (NCBI taxonomy): domain Eukaryota; kingdom Metazoa; phylum Nematomorpha; class Gordioida; order Gordea; family Gordiidae; genus Acutogordius; species Acutogordius australiensis. The sequence continues at coordinate 1,774,107 of CM060244.1, read as the reverse complement.
AACATCTGTTAAAGCTCAATATTCTAAATATGTCAAAATATTCTAATTTCCTTTTTTTCAAATCACGTTTTTGTGTCTATTTTATTTATAAACTAATAAAGGAAAATAAATTTTTACAAATTTTTAACCTTATTATTTTATTTAAAATTTTCCCAAAAAAATTTTTATACAATAAATTACACACTTTTTTTTGCTGAGGATAAATCTAGAATTATGTTCAATTTCTAATATTGTTCATCAAACTAAAAAGGGCTAGTTATAGTTAACAAATGTTAGCATACAAATTAATTTTTTACACCTTAAAATTTATAAAAACTTGGCGAACTTTTGTTTTTTTTATAAAAAGTTATGGGGACGTTAAGTGTTGAATTTATGATATAGCAATGTCTTATATATAAAATGCATTTTTTAAATTTGAAATTAACCCATAAAGTCGGCTTTGAAGATTAAATTACTGAAAATTATAAATTTTTTTGATCTGAAGTTTCCTTTTTCTTTCCAAAATTAACAATAGTAAAAATCATAATAATAAAATTGTTATAGCTTAACAAAATTTCCCCTATGGCTAACTTCTTATATACAATCAAATTTGGGACTCTTAAATATTTAATATAGGGCATGGAGATTTTTGTCTGAAAACAAAAAAAAATAAAATATTTTTTTGGATTTGTCAAAAAAGTCATGCCAGTCCGAACTTAAGAGTTCAAATATTTATAAAGAACATTCTTTATTCAACTGTAAATATATGTAAAATATTTATTTTAAAATAATAAACACATGCAAGATAGCCCTTATTGTCCTCTTCAAAATAAAATTATAAGTCTCTAACTATAATACTTTTTGACTTATATCCTCCCAGCATCAAATGTAAAAATTCATCTTGCAATTTTTTTTTCCTTTTGCCCCTATCTCGTCAAAAATCACTTCCGGTCAAAAATCCAGAATAAATACCCTTGGATACAACCTCCATGCAAAATTTCAGCCAAATCTAAAGGGCTACCCCTCCCGGGCTTGTTGGATTGAGGTAGAATTGACCATATATATCTGCAATACAAAATTTTAAATTTATATTTTTCAATATCATTCATACTTGTTTTCGTTGAACGTTCGTGGTTCTAAAGATATGCAACGAAAATATTTTAAATCAAAAGTAAAAATAAATTTAATTATTTCAGGCTATTTAAAACTATTTTGATATACTCTAAAAAAATTTAAAATTTTAATTAATTTTGTAATTATTCAGGAAAACTTAATTCTGTGCTTTAAATGAATTTGGCGACAAATGAAAATCAACATAAAGGGCTTGAGAGATAAAAATGCTCTATATATGGGTAAAAACGTTTTGTATTACCTGTAAATGATTTAATAGTGGCTTTGGTGGAGCCTGTTTTTTGGTAGCTTCAAATACTTTAGACCTGGCGAGCAAATCATCCAAAGGAGAAAAAGATCGTTTTTTTGAGAACTGCTGTGCGTTAATAGGATGTTTTTTATCCTTGGTCTCTTTTACAACGTGAGTTTCAAATAAAACTACACACAATAAAATTTAGATAAAACTAATTGATAACATTTGAAAAAGAACGGCTAAGGATATATATTTTAAACTGTAACCTGTTTTATCAAAATTGAATTTCAGCGCAAAAAAAAACAAACTATATTAATTTGCAAAAATATTTATAAAATAAAACCCTAAATAAAAGGGAAAACAAATATTTATGTCAAAAATTAACAAAAAAAAAGAACATAAAAATTAATAAAAAGACAGCCTCAACAAACAACAACAAACAGCGCTAAAGCACAAAAAACGGTTTTTAATTTTAACGAGACTTAAAAAAATATTTAAAACTGAAACAAAAAATGCAAAATTTTTTATATAAAACATATTTCATTTATACTTGTTTTCGTTGAGCGTTCGTTGATCTAAAGATGGAAAATGATAAGATTAAAAATCCAAAAAATTCAAAATTTTAAAAAAAATAAAAAAAATTATTTAATTCAGGACTAGTAGGTAATTTTAATTTTTGAAAAAATTCTAAATAAAACTTATTTAAATCATTTTTTAAATTTCTTTTTAATTATCATGAAAAAAATTTAATTGTGCTTATAAATTTGACAACAAAATAAAACTTATAAAACGAGTATTTTTTGGACTAGTGACCTAAAAAAATGTTTTTTATTTGGCTTAAAATATTTGCTTTACTTGTAAACGACACACTACTGGCTTTGATGGAGCCTTTTGTTGAGTTGCCTCATATATTTTAGACTTAACGATCATATCATTCATAAGACAAGAAGATCGATTTTTAGTGGGATGCTGTGCGTTAATAGATTGTTTTGTATCTTTGGTCCCTTTTGTAACGTGATTTTCAAATAAAACTAGGCATATTATAATTAAAATAAAATTTATTGAGAAACAATTGATGAAATAACCAGCGACAGTACCCCGTATTAAAATTTAATTTCAGACTAAAAAATTTATGTTATTTTGCAAAAAATTTATAAAAGTTAATTTAAGATTATAAATGAACAATAATTTTTGTCAAAAATCAAAAAAAAAATAACGTGAAAACTTATCGAAAAAAAATCAATAACAATTAAACAACAAATAAAACAGACGTATAAATAAAAATATTTTATTAAAGAGCCTTAATAAAAATATTTATATCCACACAAAAATGCAAATTTTATATCCAAACATATTCAATATATACTTGTTTTCGCTGAACGTTCATTAATCTAAAAAATAGGCAACCAAAAAAATTAAATCCAAAATAATGAAAATAAAAAGAAAATGTTATAAATAAAATCATTTATTTTATGGCTAATTCAAAGTGATTTATTTTTAGAAACTAAAAAATTCTAAAATTTTTATTTGCTTCGTTTTTAAATTTAGTAAAACTCCGAGCTTATAATTGAATTTGACGACAAACTAGAATTTCTTGAATATAAAAAATTTCTTTTAACCCGCGAATGGTAGAATGAGAAATTTGTAACGCGAGCGAATGTATGGCATCTATAAATTTAAGAGTTTTTTAGCTATGATCTATATTTTTCTATTATTTTAGAAAGAAATACGTAGACTAATGTAAGTTATCATTAATGAACATTGTAAATTTTATTTGACACAAAGTAGATAAAAATCTAAAAAATTTAATTTATTTTTTTTTATTACATGTATCATGTCATTAAATTAAATGTATCAATATTTATGATCAACTCGTGTTTATAAATATGTATTTACATTCATGAAAAAATATTTCGATATAACAATTATTTTTGGTTATTACCTTATGAACTCAATATTTTAAAAAGAAAAAAAAATAATTTATATAATTATTATATACAATACAACTATTTTGTATACTTATTAATTAAAATTATAAAAAAAATTACTGGAATATAAGGTTGCAATAGGTTTAAATTTACATAAAGGCAATAACATGGTTTTTAACATTGAAATTGAGAGGGTAGGATCCATAACCCTAATTCAATTTCTAAATTCTAAACAAATTTTGTTATCAGACTTAGACAACATTTTAATAACTAGTTTTAATAACTAGTTTTGTTTATTATATATTTGAAAAAAGTCCTAAAAATAGCCCATAATTTATAATATTTTTGAAGATATTCAAAAATGTGCTGAGGTCTCCGTATGGACCCCACAGTGCCAATCGCGGTTTAAAAGGGCGACCCATAAAAAAAGCTCTGTAATTGAATCAAAAAGATTATTTTACTTGTAAACGACTAAATAAGGAGTTTGATGGAGCAGCCTTTTGTTTGATAGCCTCAAATACTTTAGACTTAGCAATCATATCAACCTTAGGACAAGCAGATCGTTTTATTGAGAGTTGTTGCGCGTTAATAGATTGTTTTGTATCCATGGTCCCTTTTGTAACGTGATTTTCAAATACAACTAGACAAATTATAATATTAAAATTTGGAAACTTTTAATATTTAATTCACACTTAGACAGTATCCTGTATTAATATTTAATTTCAGATTAAAATATATGTAATTTTGCAAAAAATTTATAAAATATATGTTGAGATTAAAAATGAAAAACAAATATTTTTGTCAAGTGTCAAAAAAAAGATAACGTGAAATTAAATTGAAAAAAGAAGCCATAACAATAAAAAAACAAATAAAACCAGCATAATAAAAAAAAGCCAATTTTTAAATAGCCTTAAAAAATATCTATATCACAAAAAAAATAATATATTAAAACATATTCAAAATATACTTGTTTTCGCCGAACGTTCATTGATCTAAAAACAGGCAACAAAAAAATTAAAAATCCAAAATAATTATAATACAAAAAATGTTTTAAATAATATCATTATTTTCATGGCTAATTCATAGTTTGGAAACTAAAAACTCTAAAATTTTTATTTGCTTTGGGATTTTTTATAAAATTATCTTAGTAAAACTCTGAGCTTATATTTCAATTTGACAACAAAATAAAATTTTTAAAATTTAAATAAAAAAATTTCTTTCAAACGGATGACCTAAATAAAAATTCTCTGTATTTGGGTTAAAGTGGTTGTCATTACTTGTAAACGACACAATACTGGTTTTGATGAAGCCTTTTGTTTGGTAGCCTCAAATCTTTTAGACTTGGCGTTTAAATCATCCTTAGGACAGGTAGATCGTTTTTTTGAGAGTTGTTGCGCGTTAACAGATTTCTTTGTATTCATCGACTCTTTCATAACGTGATATTCACATATTTCTAAAAATTAACAGAATAAAATTGATTGTATAGCGTTTGATATTTTACACACCCTTAACACAACAATTTTTAAAAAATAAAAACCACCAAAGTGATTTTACCACAAACCCCTCCTCTCCAAATTAAGACCGGAACTTTATTTAAAAAGGGGAAAAAAAAAAGGGCCGCCCCATAATATGTGAAAAAGACATTTTTTTTTTAAAAGGCCAATTTATAGTGGCCAGCACTGTATATACAGCTGTTTTGCATATAGGTAAATAATACAAACTTAACTGGCCGAAATTTTTTTAGCTCTTGGTCTAGGTTAAGTTATTGCCTAGTACCCGACAGGGCTAAAAGGGGCTATTCCCTGACGGGTATACCGTCTTTTTTAAAAGATGCAGGGCAAGGGGTGCATTGTTTTAGCAGGTGACTTTGGCCTTCGACTTTTGCCAGGGTTGCAAAGCCTGCATGCTAAAATATTCCGGAGAGTACGGCGTTATTTCAATGGATATTATGGTATTGGCGGAGAGACGCGCTTAATTCTATTGACCCTAAGGGTTATGAACGTCCCCCCACAATTTCGATGCTCCTCACCCAAAAAAATTAAATCTTTTAAAATTCGGCCATAGCAAATTGCTTATGAGTTAAATAGTACCAAAACCCTAAGTTTTTAGGCTAAGTTCTCCTTAAGGCATATTTAGGATCTCATCCCTAAGCAGGCGACTCTGCAGTTTCATTTGTAAAAATGTGCTATTTTTTTGAATAAAAAGTTGATTTTGCGAGATTAACCCAAACCTCCTGCATCTAAAAATTAAATCATAACTATGATTTTTGGCTTATTTAAAATTTTTTTAAGCATAATAACATAAAATCTACATTGCTTTTACACAAGCTTTTTAAAAGAAATTATATATTTGAAGCTAAAAAAAAATTTTTAATAGCCAAAACGATATGTATTATAATCAAGGCCAACAAATTAAGACCATTACTTTTAAAAAAATTAAAGTTCTATTTCAATAATAATGATAAGTAGCTAATCCTAAAAAATAAATTATGGTTGAAATAAATTAATTTAAAATTTTTACAGAGATAGTTTGTTAGTAATTAACGCACCTTTAAATTTTATAGCGATTTATTATTTTTCCTATATGATTATTTCTTGATCTTAATGTTGCAATAACGGCCGCGGCCAATGAAAAAAAAATTTCGAGGAAAAAAAATGAGCCCATGAATAATATTAAGGTGATTGGTCTAACAAAAAATTTAAAAATTGTATTTTTCTTAAAAAAAATATTTTTTAAAATTCTTTGTTAGGCATATCCTGAAGGACCAAATTCCAATAATTCTTATTTTTTGATATTAGCCGTTAGCTGCCAATTACAAGGTGACCTTTTTACTCTTTAATTAATATCAATTCTAAACAAAACAGAATCAATTATGTTAAATAAAAAAAGGGAAACCTTTTGTAAATAAAAAAATGTAATTAATTAAATTATCAACTCTATTGATTTTTTGGAGAAAAAGTTCCAGGCAAATATTCACGTCAGACCATTTTCATTTAATTTAAAAATTTATTACACAGCTAAAAAAAATTTTTGAAATTTATTAACCAATTACAGAGATTAAACCTGCCATCTTAAGATTTTCAAAATTGTTTAGCGTTTTAAATCAAACTAAATAAATCAGCTATAAACTTTTATAAAAAAATGTATATTAAAAAAATTATTTTTGTGTTTAAAAAGTTAAAGTGTTATTCTAATTGAATATTATTTTTTTTTCACAATTATAAATTAAACATAGTGGTTTGGGGCCAAATATAGTGTATAAGGTCAACAAATATCAATGTCAGAAAAAAAATTATCAAAACAGAAAAGAATACTTTATCATGAAGACCTTATCTCTTTTTTTTGTAGTTTCTTCTGCCTTTGGCTCCTTATCCATCCATACCAAAAAAACTCTTGGATCAAATTGACAGATTTTGCAACTTAGAAAATACTAAGAAGAAAAATTTCAAGAAATTTTTTCAGAATAAAAACTCTTGTAACTCATTTTCTCTTCTCAAATAATGAGAACTAAAAATATTTAGCATATCAAGCTCTAATATTAGTATTTAGATAATACAGATAATTTTGCGTCCAAACTTAAATTCAACACAATTTATTATCAGTTTTTTATAAGATTATTTTTGGAGCTTAAATTTAACAGTTTGGCTGTTGTGAATATGCAAAAAAAACATTGTATTTTTATTTTTAAATTCCTTATGTTTTTTGACAATTTTTCTATTTTCAATGTCTATAGCTGACTTATTAATTAGAAAAACGGTAGACAGATAATCCCTAGATAGCAGGTTGGATCTCTGTAGTTAGCTAACAAAAATTTACTTAAGTTGTGTAATCTAAATGTCAATGTAAAAATTCAATATTTAGTAATTTTATTTTTCATTGTTTGTGATGATAAATATACATTACAAGGGATTTTTATATGTAAAAAAAATTTTTTTATTGTTATTTTTGAGGTTAAAATGCCAATTTGATAAAAAAGCCGTTTATGTTAAGATGGATGATAGCTGAAGTTAGAGGAAATTACAAAAAATCAGAAAATATATATGAGACAAGGGCTAAGGGGATATATTTATCTATATATTTTAAAACCTTTTGACCATTATTATTTGTTGACTGAAGATATAAAAAATAAATTTAGCAGAGGCATCTTGGGTTTAAATTAAAGCTTAAATTCAAAATTTGTCTTTTTTGATTTATTAAAAATTAAAACATATTATAAGGCAAAAACACATTATTCAAAAAAACAAACAAAAATATTAGTTATAAAAAATATTTTATATAGTGCAGCTAAAGTTAAATTATAAATTCAATATTTGGTAAAAAACCAGAGCTTCGATATTTCTACAAGAATAATAAAACTTGTTAAAATCTGAATATGTCAGATCAAAAGTATTATAAATCCCATTTAATTTTAATTTAGATTCATGGGTGATCAACATGTGCCTAAATTGTGATTTGTTAATTTTGTTAAAAATTATAAAAGATTAATACATAACTGCATTTAAAAACTTAAAATTATAAAAAATATATGTTTGCCTGATTAGGCTCGCAAATTTTATATTGCAACAATATATTATTTAAGTCATACAGATGTTTAATTAGCATTATATATATTACCAAAGAATAAAGGTCTCAAAACTTATTTTAATAATAAAAGTTTACCAAATATCTATTTTAGGGCCGCGTGTTAGTTTGAATTTTGAGCATTTAAAGTTCAATCATTCATTTAGGCGCGTTCTTTTTTAAAATTTCAAAAATTTGCATCGCTGCATAACATAATATATCATTTTAAAATTATAAAAAAATTTTAGTTCTAAAAATATTAATAGCCACAGCTTTATTTGTACCTTTTTAATTAAAAATATTTTTTGAATAAGCTATTATTAATATAAAAAAATGTACTAGATCAACATATTTTTGAGCATACATTTTATAAATAAAATTAGGTCAGGAAAACTACTATGACTTATGTAAAATATAAGGCTTTTTTTGATATTAAAAATTTTATTAAAAAGAAAACCAGCATTAATATAAATAATAATTAACAACGTTAAATATAATGAATAAATTATAAATTGGAAATATATTGTATGTTTGACACCTACACCTAAATTAGACAAGGCATATTAAAAAATATTTTAAAGTTTAAATTTAGTTTAGCTGTTTTATATAAAACATTTTTTAGTAATTTTTGTTTTTGGATTTGTTTTTTATTAACATTTTCAAATTGTTTATAGCTGGCCAGGGCTTGATTTAAAAGAGTTAATATAAATATTTCTCATATGACCGGTCTGGTATGTAGTTATTTCATACCTCTAAAAATTCTGTTCCGTGTTCTTCCATTTATCACACAATGAAGGTTTCAACACAGTATCTTTAATTATTTTAAAACAAAAAATAGTTAGAGACAAATAATTTACAAGCCGTATTTTTAACCTTGGAATGGGTGTAGAGCTGAGCCTAAAATTAAAACACCAAAAACTTGGTCTATCTGGCTGTTTTTCCTAAATGGAATATAATTAGGATGTTCAAAATAACAAAAAATTACATAAAGATATCAAATACTCTTTTAAAAATTAAAAATAAAAATGTTTATATCTTCAGGTCACCGGGCCAAAGCGTCGGGGTTTTTTGACCATATTTAAAATCATCACTTAATTTTTTCATAAATCATCACTTAATTTTTTCATATTTATCGTTTGAAAAAATATTTTATTGATTAAAAAAAATAGTGATAAGGGCACGTGCAAAGTGAGTTTTTATTTTCGTGAAATTTTCAAAATTTTGAAAAAAAAAATTTTGAAATAAAACGCAAATTTTTAAAAAGTTGCCAAATTTAGTATATGCGCATAAAATGCTTTTTCTGAAATAAAAATTTTTAAAAAAAATTTGAAAAAAATAAAATTTTTTAAATTTTCAGAATTTTCAAAATTTCACGAAAATAAAAACCCACTTTGTACGTGCCCTAAAGTACAATGCAAAATATTTCTAAAATTTTTGATTTACTAAACCATTGTTTGTTAGAAGTTAAACAATTAAGAAATACAAATACATTTAGAGATTTATTTAAAAACTGATTGATAAATATAATACATTTTTAAATGACAATAAATTATTTATGGATAAAAAAATATATTTTCTACTCATGAGTTTGATAATAATTTAAATATTGATGATAAATAAAAATATTTATTTAAATAATATTATTGATTTATTAATTGATTCTTTTAATAATAGTTTTTTTAATTCCCTTTATAAATTAGATTACCTTCATTACAGATATATATAAAAGCCTCATTTAAAGTAATATTGATAAAAATTCATTATCTAAAGAAATCAATGTATCAAATTTTTTTTTAATAAAATAACTTAATAATTACAAATTACTAATGTTTTTGTTAAAATTATGATTTTATTTAACATTTTTTCTATTTTTTTTTGTAAGGAGTTGGAAAAATTTGCTCGTTTGATCCCAAAGCTAGCCTATAAATAAACTGGGATTTTTTTTTTTCATTGTTAGCTTTTTGCCATTGAGGCAGTGAACTCTTTAAGTTTAAGTCTCCATTTGTTTCTATCTCTACACTCATTTCTATTTAGGTTGTGACATCTCATGCTAGCGTCTACTCTTTGAGACCAGGTGAGTTTAGGTCTGCCCCTTTTATTCTTGCCTTGCGCTTCAATTGCATTTACCAGATTGCTTAGATACCCGTCTTTTTGCCTCATAACGTGTCCAAACCATCGGAGTCTGTTGATTTCGACTTTATTTTGTATGGGTGTTATGTGTAAACTTCCAAGTATATGATCGTTGCGGATCTTGTCTTTGCGAGTCACCCCGAGAAACATCCGTAGCATGCGCATTTCCATCGTTTGTAGTATTCTTTCATCGCTTTTCCTTAACGCTGTTGTTTCTAAGCCGTATGTTATTGCCGGTTGTACTATGCTTGAGTAAGCCTTGCCCTTAACTTTTATTGGTATATTTTTGTCGAACAGGACACCTGTCAACGATCTCCATTTTAGCCACCCAACTTTGAGTTTGTTCCTAACTTCTTGCTCGACGTTATCGGATTGTAGGTAAGCACCTAGGTAGGTTGCTGTTGGCTATGACTTGAGAGACCAGTCTTCGTTAATTACCAGTTGTTCACCTTCTGAGCCTCCGAAAACTATCAATTCAGTTTTGTCTTTGTTAATTTTTAGGCCTAGCTTTTCAATCGCTTTCATCCAATTATTCAGACTTTCACACATCTCCTGCGGGTTTTCAGGCCATTAGTAGAATGTCGTCAGCGTTCAGTATGTGCCACGAAGGATTTGTGGCAACGCTCTTTGAGATCACGTCCATCACCGCGATAATAGTAGGGGACTTAGGGCCGAACCTTGGTGCACACCTTCATTAATTGTATATCCTTTCGATGTTCCTGACGAACTCCTTACATACGTCGGATTTCTTTCATACATACTCTGAATCAACTTGATATACATCTCAGGAACATTCTTTCTCCTCAAAGCCCACCATACTACTGATCTTGGAATTTTGTCGAAAGCTTTTTCCAAATCTACCAATGTGCAGTAGAGCTTTTTATTCTTTCTCGTAAAACGTTCTGCCATATTGCGCACGGCATGAATCGCGTCAATTGTCGACCTTCCTTTCATGAACCCGCATTGCTCAATACCTATATCGATTACGTCTCGTAATCTGGCTCCTATGACTTTTTCGAAAAGTTTGAAAGTATGAGAAATTAGTTTGATGCCTCTGTAATTGTGACAGTCAAATGCGTCGCCTTTATTTTTGAAGATTGGAATAATGTAGCTTTCTTGCCAATTCGCAGGTATTTTCTGATATGTTAATATCGAATTGAATAGAGTCGTTAACGCCGAAATTCCCTCATTTCCTAAATATTTCCAGCACTCAATGGGTATGTTGTCGGGACCTGTCGCTTTCCCGTTTGAACACTTCTTGAGCTGAAGGCTGACTTCTGATTTTGAGATTGGTGGAATTAGGTTACAGTTTGGGGGTATCTCCTCGAGCTCAATTCTATTTGTGTCGCTGTTCAGTAATTCATTGAAGTATTCTTTCCAACGCTCCAGTACCTTTGTTTTGTCTACGCAAGGCTTGCCTTCTTTGTTTTTGATGAACTTTACGTTTCCGTCACAATCTCTTGACTGTCTTTCACGTTGCTTTGCCATCTTGTATACCAAATATTGCCCACTTTTGGTGGCCATCTCCTTGTATGCTTGTTCATATACTTTCTTTTTCGCTTCTCGTACGACATTTCTCACAACTTTGCTTTGTTCTTTGTAATCAAGCTTGTCGTTGGTCAGTTGACTCTTTTTCCATCGTTTGAGCAGCTTTTTCTTTTCTGATATTTCTCTTTCAACTCTTTCATTCCACCACCATGTAATTCTTCTCTTATCACGCCCACCTTTTGTAGTTCCAAGTATTTCTTTCCCGGCCGCTTTGAGTTTTGAAGATAACTCGCACCAGAACTGCGTAGGACTTGGTATGATTTCGCAATTGTATTCGCTGTCAAGGTTGCAGGTGATTGCGAAGGCTTCGTTTCTCTCCTTGAGCTTTGACCATTTGTGGGGAAGAAATTCTGTTTTGCTGGGCCTATGTTTCTGGCGCTGAAACGTGAAGTCCATCACCAGGAGCTGATGCTGCGCTGATATGGTTTCTGGGATGATTTTGCAGTCTTTGATTCGTTTAAGCTGTCGTCTCGAAACTAGCATGAAGTCTATTTGAGATTGATTGGAACCACTTTGGTAGGTAATGAGATGGGATCTTCTTTTGCTGAAGAAGGTGTTGGCAATGGCCATGTCGAAAGCTTGGGCGAATTTTAGCAAGTGCCCTCCGTCATCATTGATCGCTCCATAACCTTTGCCTCCTTGAACTCTTTCGTACCCCACATTTTCTTCTCCTACATGCGCATTAAAATCCCCTCCAATTATTGTCAATTCCTCGTTTGGTATGTCCATCAGCACTGCTTCTAGTATTTACTCTTCCTTTTCATGGTTCGTAAGATTTGTTTGGGGTGCATACACCGAGATAACGTTGGTGACTTTGCCTTCAATAACCAGTTTGATTGCTATGATTCGCTCGGAAGCTCTGTTAACTTTAACGACTGTTGGAATTAGTTCTTGCGCTAGTATTATCCCAACTCCGTTGCGATGGTTTTCCTTTCCAAGAACATCTTGTATCCTAAGCCCATCATCAACGCCTTTGAGCCTTTCATCTTGGTTTCTTGCACACACATCACATCAATCCGCCTTTTAGCTAGCATGTCCGCCACTTCTGCCATCTTTCCCTTCATCGTTCCCATTAAACTTGCAAATCTGATGGTTTTTTGTTTTGCTTAGACCCTAATGTTTCTTCTCACTTGATGCGGGCCAGATACACCAAGCGCGTCGCATACAGGGGACGCCTTAACGTTTGGTTTTTCATTTTGTTTGGTTTTGTTCATTTTGTTTTGTTCAGAATTTTCGGGATTTTCACACCCGCCTTCTGAGGGCTGACGGTGACCCAGATTTGACTCTGGACTCCCTAGGCATCATATTTAGGGCCTACTGTCTTGTAGGTCACCAGTAGTCATGTGGCTACTCTCTTGCTAAAACTTTCTCCTGAAAATAAAATCTGCCTTCGCCGGGATTCGAACCCCGAACCTTCTAAGCTTATTCAGGTTACAAGCAAGCGCTCTGCCACTACACTATAGGCCGATCATAAATAAACTGGGATTGGGATCATTAAATACACCAGTAATTTTTAAGAATAACAGATTGATCAGTGTGTAAATGAAGTAAATTTACTTTAATATGGTGGATTAAATTAACCGCACTGATGTCCGTATTTCACTAAAAACACCGGTGCATGCAGGGTTAGGAGTACCTGCTAAAAAACCACCCCCTCACAGCCTCTTCTTTATTGCGGCCGCCGTACCCGTTAGGGCCTTGGCACTTTTATTACGAACGTTAACGGGGCAATGGATATCACCCATTCGAGATAAATATAGTTTGCCTAAAAAAGAAATATATAGAATTATATTATCTATATGCTCTTGTGTCATAGGTGAAAGTAATTGCGTAATTTGTGAATATTGGGATAAATTGGAAAAAGACTTTGACAATAGAGGAGTTATGTATTGCGTCCTAATTTCGTTGAATGCTGGGCATACACATAGAAAATGATGAACTGAGTTAACGAAGTTGTTATGACAACAGGGGCAATCTGACAGTGGTAGTTCCTGTTTGGCCAATTTAGCTTTTTTTGATCCCACCTTTGTCCTCATTTGTAAAAGAAGTTTTTTTTCTGATGCAAATTTAACACTATTTTCACTGCTAATAATATTTAATATATCAAAAAAAAGAGTTATTTCCTAGCTGAGAAAAAAATAATTTTGATTTTGTTTTATCTCGCCCCAAAAATTTATTTGAAATAAAACCCCTAACTTTTTTAGAAACTTTTTTTGCTATGTTATCCTTAAGATTTAATTTAGTTTTTTTATTGTTATATTAGATCTAGACCCCCATGTCCATTTTTTGGAGCCAGTCTTAGACTTAACTAAATCTTTAATTAATGTTTTTAAAATAGGAGCTTTGTTAATAAAACGAAAAAAATTTTCAGTTGCGTAAGCTTTAAAAGGTTCGATGTTTAAATCTTTGAGCAGATGTAATTTTGGGCCTAAAAGTTTTTTGCCGAATCTCCCAGCAATCCACCTGGTAATTTGGTCGTGTAAATAAATTAGTGGTTTAAGTTCAGATTTATAAAAACCGAACAGTTCAGCGCCAAATGTTAATATAGGGAGAACACATGTAAGGTAAATGTGTCTCTTAACGAAAATAGGTACAGAGGAAGAGCGAAAAAAAGGTCCATACATATTAACTATTTTCTTACTTTTAAAGGCTCTATCTTTAATTTCCTTAATACTTAAATTTTTATTAAAAAGCATTCCAAGATATCTATAGTCATCAACACTTGGAATCATTTTTCCCTAAATCTTAAAGTTGAGGTTTTGATCAGAATCATCTCCACAAAACATTATTCAGCATTTTTCTGTACCGATTACCATTTCTCATTTATTAGCCCATTTTTCTTAAAGATTGATGATGCATTTTAGTAGAAATTTGTTATTTGGCTCTTCAACCTCGAATTGTGAGGCCACATAATTTTTAATTTTTCTGCCCCTCTCCCTTCCCCCTCTTCCCAAATTAGAAAAGCTGCCTGTTATAAATTAATTTGCAACCTTAATAATACACAACCCGAAATTTTTTCCCGGCCATTTTAATGCTAATCAATTGAGTTTAATCTTTTCGTTTTACTGGTTACAGCCTAAAAATACATTTTTATTCTACATATTACCTGGTTGAAACCAAGTTTTAAGTTGAAATATCAGTAATCATGCGGAGACAAATAAATTCAATGAATTTTAGTGAAAACTTTTCATTATTATTTGGGGGCGCAACAAATAGCTGTTTTAAAATACACCTCTTAAAAAAATATTTATATTTTCCTTGGTCGGGCACTTAAAAAAATATATTAATTCTATGTTAAAAAAAAATTTGTGAGAATTTTTTGAATTTAGCTTAAAGTTTTTTTATTATTTTATAAAAAATAAATTTATAAAAAATAATAACATCTAACAAATTTTTAAATGAATACATCCGTGTCTGGACACTGCCATCTACTTACAAACTTCAGAGCACGTCTGGACCCATCTTTAAATAATATCTTCTAAGGACTGCAAATCAGCATCTGACGATATACAACAATGGCTCGCCCTAACCGCGGGTATCTCTCCTATAGATTTTTGGATCAATCCATCCCTAGCTGCCCTCAGGCTCAATCTTACTATTATACCAACTTCCAACGAATGGGGCAATAACAACAACATTAAAGCCTATCACATGGCCTTAGGCTAATCAATTCTCCCATGACTTATATGTATAGGCCGTGTCTTTTATTTAAGCCCCTCCCCCCTTCCCACCTATATAACCTCTCAATTTTAATATAGAAAGTTATAATACAAAACCTTTGCCATCTATCAAAAAATATATTATTTAAAAACATACTATATGAGAACTAAATAAAAAAAAAAAGATGTCCACATTTTATTTGTGACCATTTGTGTTTATTAAATTTTTTAAATTATTTTATCTCTTAGTTTATGCTATTTGTGTCAACATTAAAAAAATATTGAGGCTAACGATTCCAAAAAGCTATAGTTAGTGCTGGGAAAACAATGAGCCAAAGTCATTTTTCCCCCCAAAACATAAAGAAATGAAGGAAGGGAGCTACAAATAAAGGGCCAAAAAAAATTCAAAATAGCCCTTACTAGAAAAGGAACAAAATAAAACCCAACTGGCTCTTAAAAAAAGCCCCAAAAAGACCATTTTTTGTTTCCTATTTAATAATTTCGAAAAATTTTGATTTTTTCTTTATAATAATGATGGGTGGGTTTTTTTTTCTCAAACCCCCAAGGAATTTTTTGAAGAGAGGGGCTTTTATTTTGCCAAGCCCACGACTTTGTGGTCATTTGGGGAAAAAAACTCAAAAACTTGCTAAACAAAAGCCCATTTAGTTTTTTTTCCATAGCCCTAGGTTTCGTATAAAAGCGAAGAGAATATTTTTAAATGCCATAATGGTCGTTATACGCCAGTATATGATGGAATTTATGTTGCCCCTTATGACACTTACTGACAATTAATTCTCATATACATATTAATAATAAAAAAAGGTTTAAAACAAAAAACCGGATAGAATGGAAGAGGCAACCGATCTAGGCTAATGTTAACCCTGTCTATGACCCTGGTATATATAAAATAATCTAACCTATTTGTCGTGATTGACTCACGAGAAAAATAAGAAAAAGGGTAATTTACAAAAGTAATATTAAAAAGAAAAAGATATTAATTTTTTAGTATTTTGAATTCTTGTGTAGCAGAGTATTCAGGAGATAAAGATTATTATATATAGAAGTTACATAAAAAGTATATTCATAAGAGTCGATGTGTTACGATATTATTCCATATTATCTGAACCTTGTTAAATAAACTTACCCTAATTTTCTGAAGTTGTCCTTTAAATCGTAGTTAGGATTCAGTTCAACTTATTTTTCATATTACGTCTGGGTCCATAATCTGAAATTTTAATTTTAGGCTTAGCGCGAATTCGAAATTAAGGCCCAAAATTTTTTTTGCAAGCCATAAAAATTTTTTTGTTTTAGGGCACGTGCAAAGTGAGTTTTTATTTTCGTGAAATTTTCAAAATTTTGAAATTTTATTTTGTAATAAAACGCAAATTTTTAAAAAGTTGCCAAATTGAATATATGCACATAAAATAAAAAAATTTTTGAAAAAAGTTTGAAAAAAAAAATTTTATTAAATTTTCAGAATTTTCGAAATTTTACAAAAATAAAAACTCACTTTGCACATGCCCTTAAATAAAATATGGGGTGTGTGAATTAAATGCCCATTTCCTTGTAATAACATATAATTCATTGTTAATTTTGATATAATAGTTATAAAAAACAGATAAACTTCGGCCCGAACTGGCTCGTAATTTCTTAATAAAATTTCGGCCAGCCCAAAATCGCAACCCGTCAAGGTCATTTTTCGGAGGGTGGGCCGGTCGGTTTTTCGGGCAAAACTTCTATCTCAAGTCGTTTTGCGTCATTTATTTAAAATAAATTTTGCTGGATTTAGAATAATTGTTGAGACAGGACGTTGTTTCTAAAGTTTTTTGTTATTATAGTTCTAACACAAAAAATTTCGAGAATTCTCTCAAATTTTTTTTTCTTATTTGAGGGCCTCTAGCACCCTTCCCCTAACAAGCATCTTCTGTGATCTAGGTTTTTTAAGTCTAGGCAAAAACGGAAGACAGCTTTGGGATTTCGATGGTCAGCTGCTGTGCCCCCGCCACCCCTCCCATACACAATCAAATAAAACTGCCCTTAAAAATCTAAAAAAGTTTAAAACGGACCCCCCGAGGGTTACGGCTCTGGTTAATTTGAAATATTTTAGCAATATATCTAACTTTTTTATTATATCTAACTTGATCTCAACTTACATGCTCTTGGTATTTCTTTTAGTCCTCCTTAATCGTCATTTATTTATAAAATAAACGTCGCTCAGTAAAATAGCAGTCAAATAAATGAGGCAAAACGAACAAGGGACTGGGGGCGAATGTCAAATTTGTTTTCCTAAGTCTTCATATTTCTAACAATATTTTTTGCTACAAATAAAACTCGCGAATTTATTTCCGAATAACTTCTCCTCATTAAAAATGGCCCTAGGGCAATGTCTTCTTAACACACTCGTGTTTTTTAAGCCTAGGCTTTCATAACGGCTTCATCGTTGGCCGGTCTCTAATTTAGCTTACCGCCCCACGAGGATACTGCCCCCCCCCCCTCTATTTAATTAGGATATGCATAATTTTTACACAACCAAGACCCTTCCCGCCAGGTAGTAGAATTTAGTCACACACCCCCCCCCCTTTCTAAATTTAAAAACTCTTTGTCAAAAGCTCGAGTTAGTTTCTTCATGTAAAATCTTTTCTCAACAGGAAATTCCATTTTAATTTCATAGTCAAATTATTATTTATTATTCAATAAAATTTTTTTGTTTCTTTCAAATGGCACCAACTATGTATTTTTAAAAGTTATGGCCCAGATCAAGCCAATCATAAAAAGTGTGTTAAAAAAAACATTTTAAGTAGTAAATTTGAATACTCTTATTTAAATTTTACTTACTTCTCCCACCACACATTGTTAATTTATTTGACCTTTTTCAAAAAACTTCATTTTGTTTTTCGATAACCATATCTAAATTGGCCTCATGTTTTAAATATTATTTTATTAATACAAAAAGGAAACATACAATAAATAATATACGGAATTCATGATTTCGGTCAACATTCTTTCATTCCAAGTCGACGCCGCTTTTTAAGTTCCCTTGAAACATCTATAATTTATTTGCAATTCCCACATAAACCTATCATTGCTATCCGCGATCTTCCAACATTCCTGGAGGAACTATTTCATCGATGGCTACCCGAAATGAATGGAGGAATTCGCCATATTATTACCGTGATTTAAACGTTAGACCTAGATTTCCATCTCAAGATCCTAGATTTCACGTCAATCGTTATTATCGTAGACCTAATGACCATTATAATCTATATTCTCCAAAATTTTGTAATTTTAACCAATTACGGTAAATATCATTTTTTTATTTGCAATGTCTTTCTCGTATTATTATCCATTATAGTGTCAATAGCAGAGAAATTTATTTAAGAAAGTTTAATGATTTTATAATAGTATGGCTTAGAACAGAAAAATTTGGTATTTTGGACAGTTGCTGTGTCTCCACTTTAATGATCCTAAAAGATTTGGACATTAGACTTTTTGTAAAATACAAATTTAATAAACCGCAATTTATAGTACGCCTGCCTAGTTGTTAATTAAAAGAAAATGGCCCTTATGAGATGTATATATATTTATTTATACCTAATAATATATACAACTTCTATATATTTACTACTAAACAACGGTTAAATTAGACCAGAACAGCGTATAGCAATGCCGCCTTTACGGTTTACTCAGTTAAGTGATAGATATCATGATAATAACCCAACATTTCCATGTATTGCCAATAATGAGATCCAATCTCTACATTCAAAAAACCATATTCCTACACATTCGAGCACTAACAATGTAAATGCAAGCCTAGGCCACCATAGATTAATTTCACGCTCAAACGCGGTCGATTCGAATCAAAAACATGAACATAATTTGATTTCACCACCCAAACTTTGTTCAAGTAACGATCAAAATACCATAATATCTCAAGGATTCGATGTAATGTCTATACAGTTCCCACCACCTCCAACCATTTGTAACGACCTGACTGCAATGACCGTCAACGAACCTATCAAACTTATACAGGAGTTTCATTCCAATCAAAAGGTAATTATTAATTAGACATGAATTTTGAAACAATTTTGTTTATAAACACTTTTAAATTAGGTTCCCCTTAGTTCTGTAAAGAGGGTTAATGGAAACTAATAAAGGTGACGCAGCCTTTAATTACTTTAAATATTTAAGGTAAACAAAAAATGCATAAATTGTTTAGCGGAGAGTTTAAGTAACTTAAAAAACTTTGTCTCCAAAATATGTAGCCCAGCTCTCAAATGTTTTTTTCCCGAATCCCAACGCTACCGTTCTCGTTGTGTCGATATATTTTTCTCGTTACTGTTAGGGCACGTTAAAAAATACATTATTTTTCTTAGAATTCTACTTTAACAACCCAAGCTTCCTTGATGGTCTCTGACTCAAGCCAACGAAGTGATGAAATGGAAGCAGCTAATGTCGATCAAATTCACGGTATACATATTAAAAGAATATCTAAAAATTGCCATCAAAGTAACTTTGTTTGTGTCGATAAAAGTTTTATCATATATAAAACATATATTAAGTCGATTAAAATAATATGTTATCACCCAAAATTTTGACATTTGAGCAAAATAATATACCTGATAATGGCCTTATCCTATCTATATTTTTTATTTTATAAACTAGACTCGGCTATTATATTAACCGATGATAAAAAAAAATGTCTAAATTTAGTCAATGCGACCTCGAGAACTAAATAAAAAAACGTAAAAAAAAAATTTTTTTTTTAAATATTTTTATCACCTAAAACTTCTCTCAAGTGGAAAATAAAATATTTGGGTAAGAGAATATTTGGCACCCTACCCTAATGTAAGACACAATTTTTATTCGTTTTTACAAAGAAATGTTAAATTTAGCAGTTTAGTATATAATTTTTTTTTCCAATATTTTTTTATTTTTAAGATTATTGTGTTTTTTTTAAACAATATTCCAAAAATTTTAAATGTTCATAATTGGCTTTACTTACAAAAAGAGTGAACAAAAAAATCTCTTGGCAGGTTTGGTCTCAAATGCTACCGGCGTATTAACATCAATTGAGCAAAACATAAGAGATTGGAAGTGTTTTTAACACATATACAAATTTTTTTAATGCAAACAAGTCAAAAAAAGAACCTTTTAGGCCCTTCTCTTTTTTTCATCGATATAGCTCACAACTCTTTTTTGCGAATTAAAACAAAAATAGTGTGAGAGTTAATGTTTTTAAATCTAGGTATGTTTGTAAAATCTTTTAACATGTTTTATTATTTAAATATTTTGATAGAAAAAAATTAAATATGATTCTATATACGCTATAATTATATTTAAACTCATAGTTACCCAAAAGATATCCCATTCGCCTACGACAGAAACTATTAGCAACAACCTGGATAAAGGAACGAAAAAAGCTTCTAAAATTAGGTTTTCGCTTAAAAGAAATATAAAAAAAACTGTCCACAAAATTTTTTCAGGTGGCAGTAAAAATGTCGAATCATCAGCAATTTGCAGCCGCCAAGGATTAAATCAATCAAACACAAATCCAAAAATTCTAAGACGTCCTTTACCCATGACTAAAGTAAAACTACGAATTCTATTACAGGGAATTATTGCTTAAATTAAGCATTAACAAACCTTTTCTAAAACGGTTTGCATATAGGTTTTTAGAACTAGGCTCTCAGAAAATTGGGATTCTTTGGCAGTCCCTATCTAAATATTAACCAGGCTTAACATTAACATGGTTTAGATGCGCTCGAGGTCTTCCGACCATATAATATGCATTTCACAACTCCTTTGCCTATATAAAATAACAAACGAGGCCTTCTTGGGTACAATAAATTTTGAGAGTTTACTTTTTTAGACAAGATAAAAAAATAACTTTAATTTCGTTACATTTAAAAGCTAATTTAAAGCACAGAAGCATTCCGGTAGCGAAAGCTTGCCATTGAACAGCTTGGACGCAGAACACTGCAGTTTTACAAATTTTTCTTCGGACGTGAATTTTTTTTTAGACCTGTGATATAATAAGTTTTTTAGGATATATGGTTTTTTAATGCCGTCAAATAAAAAATTATATACAAACAAAGTCTTTCTTGATCCATAAGATTTTTTTTACTATTTTTTTATATTTTTTATGTTAAACATTATTACACACGTCAACAAATATCAATGCCACGAAAAAAAGTTTATGTAAACATTAAAGCATACATACCCATGTTAGCCTTATCTCATTTATTTATTGCTTTTAGTTTTTTCCGCCTTCGGCTCTTGCTTTCATATAATGGCATTTTTGACCAAATTCGCATATTTTCCTCGAGAATGAATAGATGTTAATTCAAAAATTTTTTTTCTAGAAAATTATATTTATATCATCTCAAACCAGGGCTGGGAAAACAATGAGCCAAAAAACTTTGGCTCATTTTTTCCCCTAAAACATAAAAAAAGAAAGGGGGGGGAAAAATAAAGGGCCAAAATAAGAATTCAAAAAAACCCTTACTAAGAAAAGGGGCAGAAAAAACCCCACAAAAAGTGGCTCTTAAAAAGAGCCCCAAAAAACCCATTTTATGTTCTATATAATAATTTCAAAAAATTTTGATGGGTGGGTTATTTTTCTTAAAGCTCCTAGGAGTTTTTTTTTAAGAAAAGGGGCTTTTTTTTAAACATGCCCCTTTTCTTTAAGCAAGAAAAGGGGCTTTTCTTTTGCCATGCCCACGAGTTCGTGGGCATTTGGAAAAAAAAACCCTACTTGTTAAAAAAAAGCCCATTTAGTTTTTTTTCCCAGCCCTGTCTCAAACAATAAAATAAAAATTTTTTATATCAAGCTCTTACATCAGCATTCAGAGTATATAAATATTTCGCACCCAAACTTTAATAATTTTTTTTTCATTGTTAGCTTTTTGCCATTGAGGCAGTGAGCTCTTTAAATTTAAGTCTCCATTTGTTTCTATCTCTACACTCATTTCTATTTAGGTTGTAACATCTCGTGCTAGCGTCTACTCTTTAAGACCAGGTGAGTTTAAGTCTGCCCCTTTTATTCTTGCCTTGCACTTCAATTGCATTTACCAGATTGCTTAGATACCCGTCTTTTTGGCCTCATAACATGTCCAAACCATCGGAGTCTGTTGATTTCGACTTTATTTTGTATGGGTGTTATGTGTAAACTTCCATGTATATGATCGTTGCGGATCTTGTCTTTGCGAGTCACCCCAAGAAACATCCGCAGCATGCGCATTTCCATCGTTTGTAGTATTCTTTCATCGCGTTACCTTAACGCTGTTGTTTCTAAGCCGCATGTTATTGCCGGTTGTGCTATGCTTGAGTAAGCCTTGCCCTTAACTTTTATTGGTATATTTTTGTCGAACAGGACACCTGTCAACGATCTACATTTTAGCCACCCAACTTTGAGTTTGTTCCTAACTTCTTGCTCGACGTTTTCATCGGATTGTAGGTAAGCACCTAGGTAGGTTGCTGTTGGCTTTGATTTGATGGGTTTTTAATAAAAATATTATTTGGAGTTAAAATATAACATTTTGGCCGTTATGAATGCAAAAAAAAACAAGTTATTGTTTTAAATATTTTTTATCTTTTTAAATTTTTAATGTTTATAACTGACGTATTAAGATTGATAAGAAAAAACAGCAAACAAGGAAAATCCCTAAGATGGCAGGTTTGGTCTCCGTAGTTAGCTCAGAACTCTCAAAAATTTGTTGACCTGTGTTATAGGCTAATGTTAAAATATTTTTTTTATCAACTAAGACAATTTTTTTTGTTCTAACTAGTTATAGACAGGGCTGGAAAAAAAAACTAAATGGGCTTTTTTTTAACAAGTTTTTGGTTTTATTTTTCCAAATGCCCAAAAACTCGTGGGCATGGCAAAAGAAAAGCCCTTTTCTTTCTTAAATAAAAGGGGCATGTTTAATAAAAGCCCCTTTTCTTAAAAAAAACTCCTAAGAGCTTTAAGAAAAAATAACCCACCCATCAAAATTTTTTGAAATTATTATGAAAACTAAATGTTTTTTGGTCCTTTGGCCACTTTTTGGGGTTTTTTTGCCCCTTTTCTTGAGGCTTTTTTTGATCTTTTTTGGCCCTTTATTTTTGCCCCCTTTTTTTTATGTTTTAGGGAAAAATGAGCCAAAGTTTTTCTCATTGTTTTCCCAGCCCTGGTTATAGATGTGTATTGAATTTATATTTTGCAATGCAATTTAAAATTTTAAACTTATTACGCAAGAATTTTTATTGCTAATATTTTTGATTTAACTTCACTAATATTAGTTTTTAATCTTAAAAAAGCTACAACGCAAAATTAATGTTTTGAATAATTGATTATAACCTTTAATTGTTGATGACCAGCTAATTAATTGACTTTCAGCTTGGACGCATAAAAAAGAAGTAACAAATTATTCTGTCATCTCATACATTCTTTTCAGTTAATTTGTCAGCGTGCTGTAAAGATCAGAATAAAAAATAACAAATTGAAAAAAAAACAAAATTTTAAAAATTGCATTTAGTAATATGCAACTTCCACCAAAAAACAAAATTACATTTTTGAAAATCAGAAGCTTGCATATTTTTCTTAATACCATTTTGATATATAAATTATTAGTGTTTTTTAAATTAGTATATGGGTCCTTAAAACCGAAAAAAAAATAAATCTCGATTTGGTCTATTACTGTCAAAACTTATGTAATTCCTTACTCTTAAGTTTTTAAGCTAATTTGAAATAAGTTTTTTAATTAATTTTGGTAAAATTTATTTTAGGCCATTAACAACAATGTTTAATAAAAATAAAAAGGTCGAAGAGATAGGGGGAAAAATTTATACGTACTTGTTACAATATAATTATCGCAAATTATTATAAACATATATGAATATTTACATATATAGCAATTTTCAACCTTTGGCATGCAGGATTCACCAATTATAGAAAGGCTGCCTATCACAAACGTAAGCGCCCAAAATTCACTTTACTACGAATGTGCAAAAAATAAATCAAGTGGCAGCAATGGACATGCCCAAAGAGTAACAACAAAAGTAGGGTCGATAGATGGCGCTCTCTCCTATCCTAAAGTACATTATAACAAAACTACACTTCCACTAAGGTATGCTTTGATTGAAGAGGCCTACCTCTATAAAGAACAAGACATACAACGAGATAGCTCTCAAGCACGGCTTTCGATTTCTAACGCAAAAATTCCAGATAATTACCATAATGAAAAAACAACCCCAGAAAGGAGTCAATCGTGTAAGAAGGATGATATTGAATTGCCCTGCCACAAAAATAATCCTTCATCCAGCCAATTGTTGGCCAATGAAATTAATTTATCAAAACGGCTGAAATCTAAAGCTCTTATTAGTTCTTCCGATAGTAACAATAGGCAAAATAGTTACAAAATTGATAAAGAAAATGAAACAAGTCGAGGAGACGTGGTGCCGGCTGATGAGAATGGCCTTTTTAGCCAAGTAATTAATTTTTATTTTAAGGAAACATCCTTAAATTTTATCAGTAAGTTTTTTTTCCACTTCTTATGCTAAATACAATGTTTGGATTTATTACAAACTAATTACCTTAAAATATTTGATTAATTACCAATTAATGTAACCATTTAATATATTAAAGATATATGAATTATTTTCAATTCCTTAATTTTTGGATTCGTTCTAATTTACTAATATTTTTGTCGATTAACCGAATAATATTTAGAAGCATATATTGTTGATTACTTACTTTTTATCTACACAAATAAAATTCTTACTCTTATACATTTATAATTACAAATTTTTTGGCCCAAACAATAATCAAAAGAACTGTAAAACAGTGAAACACCCACGAAAGTTTTAAGAAAATTTGTATGAGCCAGAAGCAGAGCTGGGAAAAAACCCATTTTTCGACTAAACTCAAATTTTTGTTTTTTAAAAATTTATGACAGATTAAAAAAATCAATTATAAATTCAGAATAAAAGCAGAAAATCTTATATTTTATAAATATTTTCTTGATTAAAGCTAAAACCCTTTATTTTTTCTAAATTTTGAAATGAAAAAAAAGGGGTTTTACCCGAAAATGGGCATTTTCCCAGCTCTGGCCAGAAGCCCTATTAATGACACATATGACCGAACAAATACGGCTTCTCCGGCAAAGACCCTTGGCTAGGCAGACGAATTATAACCAAACAGTGAATGTTAATTTAATAAAAAGTTGAACATTTAGATCAAAGGGAAGAAAAGATTAGGAAAATTCGGATGGCTCCATGTCGGCACTATCCGCGTTAGATAAGGTGAAAAAATTTTTAAACACCACTAATGTAATGAGCTCCCTGGAAGCATCTAGCGAGGAAAGAGGCAAAATTTAGAAAATCAAACATCCAATGGCACTGGATTTTTTACTAATACTTCGATGAGGAGATAGAACGTCTTTCATTTTTCGACTAAACTCAATTTTGTTTTTTAAAAATTTTGACAAATTAAAAAAATCAGTTATTAAAATACAGAATAATAAGCATGAAATCTTAAATTTTATGAATATTTTCTTGATTAAAGCTAAAACCCTTTATTTTTTTATAAATCTCGAACAATATAAAATGAGTTTGACCCAAAAATGGGCAATCTCCCAGCTCTAAAAACGTTCACGCAGGCCACGAAAAGCTTGTCATGGCTGTGCTTTTTGTATCTGCCTTTGCCGATAACGTATTAAGGCATTGGTATTAATAAAAATAAAATTTTTGAAATAAAATTTTGAAACATAAACCAATTTTAATTTATATACCTTAGGTAAACAATACAATTCCCAACTCTGTCGACGCCCTAGATTCCGTCAATAATTGGCTTACATCTTGTGAAATTGATTCCTTGTATCAAGATTTGGCAACACTGGAATCAGAAATTTCGAAGAAATTTGAGACCTCTTCCAATGAGCTTGTTGTGGAGCCACACGAAAGCGTAACCTCTATGCATTTAATTGATATTTTTATTACACATTTCGATAGAAATTTAGAGATTTTAAAGTTATACCCCAATATACCATTTATAAATTTTCAGCGTTTTCTTACTATCCAGTCAAAGTTTGTATGCCTCTATAAATATAAAACAGAAGTTCATGATTTTAAGCACAGGCGCAATCATTTATTTTGAGTAGAAAAAAAATTATAATTTGTGAGTCTGCAAATCATTACTTATATGTACTCTTTTAATTTTTTCAATTGTTGTAGTGCAGCATTTTTTATAATGTTTTAAAAAAATCGTGTCATTGGCTGCGGCTAATACTTCTTTAAAAATTGTAAAAAAAATATTTCTAAAATAAAAATTTCTTTAGTAATATCAAAAAATAAAAAGGCTTTTTCGTCGTTAGAGGATATGCCTAACAAATTTTTGTGAGAAATAATTTTTTTTTCAAAAATTAAAATTTTTTTTTCACACTAACCGCCACGTCCATAACTCCTGGTCAAGAGAATTAGGTGCGTCTCTACAATGCCGTAATATTTATCGAAATGACGCCGCATTCTTCGGAATATTACAGGATGCAGACTTTCTGACCTTGAAACAGAAGGCCAAAAATAATTAAGCTGCTAAAACACTGCTCCTCTCTATATTTAATGAAGGAAACCGCATACCCAACAGTGGTAAATTGTTTATTTTACCCCTGTCGGGTACTAGGCAATCTAACCTAAACAAGGAGCTAAAGAAATTGCATTTTGAGACTGATCCGAAATAAACCCCTGTAGTGACCATCATAATGACATAAAAAATTGTTACATAATAAAATTTTGTTTCTAACGGTCATTGGTTATTTATTAATATATAAAAAAATTCCACCTTGATTATTTTCGAGGTCACGAAATCAACAAAGATATGCTCATTTTTTTACCTCATTCGGATCCCCAGAGCCATTATATATTAAAATGCTGGAATCAAGGGCCGGAACAGTATTGTTCCACTTTTATAAGTATGAAAATTAATTTTTGTAGACCTGTGATTAATTGTAATAAATTTAAGTATTACATCTTCTTGATCGTTTTATTTGTGTGTATGTGTGTGTGTATGCCCTGGACGTCTTCACAGCCCATCAAATTGGTTGAGGCTTCCGCTAATATGGATCAAAGAATCTTAGTTACCACAGCCGTCACACCTGAAAATGAGACCTCGCTCGATCTTAACCTAAATCAAATTACCGATGTGTGGCCCCTGGTTCAGACCAATTTACCCGTCAATATTGTTTCAGCCGTTTGTGGTAGCCCAAAATGCGAAAAAGTACCTTCTTTATTTATCGAAGCTAGTTCAGCTGAATTGCAGCCTAATTTTATGGCAACGGTTAAAGCAGAACTCATGGACAGTGATGCCTTACAAACAGTTCAACAAGCAAGAAAATCCTTACCTTCCATTATTTCAACCATTCACGCAATTCATCAGAATGCATCTTCTACACTCTTATGCACCCCTACCTCAGCCCAAATGCCTATTTCGAAAGCAACGATTAAAGCGGAGCCACTTATCCATGTCTCTCAAGTCGTTCCAAGATCAGACAACAACGTAGTTGTAGTTACGTCTATTATAAGTAATAGTTAATTCATATGCACCATCAGCAGCATCATTTAGTAATGTTAAAGCTAAATTTGTTTAATGGCCATTAGGGCTAAAGACAGTTTAATCGGGCCGTAATATTCCAGGCCATAATATTCAGGTCCACCTGACACATTTTATTCACGTCCGTCCTGCTTCAAATTTTGGTTTTGACCCAACACCGCCCGCCCCCTTTACAAATAGGGCCAGGCATTTATATTATGTAAAGTATATTATCCTTTAAAATAGTTAACAATGAAGTACAAAACTTAAAAGTGATAACCTCCCGTCCTCTCCTCCATTTTTTTTAGCTGTTGTTAACATTAATTAGAAAAATAAAGGCGATATGAGATATAATAAATTAGCCCTGCTCTTTTTCACTAATTCTGGCCCCGTCTGGAATCAGTTGGGGGCAGTTTTAGGACGGATATTGGGACATCAATTTTTATCTCTAGCTTGAAGTCTATGTCATATATCCTTTTCAGCTGCCACCACCGATAGCAACCCCCCAAAATCTCAAAATTTTGGCGAATTTAAAATTATTGGTGCCGTTAGTGGAAGGCTATGTTTTAAATCGGAATTCGATACAACTATAAGCACGCAATACAGTAGTCCCCATCATATCAATATTGAGAAGCAGGTATACATATATCTAAAAATAATGTCAATTTTCAAAAAATTACAAATATATTTGCCCTTAGATAGAATTTTGGCCAAGAAACAATAATTACACTACTATTAGCCTATGGATTGCTTTCATTTTTTTTTCTCAAATTTTTCTGTCACACAAAATTATACTACTATACACACTAACTTTTAATTAATTGTCAAAATAGGCACGGTGAAAGCTCATGGATAAAGTAAATTAAATAAAAGTTAAACTAACTTAAGATGTATGTTTTCAAATTATAATATCATTTCTGTTTTTATTAAATTTGTATAAAAAAATGTTATGTGATTGTTTGAACCTAATTTTTAACAAATAAAATATATGATTATTTAGATGCTAATTCAATATAAACAAATTAGAAATTTCAATTTTACAAAAAATTTATGTTTAATTTTATTAATTTGTTGAAAAAAATAATTATGGTCGATTCCACCTCAAATCGACAAACTTTTTCCCTTGAAGCCTCAGTTTTGGCTGAAAATTGGCACACTGGTAGGGTCCTTGGTTGCTGATAAAAACCTAAATTTTTTTTGACCGGAAGTGATTTTTGACGAGATATAAGCAAAAATATTTTTTATTTTTTTTGCAAAAAAAAATTTGAAGCAACTTTGCGCGCATGTATCATCAAAGGTAATGTAGCTGGAGTCATAATTTATTTTTTATTTTGAAGATTGTAATAAGTGCTACCTTAGACGCACATAATATTTGTAAATTTTTTTTAAGTTACTAAAATATTAAAGTCAAGTTTAGACTAAAATAAATAAAAAAACGTACCTTTGAATTTTCTGAAAAATTTATATAATATGGCCCTTAATAATGTTAATAAATATATGATTTAAAAAGTTTGGGACCAGCATGACTTTTTACAAAATTTAAAAAAATTAATTTTTCTCACTAATTTTGGAACACATTTATGCCCTTTGCACTATATTAGAATATGCCAATGAGCCAAATTTGACAGTATTCAAAAAGCAGGACATATGGGCAATTATATTAGACCATAATAGTTTGATTTAATTGATTACTACTATTATTATTAAATTTACAATAAAAAGGTGAACCTTAAAACCAAAAAAAGTGAAAAGTTTGCCTGTTTTCACAATCGACTTTCTGGTTAACCAGGCAACCTTTTTTCAATATTTAACATTCATTTTATAGATAAAATATCGCTTAATAACATATAATAGTCCCAGCTTTTTTCATTCGATTTTGACGCTTCTACAATAAAAATACCTAATTGCCAAACAGCAAATTTTCAGGTGTCAAAAAACTAACGCCGATTGTATTCGTCTGTGCAAACTTATTTTTTTTATTATTTTTGCATATTTAACTAAAACTATCTAGAACCTATATAATCAGTCATAATTTGCCTGTTTACGTGTTTAAAAAATAGTATATATGTGTATAGAAAATCTTAAAAGAACGAGATGGGTAAATTACAAAAAAGGAGATTATGAAATTATTCCATTATTTTAATTAAATTTGTAATATGTTATGCTTATTAAAACATATTCATGTGTTAAAATTTGTTAGGAACGCATTTAGTTATTAAAACTTTTGGTCAATGCCCAAATCCATATGCCTATAGAATCAAGTAACTGTGATATTTCCTTTTTCTTTAATAGGTCTAGTGCGTCTATATTATAAAACTAAGATGTGATTGGAACTAAAAGTGTTGGTTTTTAAACTTGATTAAGGTTGGTTAGATATATATTTTATGTCTTGTTCTAAATAGTCTTTCAAAAACATATTTGGCATTTGTGAAAATTAGTAAAAAAGACTCACTGTCTATTATTTACAATTAGGTGAATATTTAGTCTTAAAATTCATCATTGAAGTTAATTCTGCCCGTTATAATCATTTGAACTTGTTTAACCCTAAAACTGACTTTTTTTATGTATTTATAATATTAAAAAACCATATCACTATGTTTCATAAAATAATTGACTTTTTACGTTTATTTTAATTTTGTTGATAATCATAAAAAAAGAACATTTGTTAAAACGTAATATTCTAAATAAGCCAAATATATTCTATTTTACTTTTTTTATCAGACTTAACGTTGTTGAGGCTGTTTTATTTAAAAACTATTGAACAAAGGAAAAAAATAAATTTTTACAAATTTTTTAACCTTATTATTTATTCTAAAATCTTCCAAAGTTTTTATACAATAAATTTAACATATTTTTTGAATTTTGCCGAGGATAAATATGTAAATATATACTGTTCATCAAACTTAAAAGGACTAGTGAAATTAACAAATATAAGCGTACAAATTTTAAGTTTTTATTTTTTACACCTTAAAATTTCAAAATACTTGACAAACTTTTATTTTTATTTCATAAAAAGCTATGGGTACGTTGTGAAATGTTGGGGGAAATTTATGTTATTTAGCGATGTTTTATGTATAAAATTATGAATTTTCAAATTGGTTTGGTAGTGACCCAAAAAGTCTGCTTTGAAGATAGGAGTAAAATACTGAAAATCCAATTTTTTTGTTCTGAAGCTCCTTTTATCTTTTCAAAATTGACAATAGTATAAATCAAATTAATAAAACTGTTATGGCCTAACATAATTAGCCTCTATGTCTAACTTCTTATATATAATCAAATATGGCACAGGAAACAAATATTTGTCTGAAAATCAAAAAAAAAATTATTTTTTTGATTTTTTTAAAAAGTCATGTCGGTCCCAGACTTTTGAGTTCGAGTATTTATAAAGAATAATAAGAATTATATTTTAGCAATTTTTTAAGAATTAAAAAAATGCTTTTTTAGTTATTTTAAACTAAACATTCTTTATAAAATTGTAAAATTTTAAAATTAATATTTTAAAATAATAAATACATGCATAGCCCTTATTGTCCTCTTCAAAATATAATACTTTTTGACTTATAACCTCCCAAAGTTGCATTGAATGTGAAAATTCACCTTGCATTTTTTTTCTTTTTCCCCTATCTCCGTCAAAAATCAAAGTCTCTTTTCTTGCTTAAAGAAAAGGGGCATGTTTAAAAAATTCCCCTTTTCTTAAAAAAAAAATTTTAGGAGCTTTAAGAAAAAATAACCCACCCATCATAATTATTAAGTAAAAATGAAAATTTTTGAAATTATTATAAAAAAAACATAAAATGGGCTTTTTGGGGCTCTTTTTAAGAGCCACTTTTTGTGGGTTTTTTTGCCCCTTTTCTTAGTAAGGGCTTTTTTTGAATTCTTATTTTGGCCCTTTATTTGAAGCCCCCATTCTTTTTTTATGTTTTGGGGGAAAAAATGAGCACCATTGTTTTTTTTTCATTGTTCTCCCAGCACTGCTCTACACAGTCATTTACATTTAATTCTACTGGATATATTCGTAAAACTATCATTTTCATATTTTTTTTATACTTCTTCCTTTTCTACCCAACCATTGCCTTTTAGAAAATTTTTTACCACCTCGCTCAAAATCAAAAAATAAACCTAGAATACTACATATATTAAGGCATTATATTAACATATTTCAAAACTGTTTGAGTAATTTGACCTTACCTTATGCTTATTTTGGGAAATATTTTAACCGTTAATTTAATTTAGGTCTATTAATAGTGATATTAAAGAACTTGCCTTTGACGCACAGATTTGACGAAATTACCCTAACCTTCGCAAATTAATTTTGTAGAGGCCTTTAAGTTTCAAAAAATTCTCTATTAGATTTGAGAAAAATTAAAAATGTAGAATTTTTTTGTTGTCCAGTATAATCCAACAACTCATCTGCATGTCTTTTATATGCCATGCTAAATAATTCGGTTAAATTTTTTAACGCCATCTATGATTTAAAAATTATTATTCTTAGAATACGTGTAATGAAATTATATTATGCGAGTTAACTATAAAATATATTCTGTCAGTTACGATCACCTTAATTTATATACAGAATGGCCTCAAATATTTAACCTTAACAAATGTGTCTATGGTAAATGGTTTTATATTAATTATTAAATTTAAAAATATCTTTTTTTTTAATTGTTAATAATTATATTTTGTTAAGGTGGATTTTATTTACATTTTTAGATAATATTAAGCATGATATAATTTTGACCCGCGAATGGTGGGGTGAAAAAATTTAAACCTCTATAACTTCAAAAGTTTCAAAGCTATAATCTTTTTTTTTATTATTTTTAATACGTGCTCTCAAATAGTATAAGTAATTAGAAAATGCTTAAAGATTTATTTGACACAAAGTAGAAAAAAATTTAAAAATTAAATTTTAATTTTTTATTAAATTAATAAAAGTCAATAAATTAAATTTATTAATATTATTAACTCAAACGTGTTTTTAGGTCGAGTAGAACATTTTATGAAGGATATATGAAAAAAATTTATGCCCTGGAAAATTATTTTTGTCTATTCACCTTGAAATTCATGAAAAAAAAAATAATTTCTATTTAAATTATACAAACCATTTTATATACTTATTAAAACTATTATGAACGAATGCCTAAAAAATAGTTGCTTATAATTTCGATTTTCATTGAGACAATATCATGCTTTTAACATTAATGTTAAGAGTGTGGGGTCCTTATGGACCCCAATAGAATTTCTAATTTCTAAATAAGTCTAGTTAATAGACTTAGACACATTTTTAATTATTTGTTTATTATATATTTAATAAAAAAATTACAAAAATTTGGCCCATAACACAGGTCAACAAATCTCAATTTCAGAAACGTGAATCTTATTAAAACATTAAAGAATGCATCCACATGTCCTAATCTCATATATATTTTTAATTTTTCGTAATCTTCCGTCTTTGGCTTCTTAGATCCGTCTATAACTAAAAATGGCCTTTTTTGACGAAATTGGCAGATCTAAATATACACTGAAAGAAAAAATTTAGAAAAATTTGTTTAGGCCAGAAAAACTAGATTATATAATTTTTCATGATTACTTTATCAAATAATGTTCTTGTTGCTATATTTGATATTTACATAAAAATATTACGGGTCGATATTTACATTCGAGTCGGGCCAATCCCCACCATCGGGCCGAGCTTAAAATAAAAATATTTATTTCAGGCTGGGTCGCACGTAAAATAGTTTTCGGAGGATTAAGTACGCCTCCAATGCTGCAAAATTCATTGAAATGACGCCGCATTTTTCGGAATATTACAGGATGCAGACTTTGTGACCTTGTTATAAACAGAAGGCCAAAATAATTGAGCTGCTAAAACAATGCCAGTGGTAAATTGTCTCTTTTACCCCTGTCGGGTACTAGACAACCTGACCTAATCCAGGAGCTAAAGAAATTGCATTTTGAGTCTGATCAAAAATAACACCGAGTAAATTATAGTGACCATCTTAATGATATATAAAAATTGTTACATAATAAAATTTGGTTTCTAACGGTAAAAATTTATTGGTTGGTGTTATTGTATATAAATGAGGATGTTGGTACTTGACGTACTTTAAAAATGTAACATTTTATAAAGAAAAAAAAATCTTTATACCTTGAGTATTTTCGAGGTCACGAAATTAACAAAATAGATATGCTCATTTTTTTTAGCTCATACGGATCCCCAGAGCCATTATATATTAAAACGCTGGAATTAAGGGCCGTTATAGTATTGTTCCGCTTTCATAAGTATGATAATTTTCCATTTTAAACCTGTGATTAATTTTAACCAAATTTAACTATTACATCTTCTTGATCGTTTTATTTGTGTGTATGTGTGTGTATGCTCTAGACGTCTCCACAGCCCATCACATTGGTTGAGGCCTCCGCGAATATGGATCAAAGAATCTTAGTTACCACAGCCGTCCCACCTGAAAATGTGACCTCGCTCGATCTTAACCTAAATCAAATTACCGATGTGTGGCCACTGGATCAGACCAATTTACCCGTCAATATTGTTTCAGCCGTTTGTGGTAGCCCAAAATGCAGAAACGTACCTTCTTTATATATCGAAGCTAGTTTAGCTGAATTGCAGCCTAACTTTATGGCAACGGTTAAAGCAGAACCCATTGACAGTGATGCCTCACAAACAGTTCAACAAGCAAGAAATTCCTTACCTTCTATTATTTCAACCATTCACGCAATTTATCAGAATGCATCTTCTACACCCTTATGCACCCCTACCTCAGCTCAAATGCCTATTTCAAAAGCAACGATTAAAGCGGAGCCCCATACCCATGTTTCTCAAGTCGTTCCAGGACCAGACAACAACGTAGTTGTAGTTACGTCTACTATAAGTAATAGTTAATTAATACATGCACCATCTGAATCTTTTATAAATACTAAAGCTAAATTGATTTGCTTGATGGCAATTAAGGCTAAAGAGTTTAATCGGGCCGTGATATTCAGGCCCGCCTGACACATTTTATCCACGTCCGTCCTGCTTTGAATATTGGCGACCCAACACGCTACCTTTACAAATAGGGCCAGGCATTTAAATTATGTGTATATTTTCCTTTAAAATAATTAATAATGAAGTACAAAGCTAAAAAGTAATAACCTCCCGTCCTCTCCTCCATTTTTTTTAGCTGTTGTTTATACATTAATTAGAAAAATAAAGGCGAAATGAGATATAAAAAATTACAACGCTTATTTTTCTCTAATTCTGGCCCGATCCGTATGGAATCAGTTGGGAATACGTGCGGATTTTGGGACATCAATTTTTATCTTTAGCTTGAACAGCCTACCCATGTCATATATCTATTTCAGCTGCCACCACCGATAGCAATCACCAAAAATCTCAAAGTTCTAGCGAACTAAAAATTATTGGTGCCGTTAAAGGAAGGCTACGGAAACGTTTTAAACCGGAATTCGATACAACTATACCTAGCACGCAATACAGTCATATTAATATTGATAAGCAGGTATACATATATCTAAAAATTATATTAAAATACAAATTTATTTGTCCTTAGATAGGATTTTGGCCAAGAAGCAATAGTTTACTATTAGCCTATGGATTTTTCATTTTTTTTCAAATTTTTCTGTTCACACAATTATACTACTGTACACACTAAATTTTAATTGTCAAAATTGGCACTGTGAAAGCTCATGGATAAAGTAATTTAAATAAAAGTTAAACTAACTTAATATATATGTTTTCAATTATAATATCATTTCTATTTTTATTAAATTTGTATAAAAAAATGAACCTAATTTTTAACAAATAAAATATATGATTATTTTGACGCTAATTCAATATAAACACATTAGAAATTTTAATTTTACTAAAAAATTTATGTTTAATTTTATTAATTTTTTCAAAAAAATAGTTATATATTTTTAACCTTTTTATTTCGAAATCTTAAGTTGTATTCATTTTTTTTTTCTTTTTACGAAATATTTCAGTTTTTATGTAAGAGCATTTGGATGACGAAAATTAATACAAATCATCCGGGCTTATAACCTAAATCAAAACTAGCGTTCTACGTTAAATTTATTGATCTGTAGCCTATGAATATATATTTTTTGATTGCAAATATTTCAAAAGTAATAATTCCAGTTTAGACATTTGTTTATATGTGTCATGTGTAACGGCTTTTAGATATAATAAAAGTGTTAGGATAGAAGTTTGACAATAGTTATTATAATTATGTCAATGAGAGAAAATAATATCCGTAATAAGTTCTTATCTAATATATACCGCTTCCCTAAAATCTCTTCAAGTTTCGCCTAATTATGTAAATATCAAAAAATGGCTAAAAAATTTGGCCATTTTCGGATTTTGCCACCTTGAGATAAAGATTAAATGCAAGAATTTTTTTTCTTATCAAAATCACTTGTAACTTATATTTCTTTTCTTAAATAACGAAAAATTTAATTTCTAAATATATTAAGCTTAAGTATCAACATTTAAATTCTACAAAATATTTAGCACTCCAACCTAAACAAGATTCAATATATTATTCGTTTTATGAAATAAAATATCATTTAAGTTTTAAAAGAATAACTCTTATTTTCTAATGTTTTTGTTCAAACATTTTTTTTCAGGAGTTTTTAATGTTTATATATGGCTTAGTTTAAAAATAATACGGCAAACGGGTTTGAAATTCGACCAAAAAAATCCTGAACCAGAATTTGCCCCCCCCCCCCCCCCCAAGCTAAACCCTTTGCTGCCCTCTAAAAAGAAAAAAAGCCAAATTTTAAGGTTCAGTTTAAAGGCTTAAGTCCTTATCTTAAATGTAAAACCGGGATCCCCCAAGATAATTTAAAATTTATGGTCATTATTAACCAGGCCCGATTCTAGCTTTTCCATTTTAGGGGGCAAAACCGTGGGGGCAGAAAATTTTTTCCCTTCGCGCAAAAAATATACATTACAACAATAGAATCCATGTTAAAAATTTTTTAAGAAATTATGTATTTATTATATCTAAATAAAAATAATATTTCGTTTATAATTTGGATATATAATTAAAATTAATTTTTCACTAATATCAATTGCTTAAAAAGATATGAGATTTGAAATTTATTTTAAGTATTTTATCATTTTATCAATGGCATGAAAATTAGAAATATGATACATATAATGATAAAAATAAATTATATAAACTTTATTTTAGAAAATGAATAGTAAAATAAGATTATTTTATAAAATAAATTGTATAAGTATGCTTGGAAGAATATATATGAAAAAATATTGCCTATATATAACTAGATTAATATTAGGGTAAAAAATTAAATAAAACCTGAACAACGTTAAATGCGCATAAAAAAAAATTGCAATCATGTTTCAAAATAGTAAATAATTAGCTGATTATGAGCAGTGTTTTTTATTAATTTAACAATTATCCTAGAGGTTGTTTTGATTAAATTATAAAATTCATCAAAATTTAACGCCCCAGTTAATGATTTTCCCTGAAAAACCAAATCACCTTTACCAGGTCACTACTTAACAGTAAGAAGTTATTATCCTTCTTAAAGTAGAAAATGTCTACAACTCGACTAAAGAGCCATTAACAAACTTATAGGAAAAATGTTAAATAGAATAGAAAACATCTTAACATATAAAAATTTAACAAAATCAATAGTACACATTCTGAATAATTAAGTTTCTTATTAAAAAATTTCCATCTTTAGATAATGAATTTTATCAATTTACTTATTTTAAAATAGCTCTAATTTATTTATATCTAAATTTATCAAATTTATAAAGGGAACTAAAGATTTTAAATAACTATTATCATAAACTATTATCAAAATATAAATAAACAATAATATTAAAATAAATACTTTTACTTTCTATTATTTAAAATATTTTCAAACTTATGAGTAAAAAATAAATAAAAATCAGAAAAATCTTTAGGTTTAATTTTTCTTTTATCCAAAGATAAATTATTGTCATTTAAAAAAGTATTAATATCAAAATAATTTTTGAATAAACTTCAAATGTATTTTAATTTCTTAATTTTTAATTAACAAACATGGGACAAATCAGAAGTTTTAGAAATATAAATCTTCTATTGAAATTGGTCTATAATTATTTTTAATAAAATTTTTAATTAAATAAAAAAATAATTTATAAATTGTCAACCCCGATTCGGCCCTGTGACCTCAAGATATAAAAGTTTTTTTTATTTTTAAAAGAGTATTAATTTTTAGTAATTTTTGAAAAAAAAACAATGGATAGGGAGTTACCACATTACCAATGAGGCAACAGCCGGGGTATGGTCCCGCATTCACTATCTACCTTGATTGAAGAAATTTATGAAGGGAAGAAAAATTATCAAAAAAATCTTTCCCTTCACTTAAAATTTCAAGACAATCTTTTATAACAAGATGCAATCGGTGGTTAAAGCAGTGAATATACGGGACATGGTGTCCAGCTATTTTGCTTAGAAATACTTGAACACCACCTTTTCCCCAGGGCATTAGTTCGCCCCATCGTAGCATTGTGAGATCAGGTTCTTTAGTTCTAGATTATATAGATTGATGACAAGTGAGAATTTCTTAGGCATCAGAGTAAATTGCTTTCACAAATATAAAGCTGTCTGTTTCAAATTTTTCTATATATTTATGTGTTAGTTTGATCTCTCTTGCGGATGAGAAGTATTAAAGAATAAAAATACTTTTAAAAAAATTAAATATTTTAAGATAATATTTTTTAGATATTTTTGACGGAACAAATTTAATTATATTATATGGAAGAAATAAAATTATTATATATTTTTTGGGGGGGGGGCAAATTCAATTTTTTCTGGGGGGGCAAACATAAAATTACTTGTATTTTTGGGGGGGGGGCAAATCAATTATTTTTGGGGGCAAACAAAAACTTTTGGGGGGGGGGGGGGGCGCCCCCAAGGGCAGAATCGTGCCGTTATTAACTAACCTAATTATTTAACTAAGTTTCCCCAAGTTATTAACCCTTCCATTAACCTAAATTCTCAATTTTCGTTATACAAGGATCATATACATCAACATATTCATTTTATAAATTTTGTTTCTTTTCCATTTGTGACCTATTTACAGATTGATTCTATTAAGTTATAGCTTTTATTTAATAAAATATAAGAAAACTTATCCAAATTAAATGATAAGTCAGGCATGACACGTTTAGACTTGGCAACCTACTTTTTAAGTTAATATAACATGTGAAAATTTATTTCTTGCCCCACCCCAATTGCCAATCTCATTTAATTAAATTAATATATTAAACATAAAAAATTTTTTTACATTAACTTTCTTAGAAGAAAAACATTTATTAACATTGTTTTGTCTTCATTTGTTCTACATGTTTAATCAATTTATTTTCCAACAAGGTTGACGGCCTTATTTCATACATTTTATTTCCTTTTAATTTAGTGACAGTTCCTACTTGCCAATTGTTCGGTTTACGTATAATAATATTAATATCTTTATTTAATAAAACTAAATGCCACAAAACATCTGAGAATCCAACACTCACCTGCATGTCATATATGCCAAGCAAGCAAATGTTAATTATTTTTATAACGCCATCTATAATTTAAAAAAAATTATTTTTAGAACACTTGTAAGGATATTATATCATGCGAGGTAACTATAAAAATATATTCTGTCAACTATGATCACCTTAGTTTAAAAGCAGAATGGCCTCAAATTTTTAACCTTTACAATTGTGTCATTGTGGTAAATGGTTATATATTAATTATCAAAATTAAAAATATATTTTTTTTTAATTGTTTATAACACAGGTCAACAATTTTATGAGAGTTATGAGCTAACAACGGAAATCAAACTTGCCATCTTAGTGATTTTCGAATCCGTTTACCGTTTTTTCCAATCAAACTTCGTTAGTCAGCTATAAACATTGAAAATATTAGAAAAAATGCTAAAAAAACAAAAATAAATGGAAATTCTTTTTGGATATTATCCGTTTTATGATCCTATAACTTGAAAGTAAATTGCTAATAATTTTAGGTAACAACCTTTTTTAGATATGTTTTTTATAAGGAATCTGAATATGCCAATAGATTTTTTGTAGAATTAATAGTAAAAATTTTGTGAATTTTTTTCTGAACTTTAGACGCGGTTTAAAAAATTGGAGGCATTGGAAAAATAACTAAACCCGGGGTGGTAATCGCAAGAAAATTTTCTACAAAACCCTCAAAAATTCGTTTATGTTGTTTTTTTTTGTTTTCCAGTATAACATATTGTGTTTTATTTAAGTTTGGACGCGGAATATTTTGTATTTTCTTAATGCTGATGTAAAAGCTTGTTGTACTAAAAAATTTTATACCGCATTAAATTAGTCAAAAAGGCCATTTATTCGATATGGACGGATATAAGGAGCCGAAGCCAGAAGAAACTAAGAAAAACGAAATATACATATGAGAGAAGGCCATTATGGGAATAAATTCTTTTATGTTTTCATAAAATTCACGGTTGGGCCACTGAAATTTGTTGACCTGTGATATCTTATGTATACCATAAATACATTTAAGATTTTATTTACATTTTTATTAAATTGTTGACTTGAAAAATGAAAATTAATGGGTAACAATAGTGTTCTTTTGAAATGTGTGTAAAATACAGCTTAAACAAAGAGTTTGTGGGTGGTTAGAAATTATGTTTAAAAAATTGTAAGTTTACATTTGGCTTAGCAAAACAGAAACGTCTTATTTGTTAAATATCTCGTTAACATTATTTCAAGAAACAAAAGTCACAGTTGATTTCTTTTTCACAGGGCACATGCAAAGTGAGTTGTATGTTCGTGAAATTTTGAAAATTCTGAATCTTTAAAAAATTTATTTTTTTTCCAAATTTTTTTCAAAAATTTTTTATTTCAGAAAAAGCTGCGCATATATTAAATTTGGTAACATTTTGAAATTTTGCGTATTATATCAAAATAAAATTTTTCAAAATTTTGAAAATTTCACGAAAATACAAACTCTCTTTGCACGTGCCCATAAGTAAATTTAAGTTGAAATGCATTTTAATTTTAACAAATTATTTATTGTATTTTCATTTAAAATTATTAAAATATTATCTACATAATTACAAAAAGTTGGGAAAGTTTTATTAACAAGAAAAAAATTTTATTTACTATATATCTTAATACAATTTCGCCTACATATGAAGATCAAGAAAACCCCATTGGCACATCAAAAATTTGTTTGTAAACAAAAAATTGATAAATTGTAAAATTTCTTATTTCCATGAGTATTTCATGCATATTTTTTTTTAAATTTTATTTTTACATAAAAGTTTCAAATATTTTCCTTACATTTTGATAACTTCAATTTTATACATCCTATATGTGTGTAAATATGTCCTAACATTAATTTAATTCAATTATATAATAATTTTAATAATTAAATAGAACCAAATTATAATTAAATATGTATCATAATTTAGGAATCAGCAATTGATTTAGCGATAAGAAGCACTATCCAATCAAACAGGGGCAATTTTTGTATTCCGTCGGAAAATGTAACTGGAGAAATCACTTGTGATCCGTTAGAAGGAGATTTACGAGATTTAATCCTCACTCCTTTGTCACCCGTAATAACGTTTCCATTAGAAGTGGCCCATGACATCACCTCTTCTCATCCATTGGCGGAAAATGAAATTGATTTGCTGTTTCAAGACGATCCAGTGCTCAAATCCGGGGAGACCGGTACAACTTTCTCTAACGCCATCGAAGAGCCAAACATGGTAACTTTTTGAGATCACGTCTATCATGGATAAGAGATATATATGTTAAAGTGTCGGCTCTAGCTCAGTGGTGAACAGAGTTGGGAAAAACCCATTTTTCGGCTAAACACAAATTCTTGTTTTTTAAAAATTTTATGACAGATTATAAAAATCAACTAAAAATAGGTACAAAATTTAAGCATAAAATCTTAAATTTTATAAATATTTTCTTGATTCTAAACTAAACCCCTTTATTTTTTCTAAATTTCAAAAAATAGAAAAATAAGTTTGACCCTAAAATGGGTTTTTTTTCCAGCTCTAGTGGTAAAATATTATTGCCAACGAAGGAGAATTGGGTTTGGGTGTACAAAAGGTATCTTTCTTCGAAGTACTCACATGTGCAACTACTTTGAAGCTGCGAAGTGGCCTGCATAGCCGCAGTATACGCCCTAAACGATATGCCAAAAACGAGAAAGCCTAGGCTAAAAAGTTGCTGGCGTTTGAGCAAATTTTACTTAGGATAAAAAGAGTCAAGTCAATAAACGGGTAAAGCGCTTCTATATGGGGAAATGCGAACTTCAATCACAATATAGTTTAAAGTTTAAATTGAGCTGTATTGCGGCTTAGGCCAAATTTACAAATAAAGGTTGAATATTAATTATTTATAAGGTTTAATGTTTTTGCATTAAAAATCATAAACAGAGTGTATCCTTTGTGACAACAAAATAATCTTGGTAGCAACTATTAATAAAAAATAAAGGCAAAAATAAGATTAAAAAAGTCTACCTACTTAAATTTTTTAAATATGGCTCAATTGGGGCATATTGCATATTTCTCAAAAAGCTTTTAAAGGACACGTTTAAAATAAATTTGTTTTTTTTTGCAAGAAAATATTTGACAAAGTTTTTCTGTTTTTGGCGAAATTCGTAATAAATGTAATGCAAAATTAATTCGTTTTATTAAGATCAAATATAATATTCGTTTTAGCTAAGGTATTTTACTTTGCCTAAATAAAAATATGAAAAAAATATTATAAAACATGGTATTATGATCTTTTAATTGCTCGCGTTATCTGCATTGTGGCC
The DNA here is from genome assembly GCA_030555515.1 of Acutogordius australiensis. Taxonomy (NCBI): domain Eukaryota; kingdom Metazoa; phylum Nematomorpha; class Gordioida; order Gordea; family Gordiidae; genus Acutogordius; species Acutogordius australiensis. The sequence continues at coordinate 1,731,532 of CM060244.1, read as the reverse complement.
AATAAACAGAGCTGGGAAAGATTTATTTCTGGTTAAATATATTCTTTTTCCTAAAAAAATAAGGCAATATAGTTCGTCAAAAAATTAAATTTGAAAATTAATTCTTTTTGCTATTCCTAATTATATTTTTAAAATAACCATAAGAAAGTCAAAAAAAATTGGCCTTGAGCTTGGTCACTATTTATCGCATATAAAGCAGATTTTAGCATTTTTGTCTATTAGAATTTTTATATACTTGTTAATAAATTTCGTTAAATATTATTTTGTTTTTTTACCTTAATTTTAATATGTATCAAAAAAAAATAATTTTATAATTTTTTTTGGATTTTATTGCAGTCCAACAATATCAATGATACTTTTGTTCCTACCTTCACCGCTACCATGTCTCCGGATTCATTTATAAGAACTTATGAAAGTTGGGAAAACCATCAAATAGTTGCATCTTCTAATAACATCATTCAAGCCATCTCGTCCTACCCACCTAATCATTCCTGTTCTATTCCAACGACAATTACAACCAATCTAAGAGGTTTATCGGTAGACAATCGGGGCATAGAATTTCAGCAAAATGAAGGTAATTGAATATATCTTTTTTATATATAACACAGGTCAACAATTTTGAGAGTTATGAGTTATCTACAGAGATCAAACCTGCCATCCTAGGCGTTTTTCCTAATAAAACTTAGTTAGTTAAAAATACATTGAATATTTTAGAAAAAAAGGTTAAAAAACCAAAACAATTTTAAATAAAAATAAATTAATTTTATTTTAGCACAAATACAATAGTTAAATTTAAACTTCAAATAATATTTTTATTAAAAACCAATAATATATCGTTTTTTTAAGTTTTGACGCGAAATATGTTGTATTATCTAAATGTGTAAGAGGTGTATATATTTATAAAAAAATTTTTTTATTATTTGTGATAAAAAATGTAAGTTACAAGGGATTTAAATATGCAAAAAAGATTTTTAAGTTATTTTCTTAAGGTATATTAGATATGTCAATTTGGTCAAAAAAGGCCAATTTTTGTTATAGACTGATCTAAGGAGCCAACGACGTAAGAAACTAAGAAAAACTAAAAACATATATGAGATTAGGCCATCATGGGGATGCATTCTTTTATTTTCATAATAATCTCGTTTGTGACATAAATATTTGTTGACATGTATAGTCAATACTTATTTTCGTTTTCATTTTTAGGAAAAAAATGAGTTCATGGTTACTTATAGGCATTTTGTTTGGCAGTTTTGGGGGCCATAAACGGTAAAAAAAGGTCATTATTATTGTAAAAGCTTGTTTTTTAACTTTTAAATCTTCAAATACTAGGATTTGTATTTTTTTAACAATAGGCTGTTTTATTGTTTTTATATAAAAACAGAAATGCAAATGATGCAAGCAGCTTGGAATTTATCGTCATTGAGGGAGGCTGAACAAATGGTTTAATTTTGTTTAAACAATCATTTTGTATATTATTGAGTTAATAATATTAAAAAAGATTATATTTATTAGAAAACTAGCATTAATTTGTTATAACAATTAGCAATGTTTATAATTAATTAAAAATATTGTATGTAATATAAGAAAGAATAATTAAAATAATTAAAAGAAATTATATATATATATATACAAATTTTTAGAATCTTTTAGCCATGTATTTTTTAAAAAAAATAAATATTATTTAAAATTTCTTTTAAAATTTTTATCTAATGCTACTTGGTGAAAAAAAATTATTTTTGATTCGTTTACCAATTTATTTAAAAATTTTTAAGGCTTTATGACTATAAGTTAGAAACGTAGTGGCAACAATTGGTGTAATAATATTATCGGAATTTAAATAACAATATATTGTATTTAAAATTGGGAGAATTCTGACCTTATTGACGGGCTTAGGTTGCTTGTCTATTGTTAATTGTTTGGTGAGTATTAGATGCTGAATTCTTGCCTAGAAGGATCTTGGACTGCCTTAAGATTAAAATCATTAAATTTACTCTAAATTTTTTTAAAAGATTTGTCGGTAGGCTATGGGAAGTTTGAAGCTGAATAGGAGGGGAGAAAACAGCTTGGTCAAAATTATTAATTTTAGATTTAATAATTTGGACTAAAGGAGTCTCATCAAGAGGGTCTGTGATTCTTAATATCAAGATTGGGGATAAAATAAATTTTTCCCAATTATCAAGGCTAGGAGATTCCACTAGGTGACAATTTTGGAAACACCGTAAACGGCATCTATCGCAATTTTATGAGCCCTTAATATTATGGGCCGACATTTAGACAAAATTTGGGTTCCGGCCTCTAATAAAAAGATCTGCATATTTTTTAAGTAGGTCCTATTGTTAGAAAACTTTTTGTTGCTTGCTCGAATAAATTATATTCTTAAACAAGGGGGGAAATATCGGGGATTAAACTTTGGAAATTAGATCAGACTGAGGCTCATTTACTAAAAGAACTTCCGGTTTATTGCTGATATTAAATACTTTTTAATGATGCTTCATTGCAGCCAAACCATATGGTCAATAATACTTGCGCTCCTACCTTCACCGCTACCATGTCCCCGGATTCATTTATAAGAACTTATGAAAGTTGGGAAAATAATCAAATAGTTGCATCTTCTAATAATAGCATTCAAGTCATCTTGTCCTACCAACCTAATCACTCCTCTTCCATTCCAACGACAATTACAACCGATCTGAGAGGTTTAGACAATCTGGGCTTAGAATTTCAGCAAAATGAAGGTAATTAAATATATCTTTTTTATATGTAGCACAAATTTTTTATGAGTTATCCAAGGCTAGGAATTGAGCCAAAAAAAATTTGGCTCATTTTTTCCCATAAAACATAAGGGGGGCTACAAATAAAGAGCTAAAATAAGAATTCAAAAAAAGCCCTTACTAAAAAAGGGGCAAAAAACCCCACAAAAAGTGGCTCTTAACAAGAGCCCCAAAAAGCCCATTTTATGTTGTATTTAAAATTCGAAAAATGTTGATTATGGGTGGTTAATTTTTCTAAAAACTCCTAGTTTTTTCTGAAAATTTTTTTTCTTTAAGCAAGAAAAGGGGCTTTCTTTTGCCATGCCTACGAGTTTGTGGGCATTTGGAAAAAATAACTCAAAAAACTTGTTAAAAAAACGCTCATTTAGTTTTTTTTCCTAGCCTTGGAGTTATCTGCAGAGGTCAAACCTGCCATCTTAGGGAATTTCAAATCCGTTTACCGTTTTTCCTAATTAGTTAGTTAGTTAGTTATAAACAATGAATATAGAAAAAATGGTTAAAAAACAAAAGACTCAAATAAAAATAAATTAAAATTTTATTTTTGCATATTTACAATAGTAAAACTGTTAAATTTAAACTCTAAATAATCGTTGAAAACCTATGATATATCGTTTTATTTAAGTTTTGACGCGAAATATTTTGTATTATCTAAATGCCGATGTAAGAGCTTGATATAAAAATTAAAAAAAATTTCCATTATTTATGCTAAAAAAAGTTACAGGGGATTTTAATATGCAAAAAAGATTATTCTTTATAGGGTATATTTAGATCTGTCAATTTAGTAAAAAAAGGCCATTTTTCTTTATAGACGGATCTAAGGAGCCAACGACGTAAGAAACTAAGAAAAACGAAAAACATATATGAGATTAGGCCATCATGAAGATTTATTCTTTTATGATATCATAATAATCTCTATTGATATAAATATTTGTTGACCTGTGTAATCAAAACTTGTTTTCGTTTTTATTTTTAGGAAAAAAATGAAAATAAACCAATTTTATTCATGGTTACCCATAGGCATTTTGTTTGGCTGTTCTGGGGGCCATTAACGGCTTTAAAAATCATTCGTTATCAATGTAAGGGCTTATTGTTTTTTATTTTTGAACATTTAAAATACTAAAATTTGTAATTTTTTTAACTATAGGCTGTTTTATTGTTTTTATATAAAAACAGATATGCAATTGATGCAAGCAATTTGGAATTTATCGTTATTGAAGGAGGCTGAACAAATGGTTTGATTTTGTTTAGACAATCATTTTATTTATTAATGAGATTTGAATTGGATTAAGGAATATTTTATTGAATTACGGTTACCACCGACAGGGCTAAAAGGGGCTATGCCCTGACGGGTATGCCGTCTCTTTCAAGAGATGTAGGGCAAGGGGGGCATTGTTTAAGCAGGTAAATGACTCTGGCCTTCGACTTTTGCTAGAGTTGTAAAGCCTGCATGCTATAATATTCCGGAGAGTGCGGCGTCATTTTGATGGATATTGTGGTATTGGCGGAGAGACGCGCCTAATTCTATTGACCCTAAGGGTTTTGAACGTCTCCGCATAGGAATTACAAAGCTCCTCACAAAAAAAACGGTTACCAAAAAATATAAATTTGATTAAAATTTTCTGAAATGCCTTCGGATCGTTTAGTATAATTATTAAAATGATTTTTAGAATAATCATTAGTTCATTAAAGTTTCACAACAAACAAAATTAAACTATAACAAATACATTGTTTCTTATTTAGTGCTCTAGGTGCAACGCCGATGCAAAATTCATTTGCTGTAGCCTTGCCTCGTATTGCAGCTTCGAATGCCAACGTCTTGATTGGCCGGCCCATCAAAAATACTGTACTCCGGAGTGTTTTCAAAAACATCAAGCTCAAATAAACGCTTCATCTCACCATCGACATCAACAAAACACTGATTCTCATTTGCCAAACATTGTAGACATTGTCGAAACCAATACAAATGACACTATACATATTATTCAAAGTGGCCACTTTGTTAACATGACAACCGATGTCCTAGGGTATCAAGTTAACACCAGCCTACCAAATCCAATCACAAACAAAAACCGATTTTTACAACGTTAGTCCATTTAAGGCAACCTTTAAAAAGGTACCGTTTATTTGTAACAGGTGATAACCAAAATTTTAATTTGTCAATACAATATATTTTTGAATGTTTAGCGAGATATAAAAAACTGCAATAAAATAATCTACATAATAAGGCGTTATCTCTATATTTATGTCATTTATTTCATCAGCTGAGTCCGGCCTTTTAAATTGATTACAATCGATGGAATGCCGGAGGCAAAAATGAATATTTTTGCAACCACAAAAAAATCTAAAATAATATACCTAATTTTCCACATTAAAATTAATAGTGACCTCAATTTTTAGCCCCAATTAATGAAAAAAAATGTTTAAATATTTAGCTCATACTATTTTTAGATTATAAATTACATTTGGCAACCACGTTGATTATTTTTCGTGACTAAATATGAAAACATTCAAAAAAGTTTTAATCGAACAAGCGGCAAAAAAACCATAAAAATAACTTTTAAAAGTTTTTTGAAAGTCATTTTATTAATAAATTCATAACATTTTTTTAAAGATTGATGTATTCTAGCTGCTTGCAAAGTTTGATTGAGAAAAACGGTAAGTGGATCATCCCAAAGATAGCATGTTTTGGGGATATTTAAATTAGATACTTTTGTCGATCTGTGTTATATTTTATATTTTTTTCATTTATTTTATTCGTCCACTCTCATGTGGATTCATAATAATTCTTAACTATTTTTTTTCTTTGTTAGACGATCAACAATTCTACCAAAGAAATGAAATTTCTAATAATTTATTTTAATTTTTTCTATTAATAGTTAAGCATTTACAAACATAAGTATATTTAATTATTTGTTTTTTTTGCACTTTCTTTTTCAACAAATATCTTTAAACTTGTTTTCAAATTTTACTAGGTAAAAAAGCCCACTATATGGATCTCAAATGTATAACTCTACCCCCTTTTGAATTAGCTGCTTTAAAAAATTTCTTCCAAGGATAAATTTAACAATATCCTTTTCATTTTGTCATATATCGTCCGTATATGATGTGATATCCCCATTTTTCAATGAGTTACAATTTATATTTCTTGTCTATTTTTTGCATTGTTGAGACTGGTTATACTCTCACGAAAAACCGCCACCGAATTCTAAAGCTGTGCATTTTTTTGAGTGTCTTGGCTTATACTAAGCAACCGGCGTTGTGTTAAATCTCATTTGACTCTGTCGAGGCCACTATTTGGAATTAATTCAGATAGTAGACCGTTTCGGTAAAAGAGGTTTGGGGAAACATGGAGGGGCAGGAGCCATTTCGTTAAATTAACTGATTTCGCCAAGCGATGTTATAAACGTAGTGTTGCAAAAATGCAAAATGTTTTCCGTTGACAAACATTGATTTGGACACGGTAACCAGAGGCGGCCATAAGTGTTGGTGTTAGCAAAGCTATACCAAATGTCACACATTTTTTTTTATACATAAATGAGTTCAAAATCGCTAATTTTTGTATTAAGAATTACTGAGTGCTGCCAAGCCATTGCCTATATTGCTGTGATGGAAGGACTGGTCGTGGCTAAAACTAGAACCGTGATAAAATAGGGGCAATAAAAAATTTATGTGGCATGTTTGATTCCTAACCAGTGCTGGGAAAACAATGAGCCAAAAAACTTTGGCTCATTTTTCCCCCAAAACATAAAAAGGATTTATAGGGCTCTAAAAGCCACTTATAGGGCCATAATTTTTCAAAAATAGCCTATTAAAATATTAATTGGCCATAAAATTGTAGCCCCATTCAAATTTTAAGTTGGCTTTGAAAAAATGTTCCCCAAAAATGCCACATTTTATTTTGCCCCTTATAATAATACACAAGGCTGGGAAAACAACTAAATGTGGCTTTTTTTCGTTAAACAGTTTACCTCTGGTTAATACTTGTCCAAATGACCGTTAACAAATTCGTGAAAAGTAAAGCACGTTATTTTGCTAAAGAAAGGCATGTTTTAGCTTCCCCTTTTCTTAAAAAACAACTCCTAGGCTTTAAGAAAAAATAACCCACCCATCAAATTTTCTAAATTATTATAAAAAAACATAAAATGTTTTGGCTCTTTTAACTCCTCCGGACGCCAATTTTTAGGATTATTTTATCCATCATATCTGGAAAGTTAGAGCGTTTTGGGAATACAGATTTGAGGGCTCCTTTAAAGAATTTTTTAGGCCCAACCTTTTTTTTAAATAACTGATTTGGCGAGCGAAAATATACAAAGTGGTGTTGCACATGCAAAATGATTTTTCCAGTCCTGGGGATAATAATTTTTCGAAAACAATTTGCAACTTTGCGTCCTTAAAGGAAAGTTATAACAAATGGGTTACACATTTTATTATTTTAAGGCGAATTTTTTTTGATTAAAATTTACCGGGGCTTCTTCGCCATTGCCTAAACTGCTTTTATGGAAGGACCGGCTTTCATTTGGTTAAAACTGGATCCGCTAAAAAAAAGGCGCAATAAAAGATTTAAGCTAGCCTTTAGATACAAAACATATGATAATTACTTTAGTCTTTTTCAGAACAACAAAGCTTCCTGGGGCCTGTCGCAATCTGCTAACAAATCAGGGAAAACTATTTTTTATAATTTATGTTTTATAATGAGCATCCAAACACATGAAAGTATTTTGAAAGTATATATGTGATATTTTTAACCAGTATTTTAAGGCAAGTTCAACGGTTCGCAGTTCGACTCATTTCTGCATTCTCTGTATAACAGGAAAATTATTTTTATTTACATTTGCTACTTAAATAAACACAATTTTGAAAATTTTGGGCGGTACTCTAAAGGTCGCTTATTTATAACAGCTTGATATATCTGCAAACTATACAATTTTATACATAATTTAGCGATGGTAAAATTTTGAGTTTCAAAAAGTATTTTCTTCTTAACCTGTTTTTTTGTGTAAAAATAGGGAAAATAATGTTATCAAATTGAACTTTTATTAAATTTCACTTTGGTAGCAATTGTTTGTTATATAAGGAGAACTTACAGCCAATTAAAAAACATAATAACCCAGCTTGGTGAGGTTGTAAGAGCGTACCTTAACAAAATTTTGTCGTTTAACACCATATCAAACACCAGTTTGAATTAGAGTTCTCACTGGACAACCGAAAACTTGTCCGACTTTGAGCCTCCTTTATGGCAACTAAAATTTCTGGTCAAGTTTGGCAGCTGATTTTATCTAAAATTTTCACGTGGTTAAAACCATTTTAAGATTGAAAAATTACTAGACTCGGGATCGTTATAGCCAGAAAATTTTCTAAAAAAGACTCCTCAAAACACTCGTTTAAATCGATTATTATCAAATGTTAAATCTAAAAATATCCAATAATTTATTTATTCCAACAACTAATTTTTATAAAAACGGATGAATAGGTATTGAAACTAAAGCATAAATGTGACCACTAAATATTAAAGAAATTGACAAAAATATATTTTAGTAAAGATCCACTAGAAAACAACTTTAAATTTCATAAATCACAATATTAATAATTTTATATGCTTAATCGCTTGTTATGCTAGAAGAAAAAGATTTATTTAGAACCCGAAATTTGATTTTTTTAATTTTAAAATTTTTTTACCTGGGATTTTGTTTTGATAAATCTAAATCTCAACCTTTTTTTGTTTCAAGTTTTTTTGTATTAATGGCTGAATTGTGCAAAAAAGCTACCTTTTTTCCAAAAACAAAATCCATTAAGATTATTAAATACGGTCCTTTGCAAAAGACTACTGCTGAGTGAAAGCGTGAGACTCTAGCCTATTTATAGTTTCATGTCTGGCCTTACAAATGATATATTTAAACATCTTAAATTTTAGATCCCCTATACAAATGTGCCAAATATTACAAATTTTTTGTCAAAATTTGAAATATAATATACACCAGGGGTGTAATGAGTTTCTATTACGCTGACCTTTAGGTTTGCTAACTGCGGTGTTGAGAGTATATATTTGGAATGATATCGGTTCTTTAACAATGCCATTTAGAACAGCGATAAATACACGTTTTTAGAACAGCGATTAATACACGTTATAGATCCAATTAATTAAACCTCTTTCGATTCGACGTGCTATCGAATCCTAAGTCCCAAGGGTTCAGTTAACAATTCTGCGTTCGTTTAAACTAATTTTGAATACTTTTATTGATCCATTAACTAAGTATCAAGGCGCACTGTTTGACATTTGTATGTAACATTATGGTATCTTACAGAATTTGAAATAGAATAAAACAACGAGTTTATTGAGCTAGTCTTTTTCACTTTAGTACGTTAGGGCACGTGCAAAAGCAAAATTTTGAAAATTCTAAAAATTTTAAAAATTTTATTTTTTTTTTAAATTTTTTTTGAAAACCTTTTATTTCAGAAATAGCATTTTATGTGTATAAACAAAATTTGGCAACTTTTTAAAAATTTGCGTTTTATTATAAAAAATTTTTTCAAAATTTTGAAAATTTTGCGAAAATAAAAACTCACTTTGTACGTGCCCTTAATAAGGCCAAAAACCAACAGTTTTGGCTGTTCTAATTATTTTTGATAAAATCTGCCGCTACAGTGCCCTCTGCAATTTAAGATCTCACTCATGGAAATTTGAGCGGAAGGAAGAAGATTTCCCTATTTTTGTGCTCCACAGCTACTCACTTATTTTTATATAAATAAAACTCCTTACAATTTGAGACTCTTTTGAGTTTTAACCTTGGTAGAGCGCAAATTTGTAAAATGAGTCAGATTAGCTAATTAATTTAGGTGTCTTAGCTTAACGTTTGTCAAAAAACCAATTGACTGTGACCTTGTGTACAACAACAACCCTTTTGAGAATTTCACGACTTGGTATTTATATGGTGGTGGCTATAGATGATCTCAATCAAAATGTGTTATACAAGCATTAATAAAAATACCGATTTTGGGAATTTTTGCATGTGTTTATAGATAGAATTAATATCATTATTTAATTTAAAAAATTTTTATTTATAATATATATTTTAGAGGGCATATGCATCATATATGATGAAACAAATTTTACACATATCTAAAATAGTGTCTTACATATTTTTTGGGGTAAATTTATTTAAACCTCTATAAAGCTTAAAATAACAAATTACATGTTTTACCCCATATCTTTAAACATTTACGGGCATCATAACCGTTAAGGCTTTGACACTCTTTTAACTCAGGCAAAAAGATTAAAGCCGACAGGTTAAATTGTAAGAATCGTTTTCACGCCTTCAACGTAGGGTTCTAGCTAAGCTTTCACTTTAGGCATATTTTCGGGTTTATTGCTTAAGCAGGCCACTCAGCAGCTCAAAGTGGTTAAACATGGATACTATTTTTCCAAAGAAAAGGCTTCCTGCACACGAATTAAAACTCCCAACTGTCTACGTGCCGGAGGTTTGACACTTAGCTATTGGAATCGACTTAATGAAGCTTCAAAGGTGGCTCTAGTTAAAAAATATAGCGTTTATATTAAATAAACTGCATTTAAGCCATGTGTTGAATAAGTTTGAGATTAAATCACACACGAATAGGGGCGTATAAAAAATTTTTTTAAAGGGGGGGAGGGGATGAAATATTGGAGATAAGGAAATACAAATTAAATTTTAATATGGATATTTCCAAAATTATTTTATAAGAGTGTATATTTTTTAAAAAAAAATAGCAATTTCATTGATTACTTTTCCCTTTTACATGATATCTAAATTCAACTGCTGGTAACATCATAAAAATTTAAACTAAACTTCATGAAGGGGGGGGGGGGGGCAATTGCCTCTTTTTGCACCGCTCCCTCCTCAAAACGCTCCTGTACACGAGTGTCATGTTAATAGGGTAATTGGTCACATAGGTAGATAATGAAAGAGGAAAAGAATTTTAGCGATTTTTATTTCACAGCATGTTATTAACTAAAAAATTTTGCCCTTTTAGAAAACGAGCAGATAATTTAGAGTTCTATAAAACAAAGGTATGACCTTTAGATACAAACATCAATCACACATTTAAGGGCATGTCTTATTATAGTTTATTTTTTATATATAAAAATAATGAGCTACTTCAAATCACCCCGATTTTTGAATGGTGCCCAAATGAGTTGCGCATTTGATACTAAGCATATATTTTTTTACTTTTCCAAATGAACATCAAGCATGGGGTGTAAAAGATTCTCTATTTTCTTACTCATCTTAAAATGAGTTGCGTCAAATCTAAAGAAAACAAATTGTAAAAAAAAATAACCATAAATTATTTATGGTCCTGCTTAATAATAGAGAAATATACCAAATTTTTATTTTATTTCTCTCTGTTTGTTAAACGCTTAAACATTCTAGGAACTCCTAAAAACCTATCAGTCACAGATCACACTCGTCCTCCTCACCTGAGGTCTGTTTACCTTCATAAAGTACAAATAAAATTTTTTCTTTAAGTGATTCCAATCTTCTTTCTAGGTAAGCCTTGGCCTATTTATAAATTTTTATTTCTATGGTCTCTTTTCTTTAGGGTCCTATCCGATATAATTGAGTTTAAATTATAAATATAGCATTCAGCTTACTTATGAAAATGAATAATTTTTAGTTAAAAAATATCTTTTTTTCCCATTAAAACTCAATTTGCATAATCGTCGTATATAAACAAAAACACTATAACCAGCACAATTTGAGTAGGAATGGCCGATCTCATTTCGAGAACTTGGGGTACCGACCTTTACGACGTGCCCTTCATCTCGTCCATTATTGCAATCGCTTTCGTAGGGATTGCTTTTAACGTTTTCGTTATCAGGATCATTCAATCCGGTTCCAAGTCTGTTCAGGCTTCTTATTACTTCTTGCAGAGCATACTCGTTGTAAATATTTTGAGGTGCGTCACCTACGGCATCACAATGATGGAGCACTTGATTCGACGCCATTCAACCTATATGGCGCCCTTGAGTTTGGGCCAATGCCATGCCCTAAGCGTAATGGTTAGGGCCAATATCTTTTTCCGCGAAAGTTTTGGCGTACTCGTGTTTTGTCTAACAAATTGTTTCATCGGGGACCGCTTTTTATGCCTCAAAATGTATGCGCGGATAGCTGAAATCAGGAAGACAAAAACTTATCGAGTCCTGCCCTGGATTTTGGGCCTAGTGTTTATGATCCTTTACTCCGATAACGTGAACAAAGCCAAAATGGTTTATGTGTCTGTACCATCCAAAGAGAAAACTTTAACTATCAACAGTTTGAATAATACTTTAATTTGGGAGAATCTGAAAATGAATGCATCTTACTTGCGCAATTATTCCAATATATATCTTCAAAAATCCTTTAAAAACAATAGACCACAATGTAATCTCGTATTCCCGAATACTAGGAAATATTTCGTCAGGGAATTCATCTACATTGCCGTCTTCGTGATCTCTCAATTCGCACTCACAGTTGTGTTAGCCTGCATGATAATTAAATACATTAAACGGACTAAGACCATAAGAGCTAGATCAATTTCACTAGCTGGAACATCTGCGATTCAGGGAACCATCAGCAGGTCGCGTTGGCGAAAGCAATCTCAAGTAAAATATTAATTGAAAAATGTTTTAAGCCGGCGTCTCCGAAAAAAGTGCTTTGATGACTATGATGGCGCCGAGAAGGTTCATTTTTTGAAGGGAGAGGGAGTGAAATTGAGGGGGGGGGGGGGCTAAGTTATAACAGTTTTATGACTTTGCTATCGGAACGAGATCAAATAGATTCTTGGTTGTTTCCAAGCTTTCAAAATAAATCTCAAAATTAAGTTTTTAGCTCCAAGACTTTAATAATTTGAATATTTAATGTGTATGTTTTATACTTCTTGGGTTAATAGGATAAAATGCGTCTCTTTCCCCTCAGTTCATTTAAATGGTGAAGGAATTTGCGGAATAATACAGCATGCCGGCTTTCCAACACTGACTCAGACAGAATGTCATAGAGCCAAAATAATATGCCGCTTCCCTTACTTGAAACAAACCGGATGCAGTGCATAGTCTCTTTCAGCCCTGCTAGATAATAAGAAAAATTAAAATGACCTGGACCACGAGCTAAAGAATTAATCCTGATTTTTATTGTTTAAACTTTTTTAAGGACAATATGTTTTCCCTTCAAACAAAAATCAACGCGTTATAGATGGGCTCATTAAACTTTTAAGTATTTTAGGGCGCGTTCAGACTCACTTAATTTTATTAAAAAATTTTAAAATTTTTAGAAATTTTAAAATTTTTAGAAATTTTAAAATACTTTTTGACATTGAACGCTTTTTTAAAAAATGTAGCCAACTTTTGTTATTAGCATTTATAGTTTTGAAAGAAAATTTTTTTAAAAAATTAAAAAGAAAATTTCCAAAAAATTTAAAATAATTAAAATTTTTATGTTTTATCAAAAAAATGAAACGACTCTGAAGGCGCCCGTAGAATAAATAAAAATGAAATAAGTCATAGCTTTATATTAAAAATTATCATTTTTAAAAAACAATATCTTAAAAGAGGGCATTTAGGTGATTAATTCTTGTCTTAAAAAATTGTGTAGTATTTAATGGACGCTTCATATACACAAAAACTCACATAATACTATGTTTAATTTGCACGTTAATATGACATAAGACAATGTCTAATTTCATTTTCAATTTCCAGAAAAAAAATGATAGTAAAAATAAATGAAACATAAATTTGTTTATGGCATTTTACTCTACTTTTTTGGCGCCAATGCTAGAACGCATGGATTACCCCTTATTTTTGCGAAACCCCCAAATTAAGACATAGGCGAGAAAAAAAACCAAATTTAATGTTTTTTGATTTACAATTTTACATAGGTGTTTCCTGTACAAAAATCGCCTCAATCTCTACTAAAACCGGCAAATAATTTGGCAACCATTACAGCACCTCTCAGATCGATTAACCCATTCATCATATTCAAAATGCATTACGATATAAAGAGAGATAATCACAGTCGAACTATCAGGAATACTCTAATTCTCATGACTGTAATCCTGGTTGGCAACCTGTTGCATCTTCCTTACTTCATCCATCTCTCCTGGTATTACTGGAAATGTTTACAGGCATTTTCACCCGAAGTTTCCTCGAACCGGCAGCCAAAGAAGTGTTATTTCTACACGGATTACCAAAAGTGGTCACTACTCTTAACCTTGTTGCCCTATTCACTTTACAACGCTGTTTACGTCTTGGGTGATAAAAATCTCCGAGAATTAAGCGTTAAATACACTAAAAAATGCTGGCACAAATTAACATTTGTTGCTCAGCGTTTATTCTCACTGAAGCAATAATAATAATAATAATTTGTTACGTAAAAAGGCGGATGATATTAATGAGCTCTCTACTATGATATTTTCGATATAAACCTAATTTATATGATAATATCATAAATATATGTTATACAATAAATATATAATGTTTTTAGCGGTAATTTTTATGTCTAATTATCAACCTGCTCTTATATGTATTAATAACACCAATATTACAGGGTGGAATATGTGGATACCCAAATTTTGATTGTAAAAAGAAGGATATTAAAGCTAGTTTTTTATAAAGCTTATATATTTTGTAGCGATATTTTAGTTCAATATTTTTGATTTTATATCAACCGTAAAAAAACACATAGTACAAATTAAACAATGGTCAATCAATTTTAATGTTTAAAAAAATTTCTGCCGATCGACATCTTTTTATTTAAGTCCTAATAATTATATTATTTTAAAAATTCCAAAATTTACGTATATAATAAAAAAAAAACTTTTTATAAATTTCATAAACATATATTTTGAGTTTTTGAATCATAAGACTAAACTCTATAGGCTTCATTAGGCTGTGGCTATTCTGCAAAATTTAAAAAAAATATTTCTAAAATAAAAAATAATTTTGGCGGCTAATATCAAAAAATGAGAATTTAGGTTTTTTGGCCGTTTTTGGATATGCCTACACATTCCGCCTCAATTTTATTCAACGTGCGATTTTTTTTCGTCAAAACTTGTTCCACCAGCCTCAGCCTTATTACGAGTTGATATTTTAAAAAAGCCGCTATTTAGTTGGCTAAATTTAACCATGCAGGTGTGCAAATTACAGAGATATATAGGCTAATTACCTAATAGAGGTCTGTACATGGTTGTTTGTGGTCACATGTAATCCAGATAACATTTATAAATGGTCAATTCCACCTCAATCCAACAAATTTGGGAAGGGTACCCCTTTTGATTTGGCTGAAATTTTGCATGGAAGTAGTATCTAAGGATATCTCATAATCTGGAAATTTTTTTTGACCGAAAGTGATTTTTGACGGAGATAGGGGCAAAAGAAAAAAAAATTGCAAGGTGAATTTTCACATTTGATGCAACTTTGGGAGGTTATAAGTCAAAAAGTATTATAGCTAAAGATTAAATTTTTTTTTTATTTTGAAGAGGATAATAAGGGCTATCTTGCATGTGTTTATTATTTTAAAATTATTTTTTTGAAATTTTACAATCTTGTAAAGAACATTCAATTTGATATAACTAAAAAAACGTATTTTTGAATTTCTTAAAAAATTGCTGAAATACAGTCCTTAGTATTAATTATTAATATGTGAACTCAAAAGTATGGGACCGACAAGACTTTTTAAAAAATTCAAAAAAAAATTTTTTTTTATTGGTTTTTAGACAAAAATTTGTTCCCTGTATTATATTAAAATATTTAAAAGTGCCAAATTTGTTTATATATAAGAAGTTAGACATAGGGGCAAATATGTTAGGCTATAACAGTTTTATTAATTTGATTCAAACTATTGTCAATTTTGGAAAGAAAAGGTTAACTTTAGAATAAAAAAATTGGTAATTTTCAGTATTTTACTTCTATCTTCTAAGCCGACTTTCTGGGTCACTACCAAACCAATTTGAAAATTTAAAACTGCATTTTATACATAAAACATCACTATATAACATATATTTCCCCCAACATTTTTTAACGTACCCATAGCTTTTTATGAAATAAAAACTAAAGTTTGCGAGGTTTTTTGAAATTTTATAGTGTAAAAAATAAAAACTTAAAATTTTTATGCTAATATATGTTAACTTTTACTAGTCATTTTTAGTTTGATGAACAATATTAGAATATGTACATAATTCTCAATATTTATCCTCGGCAAAATTCAAAAAATTTGTTAAATTTATTGGATAAAAAAAAATTTAAGAGGATTTTAGAAAAAATAATAAGGTTAAAAAATTTGTAAAACTTAATTTTTTTCTATTAATTAATAGTTTTTAAATAAAACAGCCTCAACAACGTTAAATCTGACAAAAATAAGTAAAATAGAATATATTTGGCCTATTTAGAATATTATGATTTAACAAATTTTCTTTTTTTATGATTATCAACAAACTTAAAATAAACGTAAAAAGTCAATTATTTTATGAAACATAGTGATATGGTTTTTTGATATTATAACTACATAAAAGAAGTCAATTTTAGGGTTAAACAACCTTAAATGATTACAACGGGCAGAATTAGCTTCAATGATGAATTTTAAGACTAAATATTAGACCTAATTTAATATAAACAAAATATAGACATTCAGTCTTTTTTACTAATTTTTACAAATCCCAAATATGTTTTTGAAAGGCTATTTAGAGCAGGGAACACCATATATATCTAACTGACCTTAATAAAGTTTAAAAACCAACAATTTAAGTTCCAATTATATTTTAGTTTTATAATATAGACGCACTAAACCTATTAAAGAAAGAGGAAATATTACTGTTACTTGATTCTATGGGCATATGGATTTGGGCAATAAACTAAAGTTTTTTATAACTAAATGCGTTCCTTACGAGTTTTAACACAAAAATGTGTTTTAATAAATACATTAAATTACAAATTTAATAAAAATAATGGAATGATTTAATAATTCATTTTTTTATAATTTACCTATCTAGTTTTTTAAGATTTTCTATACATAACATATATACTATTTTTTTAACACTTTAACAGGCAAAATATGACTGATTATATAGGTTCCAGATATTTTTAAATAATTTTGCAAAAATAATAAAAAAATAAGCTTGCACAGACTAATACAATCTGCGTTAGTTTTTTGACACCTGAAAATTTGCTGTTTTTTGGCAAATTTAGGTATTTTTATTGTAGAAGCGTCAAAATCGAGTGAAAAAAGGTGGGGCTATTATATGTTATTAAGCAATATTTTATCTATAAAATAAATGTTAAATATTAAAAAAAGGTTGGCTGGTTAACCAGAAAGTCGATTTTAAAAACAGGCAAAATTTTCACTTTTTTCGGTTTTAAGGTTCACTTTTTCATTGTAAATTTAATAATAGTAGTAATTAATTAAATCAAACTATTATGGTCTAACATAATTGCCCATATGTCCTGCTTTTTGAAGACTGTCAAATTTGGCACATTGGCATATTCTAATATAGGGCAAAGGGCATAAATATGTCCCAAAATTAGTGCAAAAAATTGATTTTTTTAATTTTGTAAAAAGTCATGCCAATCCCAAACTTTTTAAATCATATATTTATTAACATTATTAAGGGCCATATTATATAAATTTTTCAGAAAATTCAAAGATATGTTTTTTGAGCTATTTGTGTCTAAACTTGACTTTATTTTTTTAGTAACTTAAAAAAAATTTTTTTTAATATTTTTTGCATCTAAGGTAGCCCTTATTACGATCTTCAAAATAAAAAAAACATTATGACTCTAGCTACAATACTTTTGATGATACATGCGCGCAAAATTTCCTCAAATTTTTTTTTGCAAAAAAATGAAAAATATTTTTGCTCATATCTCGATCAAAAATCACTTCCGGTCAAAAAATATTTAGGTTTTTATCAGCATCCTAGGACCCTACCAGTGTACCAAATTTCAGCCAAAACTGAGACTTCAAGGGAAAAAGTTTGTTGATTTGAGGTGGAATTGACCAAATATATACCAGCCAGATGGGAAAAGCAGCCAAATTTTCGACTAATCCCATTATTTTGTATTTCAAAAATACAATAACAGAAATTTTTTAGTCTTTTTTTTTATCTTTTTTTTATAAAAAAAAAATTGAGTGCGACCGAAAATAGGCTTTGCTTCAAATCCCCCAGCAAGCAGAGTTTTTGACCCATCCCATCGGCGTTTTATTGGCTGAAATTTCATCCGTGGATCTTAAAATTATATGATGAGTAAGTATACTAACTAATTCAGGCTGTTATAAAGTCAAAGAAAATAAAAACTATCACCAAATCATAAGGTCTTTTTAATGAAATTTAGGACTTCGCGTTTAAAGTTAAATTTTAGAAACAGAAATGAATTGTTTAAACTAAAATAATATAAAGAAACATATTATTAAGTTGCGCTAGATACCCTTTTGAAAACAACAACGTGTAAAATTAAATCTTAATAATACAGGGTACAATGGTCAAATTTATGGACCCCGAGGTCATTTTTCTGGTTCAATTTACATTCGTCGTTCTGACTTTTTTTTAAACAAATATTTATTTGTTTGTATTTAGTGGAATTAAATTAAAACTAATTTACCTTATACAAGTCTCTACCTCTGCCGCTTAAACTTTTAGACGAATCCTAACCCATTATGTAGTTTCCAACAACCGTTGTCGTCTCTCGACAACATGAGAATCAACTGATGCAAGATGCTAGGGATCTCAACCGAACTTAAATAAAGAGTAACCACATATGCATAAATATAATCACAACCCGCAATAATTACAAAGCATCCTAAATTTTAGGATAAAGTAACGTTTCCTAATGATACATTGCAAGCGCAGGTGTGTTTATCAATAAAATTAAGCAACGTTGAGCCTAGTTAATAGTTGAAAGATTCGCTAAATACTAAAGACGGTCCTCATTTCTCGATTTCAGACCTAAAAATGTTGCCACAACCCGTTTGTTATTTTACCCGGCCCTAAAATAGAAGGAATTAAGATAATCGATGCCCTGAAGGGTATATAATAATGTAAAATCTTTAAGTCAAAATCTTTGCGGCTCTGGCGTATTTAGTTAAAAGAATATGAAAATAGTCATAAAAATTTTTTATAGCTCTATCCCACCAGGCGTGGCAATATATTCAAGGCTTTGCTTTTTGTGAATTTTGTTTGAACAAAATATTCCTTGATATATGGTAATTTGGAATTTGAAGCACGCCGGCAACTTATAAAGGCTTAATGAGTTCAGAAAAAAAAAGGTTTCTCAAAAAAAATTAGGTTTCTCATCTTGCTTTCTCATCGATTACTCAAAAATTATCGATATATATACGGGGCTTTTTGAAAAAGTTATCTTAAATTACGCAGGTATTGACAAAAATTAATAAGGAGTTTGAGGTTATGGACAAAGCAAAAAAAAATCTTAAATGGCCTTATCTCTATTAATCCCCGTATTAACTTTAAAGTATGATTTTTTAATACTATAAAAAAAATAAAAACTTAGGATTCATATCTTTTTGCATTTATGCTTCAGCTACTAGAATTCAATTTGTACAACTATTCACTGAAACACGGCCTTATTTTACAAATTTAACATTTGTAGGATTTGCCCATAAACCAAATTTTTTATTTGTCAAAAATTTTTTATTTGCTGAGATAGATGTATTTATAGCAAAAATTGACTCAAATGCCGCACAATTTAAGGTATTATAACGCCTGCTTTCTCCACTGAATCAATATATTAACTTTTTTAGTTGATGAATAGCAAAATTATTCAAAACTTTAGACGCGAGCTTCAAAATCGTTAAGGAATGCAATGCAATTTTCTGGCATTATGTTTGCTAGCCTTACCCGAGCACTAACGTTCAATTACATCTTATTTGCTTATTAATAATTTTGATAAAAATAAGTCCCGCTTTCAGGGATATAACGGATTTGAAAATTATATCACTTTTAAAATAATTTTTTAAGTCTCCTCGGTCAACAAAATTTCGACCTTCACGTGACGACGTCGTCATGTGGTCTAGAATTTGATAATATCACAGGTCAACAATTATCAATGCCAGAAACGAAATTTTTATGAGAATATAAAAGAATGCAACCCCGAGATGGCCTAATCTCATATATACTTTTCGTTTTTCTTATCCTCCGTTTTTGGCTCCTTGACCAAATTGACAGATCTAAATATACCCTAAAAAGAGATATAAAAATCTACATTGAATATTAAAATACCTTGTAACTTATATTTTTAATCACAAATAATGTAAAATAAATTTTATTAATATATCAAGCTCTTACATCGGCATTTTGATAATACAAAATACGCGTCCAAACTTAATTACGACACGATATATTATCGGTTTTTAATAAAAATATTATTTAAAGTTTAAATTTAACAGTTTACATGCTTGAATATGCAAAAATAAAATTTCAATTTATTTCTATTTTTAAAAATTTTCTGCTTTTTTGACCTTTTTTTCTAAAATTTTCTATGTTTATACCTGACTAACTAAGTTTGATTTGAAAAAACGGTAAACGGATTTAATATCCCCTAACATGGCAGGTTTGATCTCTGTAATTAACTCATTCTCAAAAAATTGTTGACCTGTGTATTACTCCTAACTCTCACAATTTTATTAAAATTTATGATTGTATTTTTCAGTAACCCTTTTTTCTACCAGTATGTATGTATAGGCTTTAATTAATGTTTTCTATTTAGTGAAGAATTAGCCGACATACTAAACTGCGTAAGTTGCCGTTTATTTTTGTGCAATGAATACATTTAGGGCTATAACCAGGGCTGGGAAAAAGATTTTTGGCTTTTTTTTAAGATGTTTTTGAGTTTTGATCTCCAATTGCCCACAAACTCTTGAACAGGGCAAAATAAAAGCTACTTTTTTTGTTTAAAAAAAAAGTGCATGTTTAAAATCCCCTATTCTTTAAAAAAAAAACTCCTAGGAGTTTAAAGAAATAATCCACCCACCATTATTATAAATAAAAAATTTAAATTCAAAATTATCATAAAGAAAAAAAATGGGCTTTTTGGGGTTTTTATTATTCCTTTTCTTAATAAGGGCTTTTTTGAATTTTTATTTTCTTTAATTGTAGTTCCCTTTCTTTCTTTAAGTTTTGAGAGAGCCAAATATGTTTGGCTCATTTCTTCCCAGCACTGGCTATAACATAAGTTTTAAGAGGTGAAATTTTTTAAAATACCAAATGAATTTAAACGCTTTCTCCCTCCCTCCACTTCCCCTTCCCAGTCCATTGATGGTTGTTAGGATTTCTAAAAGAAACACATTGAAAAATCACAAAAAAACAGCAATACAAATTTTTTAATCAATCATAACTCTTAAATTTTAAATAATTATTTATACTAAAAAATTTAGCACCCAATAAGTAATAAATGTTCAATATTAAAAGAATACTAGTATAACTTGATGAATAATTTTAATTTAATATTAACTTTATTGGTTAAATCATTTTTCTGGTAATTGATCTCGAAAAGATAGTCATAAAATTATAACGACCAAAATTTAAAAATTAGCCATAAAAATATAAAAGTAGTATTTATTACAAACAAAAAATTGTTATTTATATTGGAATAGGTATTGTAGATTTTGATATATATATATATTTATTATATTATATATATTCTATATTACCATTCCACTCAGCTTATATATCTTTTGTCGTCAATATTTCATATAATAATTATAATTCAAATAGTTAAGTTACGATTAAGTTAAGCAAAAACTAAAAGGCCATATTAAACTATTAAAAAGGACATAATGTTAACTACTAAAAAGGCCATAATACTAAAAGGTCAAAACATTTAATATAATTAAGCAACTCCAACTACTAAAAGGATATAATAATCGATTACTAAAAATGGTCATAATATAAAAAGGTCAAAATATTTAAATTAATATAATTAAGCAAAAACCAACAATTTTTACACAAAACCCCGTTTTTAAACTTATGGATATACAATAAAACTAACAACCAATTCATTTATGTTAACAGATGTAAAAGGTTATATTAAATTTAAGCTAGCTTCATTATTATATATAAAACATAAAAATTAAAATTTTTTTAGACTTAACTTTTCAAGTGGCTTAGAAAAATAAAAAAAAATGAAAAAATAAAAATGGTTATTAATTTTTTTTTAAATAAAAAATCTATTCGCTATTACATGATCTAATTATAAGTAAGTCCTGTTGCCTAATTATATCTATCCTTTTTTTAAACTCCAAAATTTTATCTTCTTCGATTCTCCCTTTCACGAACATATGTTGAGGATTCGGCAAAGTGTAATAGCACCATTGGCTTATTAGTATAATTTTTGAATTTTTGTGCACACCTAGTGGAAAAAAAAGGTATTGACTCTTACTTTGTACACTCTGCATAATTCACCAGAACTAAGAAATTAAAGTAAAAAATCTTCTAATTTTACAAATAAAAAGAACTAAATCGTAAAAATTTAATTTCATATTCACCTATTCATGATTGAAAAAATTTTTTTTACATTCATATAATTGTTTTTTTTAATATAAAATCCATTACAAAAAAGAATTCAAAAACAAACTTTGAAACTTGAGCTCCTAGATTATTATACTAACATCTGATAATAATTTCATGTTTTCTTGTACATCAAAAATGTTTTTGATATATTTTAAAACAAGTAGCATATCTAAAACGTAAGGCCATATTCGTTAAGGACCCTAAGCATTGCTAGGGAAGCCAGTAGATTTATAAAAAATAAGATTCATAAATTAAAAACTAAAAACAGCCGCCCTTAAACGCTCAAACGAGTCTCAAACCAGCCCTGCTTAGAGATAGCACACAATACAAAATTAATTATTTTACCACATAATCAAATACCTTTAGGTACAAAAGGTTCTAGCACCGTTACGTATTGGCCTATTTCTCCATCTTAAAAGCATAAATAGATTGAAATAATAATTATAAATTTATATTTTTGCAATAGTAATATGGTTTGCTTTTAAACATTATCATGGGTAAGATATCGTATTGTTTGTGTTTTTTAACTTACAGCCCCTCCCCTCGTTTAAAGATTATTCAGTTTTGACAAATTTAATAGGCTTTTTATGTTGACTCTAAAATAGCCATTTCTTATTACATTGATCAAAAGTCGACCTGTGTTATATAAAGTTTTAATAAACTTTTATTTGAATTTTAAGTAAAATTTATTTGAGTTAAATTTTTTTTTTTCATTTAATTAAAAAACCTTAAACGTGTGCAATAAATTGGATATAGATATTTACAAACAATTTAATTTTTTAATATTTAATTAAAAATCTAATTTCCCTCAATTAATTCATGACAACAAAACTTCAACGCATCCGATTTTTAGTTCTCCTGACTATAACATTTTCTTATTTACAGGATTTGGACCCAGGTCGACCAACAATGCCATAAATAAGTTTCAAAAAATTAAAATGATTTGATTTCCATGATGGTTTTATCTATAAATTTTCCATTATTGGCAGTTTCTTTTAGTTTTTAGGTCATATTGAGAAAATTTGCCAAACACATTTTACATTATGGAAGTTGTAACGTAAAGAAATAGAATTCAAGATTTCTTTTCATATATAAATCACTGGTAACATCATATAAATTTTGTCTCAAATAATGAAAAATGAGCTCTCGTACATCAAAATGTTCTATCAAAACAATATCTGGCATTCCAATCTAAATAACGACAAATGTTGGCATTAAAAAATATTATAAAAAGTTTTAATTTGAAAGTTTAATTCTTCTAAATATAAATAAAGTTTTTTCGAATAATTGCTTGTATTTGAATCTTTTGTATCTTCAACCTTTTTTTTCAAAATTTTTAATTTTTACAATTGAAACAAAAACGGGGTTAAAAAATAAGAGGCAGGTGTGGTCTAGTTAGCTTATTTAGATATTTGTTAAGTCATAAAACTTAGCGATGGTAACAATATAGAACACATATCTGGATAAAAAATATTTAGTAGAACATAAGGTGTTAACCTAAGACCTATGTTCTTAGCCTAGGCTCTCACTTTAGGCACATCGTTTTAGGGTCTAATGCCTAAGCAGATCAATCAAAGGCTTCAAAGTGGTTGCACAATTATACTATTTTTCCAAAAAAAAAAGCCTTTTAGATTGAATACCTTTAATTGTATCAACCGTGATAGAATGCATATTTTAATAATTAAACAATCAAAGAGGTTTTGCCTATCGGCGCTATCCTTTGATCAATTGTCTTTATTTGTTTTAAAATAAATATTTTGATGACTCAAGAATTCAGAAGAATTTAAAAAAATTCTTTGTTAATATCATAAACATATATATCGAGTCTAAAATCAAAACACTAACTTCAAAGAATTGAGCTGTATTTCCGTCTAGTAATTGCTTGATTATTTTAAAATATTTGCTTATTTTGGATAAACTTAATTATACTGATGGGCAAATTCTAGAGATTAGCTAATTTAAGATCTTTACATGGTTGTTTGTGCTCATTTGTTAGCCAGCTAATATTTAAAAATATATATAGCAGCTAAATTGTTAAAATCATAAAATAATTTTTCAGAAATAGGAAAAGCCCATTTTGTTTTGTTCAAAACTTGATGAAAAATGAGGTAAAAATAAAGAGATTTAAATTGTAGCCCTAAAGTTTGGAAAATTCTATAATATTTTATAGAATAAAACAAGAATCCTTTAATTTTTATAAACAAAAAAATGAGTGTGACCAATTAGCTTTTGCTTCAAATCCCCACAACCAGAGTTTTTGACCCATCCCTGAGGTTTAATATATCGAAAAATAATAATGTCAAAAAAGTGAATTTTATAAAAGCATAAAAGAATGTGTCCCCGTAATATAATCTCTTATATATTTTTTCTTCTTAATTTCTTCCCCCTTTAGCTCCTTAGATCCCTCCGTAAAAAATGGTTTTTTAAAAGATTTTGCGGCCTTGATTTTTCCATAACAATATTTCTTGTAACTTACATCATCATCTTAAATAATGAGAAATAAAGTTTTATAGTATATAAAGCTCTTCCATCTCTTTTATATAATAAAATATTTTTCGCGAAAATTTTACGTCCAAAATAAAATAAGACACAACCTATCATCGGTTTTTCATTAAAATATTTTTTTGAAATTCGAGTTTAACAGTTAAACTGCAGTAAACATGCAAACACAACTCCAATTTATTTTTGATTTTTCTTTTTTGTTTTTTTTTGACATTTTTATTAAATTTCCAAATGTTTATAGCTGACTAAGTTTGATTAAAAAAAACAATAATATAGGGGTTTTTATCTCGCGTAATTAGCTAATAACTCTCAAAAATTTGTTGACCTGTGTATTAATTAGGCAAAATCTTCATCAGCTGATTTTAACTTTATATACAACACTGTCGCTTATAGACAACTCCTACCATATTTTGTAGTTACCAACACACCTCGTCGTCTCTCTCGACAATGACACTGGGCAACGCATACAAAATGTTGGGGATCATTAGGGGATTTAAATAAAGAGTAACCACATATGCATAAATATAGTGGATGTATGTAAGCAATTAAGTTTTAAAAATTTATGATAGAGTTACCTGCCCTAAGGATGCAAGAAGCTAGTTAATCAAGTCAAGCAGCAATGAGCCTAGTTTGTAGGTGAATGATTTAGGGGAACGGAAGGCGACAGACATTAATTATTGTATAATTTATCCATGGCAATTACTTTTGTATTTTAATTTTTTATTTTTGTTACTAAATTCATATAAACATAGCTAATAATCATTTAACGACTCCTCTATTTTGCAATGTTTTTTAGACCTCTTCTATTCTTTGACGTTAACGAAAAATGGCCAATATGACGAAATGCAACCTCAAGAGTACCAAAAATAAGAAATTATAAAAAATTCACTCAAATAATTTTTAATTCTATTACACATGTCAACAAATATTTAGGTCAGAAACGTCATTATTATTAAAACATAAAAGAATACATCCCCAGAATGGCCTAATCTCATATATATTTTTTGTTATTTTCAGTTTCTTCCGTTTTCGAAAAATGGCCTTTTTTAAAATTTACAGATTTAAAAATAAATTTAAAAATCTTTTTTGCATACAAAGATCTCTTGTAACTTATATTTATAATCACAAATAATGTAAAAAAAATTTCTTTAATATAGCCAGTCATTTAGATAATACAAATTTCGCGTCTAAACTTAAATAGAACACGATATATTATCGGTTTTTTATGAAAACATTATTTGAAGCTTAAGTTTCAGTTTTAATATTGTTAATGCAAAATCAAAATTTTAATTTATTTGGATCTTTTTTATTTTTTTAGACTTTTTTTCTAAAATTTTTGTTTATAATTGACTAACTATTTGATAAGGAACGGTAAACGGATTTGATATTCCCTAAAAAGGCATTTCATCTTTGTAGTTAACTTATAAATCTCAAAAAATTATTGACCTGTGTTATCTCACATATTATGAAAACAACACAGGCTAACATATATTAATGGCACAACTTATCCCCATGATGACCTTAACTCAACATATTTTGTTTTTATTAGTTTCATTTGGCCTTGGCTCCTTACATCCATTCATATCGAAAAAATTGACCAAATTTCCAGAAAGAGAATTCCTAAAAAGAAAAAATTTAGGAATTTATTTCATAAAAATTTCTTTTGTAACCTATATTTATTATATTAAATAATGAGAAATAAAACTTATTAGTACATCAAGTTCTTACAACAGCATTTAGATAATACAAACTACCTCGCGTCCAAACTTAAATACGACATATATTTTCGGTTTTAAACAAAAGTTTTATTTAAAGTTTAAAAATAGTTTAGCATGTAAATTTGCTAGAAAATTTTAATTCATTTTTGTTTTTTACATTCTTTTTGTTTTTTTGGCATTTTTTCTTAAAATTTATAATGTTTATAGCTAGCGGACTTACTGAGAATAATTAAAAAAATCTGTAAACGAATTTAAAAATGTCTAAGAAGGCAGGTTTGCGTAGTTACTCTTAACTCTCATCAATTTGTTGACCTGTGTATTATGGCATCAACAGAATATTTGGTAGCCTAACATAAATAGACGATCTATATAGGCTGGCTCATAAATATTATCTATATAATAAAAGAGATTAGCTAATGTCAAAAACACAAAAAAGATTTAAAAAATTCTATAAATTAAAATTTTTTTTTGCATATTTACAAAAAGTGTTAAATTCAAACTCCAAAAAAAATTTTACTAAAAATCAATAATATATGATGTCCTATTTGAGTTTGGACGCGAAACATTTTGTATTATCTAAATGCTGATGTAAGAGCTTAATATACTAAAAAACTATATTTCTCACTTTTTGATAGGATTAAAAGAAGTTACAAGGGATTTCTATATAAAAAAAATTCTCAAATTTTTTTTGGGGGTATTTTTAATCTGTCAATTTGGTCAAAAAGGCCATTTTTCCGAAATGAACGGATGTAAGGAACCCCGGACGAAACTAAGAAAAGCGAATGTATATATGGAAGGCCCTCATGGGGATAAAATTCTTCAAGTTTGTATAAATTTACCGTTGCGCCATTGAAATTTGTTGATCTATGTTCTACGATTAAGGACCTAATTCGAGTCTTTTTATGTCAAATTCATTTGAAACAAACGTTAATTAACTAAGGTTTAAATTCTCAAATTTATTGTCGCAATCTCATAAAGATTACAAATTTAAACTTTGAGTTAAAATAATGAGCACACCTATCTAGGTATTTAATTTTTCTTATAAATTTTGCTATCACATTATTCTCATGCCAAGCGTACGAATTAGGACCCCGTTTCGTTGCCCTAAAAATCTGAAGAACCTGGCAGTTTCCAGAAATGATCTTTTCCTAATTGTGCTTATCTGCTATAACGGTATTAAATATTTACATACGTATATAAACTTACCAAATTTGGTCGTGTCTTATAATAATTTTTTATTTTTTTTTATTTGAGATATTGATGAATTAACATTAAGATTTGCTAAAACGTTTTTTTAATTTATAATGTTAGCAAACGCTTTAATAAATTCCATCATTTGACCATGATCCACATGATAATGCTCATTTAGAAATAACAAAGTAAGACATGGCTAAAAGAATGAATGAATGAACACCTGTCTTTGTGTTTTGAATAAAGTTTACAAAGATAAAGTTCTACCTTGCGTTAAAGGTCCATAAATTTTCTACATTTGATTATAAGATGAGATTTAATAAAAATATATTTTTAATGAGACAAATAAATACATAAAATTATTATAAGGACAATGCCTAGTTTTCAAATAATATGGGTCTATTTAATTAAATAAAACTTAAATATAATTTCCATCTTTTTTCCAATATTTTTAATTGCACATTTGCTTAAACTAAACTTAAAAAAATATTGTTTGTTTTTATCAATTTTTTAAAACCACTAGGATACATTTTAAACCACTAGTAATGCTCTAATATCAGATGAGTACGAGTTACGGTTTTATTTAAACATGTAAAAATGTATCTCTGACCTGTTTTTTATATGCAAAATTCATAATTTACAATCGTAAAATCAGAATTAAAAAAAAAATATAGCAATTAAGTTTCTTTACTTACAAAAATAAAATAAAAAAAACATTAAATAAATTTTTAACCGTTTTCATTCCTTACAAAAATAAAATAAAAAAAACATTAAATAAATTTTTAACCGTTTTCATTCATTTCTAGTCCAATGCCATTCTCGTCGATAGTCAGAGCTAAAAAAGTAATTTTTTAAGTTTCAAATAATTATACTTGTTCGCTATTTTGCAATGGATTATAACCATAAGGATGCAATTAATAAATGCCTTAGTGGTTGTAGGAAATAGAAAAATAGCGGTAAAATTATTAAAAAGATATAATATGTTTAAATCAATATTGGCTGAATCCTTAATGTTTTGAGTTATTTTACAAATAATTTTTCCAAATCCTTGGTCATTAAAAAGGGGTTTATTAGAGTTTTCGAGTTAACAACCTAGTATAATTGATTACTAAAATTATACATTTAGGAACCTCAATCATTTTATTAGGTCGATCCTTACATATGAAAAATTGTATCGTACATTGATTTAATTCATGAGTTATATAATAAAAATTTTTAATAAATATATATTTTTCTTTTTTACTCAAAGTTATTTTTCAATTATTATTTAGAAGCTTTTACCGATTTAAAACATTGCGCATTATTCTGAATTTATTGGTTATTAATATATCAGATATAAAAAATTATAAATAATATATATTAATTAATCTATGTAATGAAATGTTGTAAAAAAACAATAATAAAAATTTTAAAAACCTATTTTAAAAATTTTTTGTTTAAAAATAAAGCGGCTAACGCATGAGTAAGTATTATAGGAGTTGTAGAGCATGGGAGGAAAATATTTTAAGATTTAAAAATTTTCTAGATATAAAAGATCTCAATTTAAAATTGTTCATAAAAATTTTTTTACAAGACACAACCTAATTTTTATTTTTTACCTTCCGCCACATTTATCTGAAGTTTTATATCAATAAAAGACTTTGAATTTGAAGCTGTTGGCACTAAAAATTCATTTTTAGATGGATCAGAATTCATAAATCTGACTGATGAGCCGATGATGATAAGAATCATTATTAAATGCAATTTTATGCCTTTTGCCTTATTAACAAAATAAAAGAAAAGTGACATTTTTTTTTCACAAATTTATTTTTTAAATTTATAAAGTAGTTTAATTTCTTTGTTTTGATAGAAAATTGTAAATAAGAAAAAATAAAATTAAATAGGAATATGTGAAGTTTATTTTTTGTTTTTTTTTACATGATAATGCCAAAAAATTGTCTATCTTGCAAAAAAACTTTTGTTTTGCAATTTTTTTAAAAAATTGTTTTCTGTTTTAACAAACTAGTTTCTAAACAACATTCTTTTTAAAAAACTAGTGTCCAGACTTTAATATATTTTTTAAAAATTCTAAGAGATTTTAAAAATTATAAAGAAAGTTTTTTAATATATTTTATTAAAGCTAAAAAAGTTATTTCCAATAAAAATTTTTGCAAATTCTAGAGGTAAAAAATTTTTTTTTGGCAAAAATAAAGAACTTTAAACGTGTTTTAATCAATAAAATATTTAAACAAATTGTTTTTTACAGCTCTAAATGCTGATGTAAAAGCTTGATATACTAGAGAATTTTGTTGCTAATTATTTGATATGACAAATATAAGTTACAAAATGTTTTTTTTTGAAAAAGAGATTCTTAAATTTAATTTTTTAAGGTATTCATGATCTGTCATTTTGGTATCAAAAAAGGCTATTATTCAGGATCCAAGGCCGGAAGAAACAAAGAAAAACAAAATATTTGAGATAAGGTCATCATGGAAATAAATTCTTTCAAGTTTTCATAAAATTTACGGTTGTGCTATTGATATTTGTTGACCTGTATAAACATGACGGCTACCTAATTGGCTTAAGCTCACAAAAAAGTAGCAACAATTAATAAATGGGCCGCTGTTTAACATGTTTTAGGATTATATAAAATATAAAACGGAATCAAAACAAAAATGATGATTTTCTAATTTATATCACATAAAAGAGTCTATATTTTTTCAATAAGTTAATTTTTATTTGGTATAGAAAAAGGGGGAGGGGGGTCGACGGGGGAGGGGCTGGGAATAAGATATTATGATAGATTAGGGTTTATTTTTTATTTTATTGTACAAAAAAATAAAAACTGGAATTTTACATGTTGCAATATTTTCTACATCTATATTTGATATTTCTGACAGTTTTATCCTTAAATCTATACAATCCCTGGCTGATAACCGTTTTAACAGTATGTTAGTATTTTTATTAAAAAATTATTTTACATTTTTTTTTAAAAATTATAAAATTTTTGAAAAGTCTCAACGCCCATAAAAAGCTTAAAAGTTAGTTTTTGTTTATATTGTTTTAAATTATAATTCGCAAAAAAAAGCAAAAATTATTTGCCTGTCTGCAAATTTTTTATTTCAAACATACATTTTTAAAAACTTGTGTTTGTTTAAAGCTAAGACTAGCTTTTTTCATACCAACTCTTTTTTCAATGGTAAAAGAAACACAATGGCTTTTGTTACTCTTTGAAATTTTTTCTTTTGTTTGAATAATGGTAGTAAAAATTTTAAACATTGAAAATTTACAACTTGAATTTTAACTTTTCCCCTATTCATGTTTTATAATTATATAGCAGAATACAATTGGTACACCTATCATTAATTTAAAAAAAAACAATATTTAAAAAATAGAATTTTTTTAAAAAACTCATGTTTCATAGTAGTTTTAAACTGAATTTGATAGGATTGTCCCCGTACCTTGTAGAAGGCGTTCATTTACAGAGTGTAAAAAATTTAAAAAATCCTCTAGATTACACGAATTGACAAATCTCAAAATGTTTTAAATTTTTAACAAGTCTTTAGATTTTATTTTTATTTTACTAGATTTTTGTATGGAACAAACTTCAAAGATGTTTTAAAAAGGCAAAAAATTTGTATTTTTTTTATGATGTTGGTCAATGTTGTACTAACCCGTGATTAACAGTGTGGTACGGACCTCAGGACATCTTACATTTTAATTCTTTAAAAATATTATACAATAGGGGCTAAGTTTTTGTGACTTTTTTTTAATTATATAATAAACAAAACTAATAATTAAAATTTAGTCTAAGTCTAATAACAAAATTCGTTCAAAGTTTAAAAACAAAATTGGGTTCCATATGGACATGTTATTGCCTCAATTTAAATTTAAACTTAAATTTTAAATAATTGCAACTTTAAATTTTTGTTATTTTTTTGTATCTTTTGATTATTAAGTATACAAAATGTTTGTATTACACAGGTCAACAAATATTTATGTCAGGAAAATGATTATCACGAAAACATAAAAAATGCATCTCCATGATGGCCTAATCTCATATATATTTTTTGTTTCTCTTAGTTTCTTCCGTTTTAGGCTCCTTAGATCCGTCTATAACGAAAAATGGCCTTTTTTGACCAAATTGGCAGATCTAAATATACTATAAAAAGAAAAAATTAAAAAAATTTTTCTGCAAATGAAAATTTCTAGTAACTTATATTTTAACGATATTTTATCGGCTTTTAATAAAAATATTATCTGAAGTGTTAATTTAAAAATTTAACTATTTATATGCAAAAACAAAATTAGAATTTTTGTTTTCAAATATTTTTTGGTTTTTTAACCCTTTTTTCAAAAATTATCAATGTTTACAACTGATTAACTGATTTTGATTAAGAAAAACGGCAAAAGGATTAGATATAAGATGGCAGGTTTGATCTTTGTAATTAACTTACAAGGTGAAACTCAATCAAAAGGACCATTAAACTTAACTATCACCCCGTCAGAGCTGATACTAGCGATCACAAACTCGTTTTTTCTTTTAATAAAATAAGCCAAAGATTTTGTATATTTATTAATTATGGGGCGGCGAGGGGGATGCTTTTTTTATTTTGTAGCCTTTTCTTTAACATTCTACTTCTGTTTACTCTAAGACCTAACGATTTAAGGCCTGGAAATCTTTTAATAGCAACTGGAATTTATATTAGATATAAATACGTATAAAATAGTGTAAGTCATATCCAACTTGATGCCTAATACACCGGAATAATGAAGAACCCTTAATCTGATTTTCGGTTTGGGCCGGTTATTTGATAGTGAAAACAAATGATTTTTTTCCATAATTACCTCACCGGGAAATAAAACTATGTTAATAAAATAAACTCTATATCACTCGGGCCGTTTATTACCATTTTTTTAATGTAAATTTGTAACTGAAATATTTGGGTCTCTCATCAAAAAAAGACTATTTAAAATCATGCATCAAAATTCT
Source organism: Acutogordius australiensis (assembly GCA_030555515.1). Lineage (NCBI taxonomy): Eukaryota > Metazoa > Nematomorpha > Gordioida > Gordea > Gordiidae > Acutogordius > Acutogordius australiensis. Next base: position 1,698,857 of record CM060244.1, on the reverse strand, counting down.
ACCAACCAGGAATAAAACATGGGCGTACGGGTAGGAATAAGCTAAGTTTGACGGTCAACGCCTCAAATGCCCTAGCTTACTTAAGCAGTCCCCGAGAAGAAGAAGTTGGTTGCCCATAAAGTTTAAAGTTTACGGGTTAGAGCATTTGTTTTTCGTTTTTTCCTTTTTAAAAATACGGACGGATTTGCGTGAGACGTGATATGCGCCATAAAAAGGATGGTGATTTAATTGTTTTAGCGTTGAATTGCAAAGTTTTGGCTATCATCAGTTCTTTTAGTTGCCTCACAGAGTTTTACGTTCCATCCCCTTTTTATTTAGTTAATTAAAATTAAAAAAATGATTTTTTTGCCCCTAATAAACTTTTATGTATTGGCTGAATGTCTACCTTTATGTCAGCCCCCCTTCGGATTTAGATTAAGGATCAAATAAAAATATGAAATACCTATACTCGTCTTTATAAAGCTAAGCTCAGAATTATAAAGCATTGTTTCACAAACACATTAATATTTATTTAAAATTGGCTGTGTTGCTTAAATAAATTTGTATCTATTTTATTTCTTAATCTTCAAAAAGAGAACACTTATTTTATTATATATTATTGAGTCCCTAAAGTAAATTTATTTTATTTGGTAAGGAGGTGGGAAGATTTTCCTGTTTAATCCCAAAGCTACACTATATTAAAATTGGGATTGGGATCATCAAATACACCAGTAATATTAAAGAATAACAGATTGATTAGTGATTAAATGAGTATATATAAGATTGTATTCAGGAATCATATATTTATTTAAATGATTTTTCCATTCTAAATTTTAATTCTAAATGACTAAGAGATTCATTTTCTCAAAAATTTAGTTATATTTTTTATTTTATAATTTTTTATATACCGGAAAATACCATATCATTTAAATAAATAAATGAGTATGTTAATATGGTAAATTAAATTGTCCGCACCGATGTCCACATTTCATTAAAAATTCACCGGTGCATGCAGGGTTACCTGCTAAAAAGCCACCCCCTTCCAGCCTCTTATTTTTTGAGGCCGCCGTACCCGTTAGGGCTTTGGCACTTTCCGAGTGTTAACGGGGCAATGGATATCACCCATTTGAGGTAACCCAATAGTAAATATAAATAATAAGTATTAGTAAAATTAAATATAGGAGCTATTAATATTAAAATAATTACAAATAATATATGTAAATTCAATATATATTTAAGTTTCAAAATTTTTTCCAAAAATATATTAAGTATGATATTAGGAATTGATATATATTGTATAAAATGATTTTTTTTTTTTCATTGTTAGCTTTTTGCCATTGAGGCAGTGAGCTCTTTCAGTTTAAGTCTCCATTTGTTTCTATCTCTACACTCATTTCTATTTAGGTTGTGACATCTCATGCTAGCGTCTACTCTTTGAGACCAGGTGAGTTTAGGTCTGCCCCTTTTATTCTTGCCTTGCACTTCAATTGCATTTACCAGATTGCTTAGATACCCGTCATCATTAAAGATAATTAATAGTTCCAATGGTCTGGCGTTGATTGTTGCCGTTATAGCATAAATAATTTATTCACGAAGCTTAATAAACCCCAAAATTAATGACCGCTTTGTAATGCATTTTGTCAAAATATTAGAGCTGAGTTTTTTTAAAACATGTTCAAGTGTGATGTCTCGCAATTGCTTAACAACCAGGCTCTGTAGGCTATGCATAATTATTTGACTTACAGGCACTATATGGTTTAATTATAGATTTAAAACCTTGAAATAACCTTTATTTAATCTTTTTTCAAATTGTAAGTTAGTGCGCGTTCAGAGTCAGTTCATTTTTTTTCAAATTTTAAAATTTTAACCTTTTGACATTGAACGCTTTTTCGCAAAAATTCCCCATTTTTTGTTAATTTTATTTAAATAGCTTTTCTGAAATAGTTTTTAAAAAACTTTGAAAAAAAAATCTCAAAAAAATTGAAATTTTTAAAATTTTTTAAAAAATTTGAAATGAGTCTAAACGCGCTCTTATAAAAAGCGTCCATAATAATAACCTAAAGGATAGATGCATTAATAATTATATGATTCATGCCTATTTGCCACTAGCTTGTTAGATAATGTCATTTCCCTAGTCTTATAAAGTTGGATGAAAAAAAAAATTTTGTCACCAAGGCAGTGGTCCTGAATAATCAATATTATTAGCCGATCGTTTCAACCTATAGCCAACGATAAGGTCCTACGTAACGAATCATCCGGAGGGGCCGTAACTCACAACTTTTATCTCTCAACTACGCCTCAGGCGAAAAAAGTATCGTTAGCCGAGCTTGATATAATTTATTTAAAATGAAAACAACTCCAATGACACAATCTACAATTTTTAAGGTAGCATTGCGACTGCGTTCTTCAATAAAAATTTCAGTTAAGGAAAAACAAAATAATTTAAAATGCCAACTTTAAAATTGTTTATAAAGTACACATTAAAACGTATAGCGTAGCGAATTCAAACTCTCATTTCTATCCGTTTAAGTATAATGTTTGCTTAAAAATGATTGAGGACAAATTTAAGTCCTGCTTTTAAGGAAATTTTTGGATTTAAATATAACTTTCAAATTCGATATTTTAAATCCTCGGTTAACAAAATTCACGTGATGGGGTACCAATTTAGTCTAGAATTTGATAATTTAAATTCCTATAAACTAATTTATTGGATATTATGATCCCATTTTTTTAATAACTCTTTCATTTTCTAACACAAGAGTATAATAGGCTTCGGTTCTTCCTTGGAAGAATTATTTGCCGACCTCCTATATTACGTATGTTGCTTGTGTGCAAACATTTAACTGTAGCAACATAAAAAAGTGCAGATTTTGAAGATGCCAAATAGACTTAACCCCCCCCCCCCCCCCCCCCCCCCGGTGCAATAATGGTTGTTTGGTCGTAAAAGTCACACATCGAGAATAAATTTTTGAAAATTAATTTACATATTTTCATTAAAAAATTACATATTTTTTTACAATCAGTCATAACAACTCTATAATTTCAAAATTTATTTTTCACTAAAAGAATCCAACACCCATAAAGCAATAAATGTTTTATATTAAAAGAAAGATTATTGGTGTAGTTTGATGAATATTTTTGTTTATTAATCACATTACAGGTTTGATCATTTTTTTTCTTATTTAATTATTTTCTCGAAAAGTTAGTCATAAAATTATGATGTTCAAAATTTAAGAAACTGTAACCAAATCCAAAGTATTATTCAAAGCCACGTGCTAGTTTTTGTTTTTAAGCCGAAAATTATATGAAAATTGTATTTATTTCAAACAAAAAAAATTGTCCGATCCATTCTATTTTTTGGACAAACCCCGTTTTCAAATTAATGAAAATACTAAAAATGTATCAAATAAATCATTTATGATTATAGAAATAAAATAACATATTGATTTCATATACCGTCATTATTATTATATAAAAAAAATTGGGTTTTTTGAACTTAACATTACACATGGCTTATTTAATTAATAAAAAAAATGAAATAAAATTTATTTAATTTTTTTTAAATCAATTAGCTGGTACATCAGTAAATATATCCTGCTACTTTATTAAATCTATCATAATTTCAAACTCCCTAACTTTCTCTTTTTCGGTTTTCCCTTTCATAATCATATGTTGAGTATTTGGCGAAGTGTAATAGCACCATTGATTTACTAATATAATTTTTGAATTCTTGCAAACCTAGTGGATACATAAAAAAAAACATAGAGACATTGCATATTTTTTAAGTACGAAAAATAGGTGACATTTGTTTTAATTTACCTAATATACAGGTCAACAAATGTTTATGTCAGAAACGAGATTCTTATGAAAACATGAAAGAATGCACCCACGTGATGGGCTAATCTCATAATATTTTTCGTTTTTCTTATCTTCAGTCTTTGGATCCAACCGTCTATAACGGAAAATGGCCTTTTTTGACCATATTGACAGATTAATATACCCTAAAAAGAAAAAATTTAATAATTATTTTTGCATATAAAAATATCTAGTAACTTATAATTTTAATTAAATAACGAAACAAATTTTATTAATATATCAAGCTCTTACATCGGCATTTAGATAAAACAATATATTTCGCGTCCAAACCTAAATATGACAAGACATATAAGTTTTAATGAAAATAATATTTGAAGTTTGAGTTTAACAGTTTAACTATTGTTTATATGTAAAAATAAAATATCAAATTATTTTTGTTTTCAAATCTTATTTGATTTTTTGACATTTTTTTTCTAAAATTTTTAATGTTTCATTGACTAACTAAGTTTGATTAAAAAGGACGGTAAACGGATTTGATATATCCTAAGATGGCAGATTTAATCTCTGTAGTTAAATCATAACTCTCAAAAAATTGTTGGCCTGTTTTATATGAATCTAAAAATTAAATTTACATTTACCTATATAATCATAATTGAATAAAAGTATGTAAGTAAAAATAATTCTAAAATAAAAAGATAAAATTTCGTTACAATAAAAATACAAAAACAAAAAATTAAGATTGAGCTCCTAGACGTAGTAATCTCTGATATTTTTTGATATAACAAATAAGATTTTTTGATTAATCTTTTAAATAAATAAGTCTTTTACGAAAGCGCCATTCCGTGTTAAAAGGATTTTAAGAAAACATAATCTAATCAATGTAAGCCAATAAATTTTTTAAAAATTAGGATTTTTAAATTATAAAAAATTTAAAGACCCCTAAATACTCTTATGGACCTCAATAAATTTTAAAAAAGTCTTGCATAAAATAACATTAAAAGATTTGAAATTTTACCAGAAAATCACCTTTAGGTACCAATGGTTCAGGCAGCGTTACATATTGGCCTTTTTCCAAACCTTAAAAACAAATAGATATAAGATATGTAGCACATAATTTAATTTGCTCTTAATTATTGTCAAGGTGTTCTTGTGTTTTAATTAACAGTCCTTTAAGGTGTATTTGTTTTTTCATCAATATTTGAAATTTATTTTCTAGGCAGATTAAATAACTGTTCCATATTAAAAAAATTTACGAATTTTTAAAAGTTACAGGCAAATTATAGAGATTGAGCCTTATCTTAGAAAATTTTGAAATCAGTGTACCGTTTTTAAAATTAGCAAATATTATTTTTTAAAAATTAAAAAAGATTGTAACCAAAATAAAATTGAGTTTTGTTATTATTTACAACAGCTAGGTTACAATATTTTTAACCATACCCAATAGAATTTGCTATATATAATATTTTTATTTCTCATTATTTGATATAGAATGTCTAAGTTGCAAAGGATTTCAGATTAAAAGAATCTCTTAAATATTTTTTTCTTAGGGATTTCAATGATATATCGTTGTAAAAAAAATTTTTTTTATATGTATGGAAAAAAAAAAAGGAAAATATGTATGAGGTATGGCCATCATAAAAGTTTATGCATTTCAATGTTAAAGTATCTCTGACATTATTTGTTGCCCTATGTAATAAGCATTTAAAATTTTTTTCAAATGAATTTTTACTAAAATTTTAATTCTCTGTTTTTAATTTTTTTATTGAATATTAAAACAAACGCTTCCGTCCAATAGGTTGGATACAGATAGATATTCAAATTTGTTTTTATCTAAATCTTAATTAAAATCCAAATCCTCAACAACACAACTTGACAGCCTTAAGCATCATATATAATAACAATCATTATTAAATTTTTGGTGCTAGTTTTTATGAAGTAAAGATAGATCCTGCTTCAAACTTGTAGCTCTCCGTAAAATGTAAGATCAGGTGTTTTGGGCTTTCATATTACACACAAATAAAGGCACAATTCTAGACCCCCTTTTTTTTGGGGGGGGGGGGGGGGGCCCCCCTCCCCCCAAATGAATTTCCCAATACATAGTAATTTTACATTTGCCCCCCCCCCCCCCAAATTAAATTCCCTTCCCCCCCCCCCCCCCCCCCCCCCCCCCTCCCCCCCCCCCCAAAAAAAATAATTTTAAATATTATTTTTTCTTCCACATATTATAATTAAATTTGCTCCGCCAAAAATATCTATAAAAAATTTAGATAATACAAATTATTTCGCGTCCAAACTAAATACGACACGATATTTTATCGGCTTTTAATAACAATATTATTTAAAATTTAAATTTAACAGTTTAACTATTTATATGCAAAAACAAAATTATAATTTATATTTGTTTTTTCTTTTTTGGTTTTTTAACCCTTTTTTTTAAGTTTTCAATGTTTACAACTGATTAACTGATTTTGATTAAGAAAAACGGCAAAAGGATTAGATATAAGATGACAGGTTAGATCTTTGTAATTGAATTACAAGGTAAAACTCAATCAAAAGGACCATTTAACTTAATTATCAGCCCGTCAGAGCTGATATTAGCGATCACACCAAGCGGAAACTCGTTTAGATATATTTTGTTGCGAAACAATCAGCCTTATTTGCTGGCTGTTTTGCGCATTTGAAATTTCATGTTAGAGATTAACAATTTATAAATTTTGAGTTTGGTCTCAGTGAATGGAACTCCAAAAAAGGTCAGAATGTGCTTCAACGCACTGGGCTGGCTGAGAGATGACAGTGTGAATAATATATATTTTAAAAGTTTATTCCTTTCACATTATTTAGAGTAATGCAATCAATTTATGGTCAGCCTTCTTAAAGATCCTTACCGGCCCGAGATATATTTCGAAGCCTGCCGGCATGGCCCGCTCAAATAATTCTCATCTTGAGCCTTAGCCTATTTTTACAAAATATTAGGTCCCAGTTTTATTTTTGAGCCTTTTTGGTTTTAAATTTAACATTCAATTAAAATGGCCCGGTTGTTATTAGATATATAGAAAAAATTTGATTTAACAGAAAGCTTTATATTTATGAAAACAATTCATAAGATGCCTAAGAAAATTTTTCACTTGTCAACAATCTTTTGTTAGAATATAATAGAACCTGATCCCACAATGCTACGATAGGGCGAACGTAATGCCCGGGGATAAAGGTGGTGTTCAAGTGTTTCTAAGCAAAAAAGTTGGACACTGTCCCGTATATTCACTGCTTAAACCATCGATTGCTCTTGTTGTAAAAGATTGTCTTGAAATTTTAAGTGAAGAGAAAGGTTTTATTAATATTTTTCTTACCTTCAATTTTTTCAACATGATGCAATCAAGGAAGTTAGTGAATGCGGGACCATACCCCGGCTGTTGCCCCATCGGTGTGTGATTACTACGACGCCATTGTTTTTTTTAAAAATTACATAAAAATATTAAATACTCTTTTGAAAATAAAAAATAAATTTTTTTTATATCTTCAGGTCACAGGGCCGAAAAGCGTCGGGATTTTTGGACCATGTTTATAATTATCAATTTTATTTTTTATATTTATCATTTAAAAGATTATTTTATTTATTAAAAATAATTAACAATCAATTTCAATGCAAAACGATTTATGTTTCTAAAACTTTTGATTTAATACACCATTGTTTAGAAATTTAAACATTTAGAAATACAAATACATTTGAAGATTTGTTTAAAAACTGTTTTGATATATATAATATTTTAAATAACAATAATTTATCTATGGATAAAAAAACTAAACCTAAAGATTTTTCTGATTTTTATTTGTTTTCTACTCATATGTCAATAATTTAAACATTAATGATGAATTAAAAAGTATTTATTGATTTATTTATTGATTCTTTTGATAATAGATTCTTTTACCGATAATATTTATTTAGAATCTTCAGATTCCCTTTATAAATTTGATTATCCTTTTTTAGATATAAATAAAAAGCCTCTTTTAAAAATAAGTAATATTGATAAAAGATATTGACATAGCCAAAAAATTTTTAATAAGAAAACTTAATAATTACAAAGAATGTTTTACTAGATTTTGTTAAATTTTTATATGATTAAGATGCGTTTCCTAATCTATTTAACATTTTTTCTAGTTTGTTATATGGCTCTTCAACGTCGAGTTGTGAGGCCACATTTTCTTCTTTAAGAAGGACAACACAGGTCAACAAATATCGATATTAGTGTGAATTTTATGAAAGCATAAAGAATCATGATGGCCTAATCTCATACATATTTTTCGTTTTTCTTGGTTTCTTTCGTCTTTGGCTCCTTAGATCCGTCTATAATGAAAAATGACCTTATGACCAAATTCAAAGATCTAAATATATAAAAAGAAAAAATTTAAAAATCTTTTTTGCATATAAAATTTCCTTGTAATTTCTATTTTTAATCACGAATAATAATAAATAAATTTTATCAATATATCAAGCTCTTTCATCGGCATCGGCATTTAGATAATACAAAATATTTCGGGTCCAAACTTAAATACGACACGATATATTATCGGTTTTTAATGAAAATATTTTTTGAAGTTGGCATTTAACAATTTAAATATTGTGAATATGTAAAAATATAACTTAAATTTATTTTTGTTTTTAAATATTTTTTAGTTTTTTGACCTTTTTTCTAAAATTTTTAATGTTTATAACTGACTAACTAAGTTTGATCAGGAAAAACGGTAAACGGATTTAGATTTCCTAAGATGGCAGGTTTGATCTTTGTAGTTAACATAACTCTCAAAAAATTTTTGACCAGTGATAACTTCTAGTAGTGCAAGTGACCTGCGTAAAGGTGATTTGAATTATCAACTGGGGCGTTGAATTCAATGAATTTTATAATAAACAACCTCTAGAGTAAAATTGTTAAATTAATACCATACACTGCTCATAATCAGCTAATTATTGCTCACTATTTTAAGATATGGTTGCAAATTTTTTTATGCACATTAAACGTTTATGTTCATGTTTTATTAAATTTTTTGCCCTAATATTAATTACTAATATAAAACCAGTGTTTTTTCATATATATTCTTCCAAATTAGACTTATACAATTTGTTTTTATGATAATCAATCTTATTTTACTATTTATTTTCTAAAATTTAAAGTTTTGTATAATTTATTTTTATCATTCATATGTAACATATTTTTATTTTTCATGCGCATTGATATCAAATGATAAAATTATACTTACAATTAATTTCCAATTCTTTTATCTTTTTAAGCTATTGATTTTAGTGAAAACAATTAATTTTAATTATATCGAATTTATACGCACATTTTTTTATTTTATGAATAAAATAAATTACAATTAATTTATTGAAATAAGAATTTTGAACATGAATTCTCTATTGTTTTACATATATATTTTTAAAAAAATATTTTCTGCCCCCTCTTTACGAGTCCCCCCCCCCCCCCCCCCCCTCCAAAGTGGAAAAGCTAGAATCGGGCCTGCACAAATATCACATTTAATATAAATATCTTTTTAAAATGAATTGACCCCCATGTTAGCTTTTGCACAAATATATTTTTTGTTTTTCGAAGTATCTTTTGCCTTAAACTATTATACTTGTTCAAATTAAAATTGCCATTTTTAAACAACTTGACAAATTTTACAAATATGAAAATACCAGAAATAAAAATTAAAAACATTTAAAATGTTAAATCGTAAATTTTCTATCCCAAATTATGAGATATATTATTCTAATATATCAAGCTTTCATAACATAATTTAGACTCCACTAAATATTTGGCATCCTAACCTAGGATACAATATATTTATCCTAAGTTTAGTTGTTTCTAATACAAAATTTTTTTTAAGTCCTTTTTTTTTAAATTATTTTTAAAAATTTTGAATATTAAAGTTTGGACAGAAATGCACTGTTAACGGTATTGCATGGCAGTTCAATACGATCTTAGATTTCATACAGGTCAACAATAGATAAATGCTAACTACAGAGACGAAAACATATAACCACGTAAAACGTTTTATAAAACTTAATCTTCTATTCTCGCTTTTCTAATTTAAGTGATTTGTGTAATAAATTGGATGTAAATTGCTAGTAAATATGTAATTAACTTTTTATTATACAAGTTACTAGTTATATTGAAAGATTAAATTTATTAAAGATTTTACGAATTTTATACGAGCTTAACTCAGCATAAAAAAGTTGAAGGTATAGGGAGAAAAACTAAGCCTAGGATCGTTCTCGCAAAATTCTATAAAAATTGTTGCCTTTGCTTTTGTCCAGTATAATAATGACATAAAACAAAAAAAATATTGAAAAAAAAGTATTATATTTTAAATACAATTAAACTGTTATATTAAAATTGCAAATTTTATTTCTCTAAAAAAACAATAATATATGGTGTCGTATTCAATTTGACGCGAAATATTCTGTACCATCTAAATGTTGATGTAAAAACTTGAACAAAAAAAATTTTTTTTTCATTATTTGAAATAATAAATATAAGTTACTAAAGTTAAAAGAGTAATCTTAAGGTCTCGGACAAATATAAGAAGCCCATGGTGGAAGAAACTAAGAGAATTGGAAAATATATATAAGATAAGGCCATCATGAGCATGTATGCTTTAATAGTTTCATAAACCTATTTTTTCTGACAGAATATTTGTTGATCTATGTTATATAAATTGAAAAATTAGATATAGATACTTACCGCTTTCTTCAATAAGCATTATAGGTATAAGAAATGTGGCATTTTGGAAGGAAGCCAAATTACGAGCTCTAAAAGATGTTAAATTAAAAGAATGAAAAATTTTACATACTTTATATAGAAATTTATCATATTTATTGTATTAACTTCTTATTCAGCCTAATTAGAGATAATTACAGAATATCTTTTTCCCGTTTTTAACTTTTTCGTTTCCTCTAAGTTTTCTGGCCCGGGTATGCCAAAATGGCGTGTATTGTCCGTCTTTTTGGCAAAAATTAAAGAACATTTAGTTTATGAAAACATGCATTTAACGCGTTCTACCAATAAAACGGTAATGAAAAATGTTTAGCGTTAAAATTCAAGAAGTGAAATAAAAATGAAATTTAATTGAAACGTAGCCAACAAAACTAAGAAATTTAAGGGTTCTACTAAACTTTCCCAAACGGCCAGGAATATTTAAAAAAAATTTTGATGCAATTAAGATGCCTTAACAACCGATTTCTAAGAAAAATAAGAAGAAGATTATAAAATAAACATATTTAGTAATTTTAAAAATAAATAATTCTAATAAAAAATCTTTTATAAATTTAATATTGTATCATATAAAAAAATTAAATTGATGATTAAATACATCAAAAATATAGGTGGATATCATCGAACATATTTTTCAATTTATTCAAACAAATTTTGCCTCACATTTTTTTTGGCGTCTAAATTATGCTAGTTAATTTCTTGCAAATAATTCTTTTTAACATTATTTTGCAGTTTAAACTCAAAAGTTTAGAGTTGTTAACGGTTCATTATTCTGAAAAATTTTTTCATATATTTGTAATTAAGGTTTTTTTTTAAGTAAGAATGATGTTGATACTCACGGGCAAGCACTTTTAATTCCAAAGTCTGGGTATTCGCATTTCTAAAACAAACGAAACAAATATAAATGTACATCACAAGAGCGTTTCAATTTGATAACAAAAGAATTTTAAATCGCCTTTTGGTCAAGTTTTTAGTGCTAATTACGAATATAAAATTTGAATTTTAGCCAATGCTTTAGATTTTTAGTTTATTAATGGCAAAGTTATGTTTTTTCTAAGAGATATTTTAAGCCTTTATATCATAAAACCTATGTATAGTAACAAAAGCTTAAAAATATATTTAGATTACGAAAACATTCAATACTAACGTATTTTAATAATATTAAGTTTTTTTTTTATTTTTCTATTTTAAAAAATTAGTGGTTCATAAAATCGGTTTTTTGATCCTAAAGTAGATTGCAAATAATTTTAAGCTATTTCTTTTTAGGTATATTTTCTATAAGGTATCTGAATATGCAAAAAAATTGATAGTTAAAAAAATATTAATTTTTTTTCTAAACTTTGAACGGAATGCGGGTTAAAAAAAATATAGGCATTAAAAAATAACTAAATCCGGCATCGTTATTGCAAAAAATTCTATATAAAACCCTTAAAGAATCGTTTATGATGTTTCTTTTTGTTGTTGTTGACCATACATTTTTTAGATTACGAATTTCAAAAACTTTTTGAATTATAAAAATTGTTCATGTTTGCTAACAAAGTATAAAACACTACCTTTTGGGCTGCACAAAAATTAATACATAGGAAATTAAAATGTGAAGAAATGTTTTTAAACAATGTTATCGATATATAGATATAAGAATAGATATTATACGTTTTTATATCTATATAAAAAAATATTGGTTATTATAACATGTAAGGTTATTCCCAAATAACCTCTAATATATGGCTTAAAAGCTAAATTTTTTAATTAACTTTTATAACAAAAACAGCGGATTAATTTTGAGGTATAATTGGATGGTGTGGGGGGGGGGGGGGGAAGGGGGCAGGACTTGAGAAATTTTTGGCGTAAACCTCATATGGGCCTAATTTATATAATATTTTATATCGTATCTCTGAAGTTTCTTCCTTTTCTTAATTAATTTTGCTACAATGCCGTGGGGAAATTGAAAAACCATTTTCAGTAAAATTTAAAATATTTCGAACTCTAACATTTGCATTAGGTTAAACGATGTATTTTAAATGCCATTTGTAAAAGATATTTTTTTGGCACTTTAAAAAATTAGTTAAAATTAAGGTTGGTTTTAAGACTAAACAGTAGAACAATTTCAAGTTAGGGTAATGACTTTAATTAATATTAATATGTAATATGTGCCATTTTTACAGTATTTTTTTAATTGTAAAAAATATCATATTTATTTAGATGCAAAAAAAGAAGAAATTAACAACAAATAATATATTGCGCCCGGAAAACAATTTTTTTAAAATATACAAGAGCATACATTTCCATAATGGCTTCGTGTCATATATGTTTTCCGTTTTCAGTAGATCGCCTTCGGCCCCTTAAATTTGACCATATCTAAAAATGACCCTTTTAGACCAAATTGACAGATTTTGCGACCTCGAAAATATCCTAAAAAAACAATTTAGGAATCTGTTTATCTATAAAAAAAATACTTATAACTTATATTTATCATCTTAAATAATAGAAACAAAATTTTCTAGTAAATCAGGCTTTATATGATGATACAGAAATTTCGCATTTAAAGTTGAATACATGATATACTATCGGGTTTTAATAAAAATATTAATTAAAGTTTAAATTTAACAGTCATCTATGTTGTAAATATGCAAAAAAATAAAGAAATTTAATTTAATTTTTTTGTATTACTGTTTGCTCATTTACCGAGTTAAATCATTGGCGTAGGAGGAGAAGGGAAATTTGGGAATAACCCCCCCCCCCCCCCCCCCCCAAAAAAAATAAAAATACCAATATAAAATTAAATCACATTTAGAATTCCATTAATATTTGTTGTGTACTGGAATATAACCATTTTTATTATATAAATTCATTACATAATTGTATCATTAAAATAAAAATGGAATTTTTTTTTGAACCCTCCCAAGCTATTAAAACTTGCTACGCCCTTGAGTTAGATTAAAAACGGTTAATGGATTTGAAAATTCTTAGTATAGCATTCCTCTAGTTAGCTTTCAAAAATTAGTTAATTTGTATAAATAAATTATTTATTTTGTCAATAAATTAAATTTTGTGACTAAATTTGAGACATTATAGTATAATAATAATAATATAAAAAAGAACCATATTTTTCCATGAATGCTTCTTCGTCTAAACAGAATAAATCATTATTAATTTAATTATAGAAAGGTCGGTGTGAGCGCTTGTAAACTTGTGTGTACACTTCAAGTTTAGCAACGTTGGCTAACTAAAGAGTGTTTCGCCCTAATTCTCGCCCGCATGAACAATCCCATTTAATTGGAGGGACGTTAAAAATGCAAAGCTCTGACTGGTAAGCCCTGTAGGAGGATAAATATGAGGAAGAAACCTTTATTTTACACGTTTTTTTACATTTATTTGCAACATAATCTTTGCCAAGGATATCTTCTAGGCCAAAGATATTAGTGTGTAAAAAAGACACAATAATAATTCTTAAATTAAATTACACAGCTTTTTATACAAATCTACCATCCATTAAACTACAAAACAAGTTCGATTTTAAGAACCAGGATTACAAGTTGAACCCCAAAATTCCAGAGTTTAGGCTAAATTGGCCTAATTTACCAGACTTCATAACAATTTAAAACAAATAAATTAAATAAAACCATATATATGTATTTTCCTCAATAAATTTTAGACAATAAAAAATTGCTTCCGCATTTAAATTTTATAATAGTTAATCTGGCATATAAAAGAAAAAGCCTCCAAATGGAATGAATATATATCAATGTAGCATAATCCTATATTTATTTGCTAATGTAAAAAATATAGTTAGCAATAATTATTTATCAAATTAAATTTATTCTGCATCCGTTTTAATAAAATTATATTAACTGTAACATAATTTAAATTTTATTTGCTATATAGTCTATAAGATATAAGCTAGCAAAAATCAATTATTAAATAAGGCCTTCTGCAACAGTTTTTAATAAAAGTTTGAGTTAAGTTGTAACTGGTCTATAAAAATCACAATCTGCAAGTTTAAGGTCACCCTAAAAATAAAATTCCCTTATCCCCCCCCCCCCCCACATACCCCCATTCAAATCCAATACTTGTAAATACAAAACGAATTAAAATTCCTGGTCTTGGCAAGGGTGGGGGGGAAGGGGGGGGGGTAAAATCTATTCAACCTTTAACTGCTAAAAATTTGCACCGAGGCTCGTCTTGTACAGGATATAAATAAGAAATAATTTGTTCTTCTTTTAAATTTATAGGTAATAAACAAATATATAGTGTAATTGGTATATAACTCCTTATAGTAATTTTTTACCCCTTTAGTTATTTTGATTCTTAATTATCACACCTTATTTATTTATGCATGCAAACAAATAATGCTTTTAGATTAAAGGGCACTTGCACAGTGAGTTTTTAATAAAATTTTGTAATTTTTAAAAAAAAAATTTAATTTAGAAAAATTATTTTTTGATTAATTGGCAACTTGTATAAAAATATGCGTTTTGTTATAAAATAAAATTTATTTACGAAAATAATATGACACGTGCCCAATAAAATATTTTAGATTGATTAGTGCCTAAATGCATAGTATTATTTTTAAAGATTAAATTATGCATTTTTTTATACAAATCTACCACCTCCCACCAGCAACAATACAACTCATTTGCAAGAAATTTGGATTACAAAGTTAAACCCAAATCTAAGTGTACATACCAATAATAACCGTGTATGTGTTTTCAATAAATTTTGGGAACTCAACCACTTTGAACCATATAAAATACACATTTACATATCGACAAAAAAATGTACAAAGTTCTGTAATCTTTATAGAATAGAAATTAAATTTTAATTAACGTTTTAGACTTTAACTTTTGCTTAGTTAAAGTCTAAAGATGTATACCCTATTTGAGTTTTATACGATCATATAAACCTCAAATTATTTTTATAATAATTATATATTGTAAGATTTAAATTTATTACCGAAAGACAGTTGTTTGACATCGAGAATTTTCAAGTTATTTCCCATAAATATGTGAATATAATGGGCGTCTACTATACCAACTCTACAATTGTCTTGCGTTATTATACTTGGCTGGTGATACTAAGGATAACAAACATATTAAAACAATCAATTTAAAACTAAATATTTTATAGTTGACGGGAGAATAAACTGGAATTAATGCTTCATGATGGCTAAATTTTATTGGCAATTATAAAATAATAAAATTTCGACAAAGATTACAAGCGATTTTGAACGTTTTACAGATAATGATAGTTCCTCAGTTGGAAAAATGACTCTACTTATATATCAAAATTATTATGCACGTCTATCTTTGTAATTTTCATTTTGTTTTAAAGTAGTAAAAAAAATTATTTTATCGCTTATAAATGATGGATCCAGTAATTAAACTAAAATCTAAATTCAAATAATTTATTTTGACGACCTACCGCACACCCGTATCAAAATTAGTTGAGAACAATATGTTTGAGGTAAGGAAATGTTTAGTACCCAAAAATTTGTTAGGTTTGGTGGCTCCAATTCAGGATGTATCTTCATTTTATGCTGATTGCCATCTAGGTCGAATGTAAACGATATTATATAATTAAGGTAATATTGTTTATTAAGGCTTTTCAAAATTTATAAGCACCTATAACCACGGCTGGGAAAACAATGAGCCAAAAAAAAGAAAGGGGGCTACAAATAAAGGGCCAAAAAAAGAATTCGAAAAAAGCCCTTACTAAGATAAGGGGCAAAAAAACCCACAAAAAGTGGCTCTTAAAAAAGCCCCAAAAACCCATTCTATGTTTTCTTTATGATAATTTCGAAAAATTTGGATTTTTTTTTTATAATAATGGTGGGTAGAATTTTTTTTTAAAGCTCCTAGGAGTTTTTTTTTGAAGAAAAGGGGCTTTTTTTAAACTTGCCCTTTTTCTTTAAGCAAGAAAAGGAGCTTTTCTTTTGCCCTGCTCACGAGTTTGTGGGCATTTGGAAAAAAAAACTCAAAAACTTGTTAAAAAAAAGCCCATTTAGTCAATCGCACATCTTTTTCGCTAATCGTTAGGCATATTGTTTATAAAAACACTTATAATAATAAGGAGACATCCTTTTTGAGTCGATCAAAATGTGTGACCGTGAGATTTGAACTTTGATTTTCCGGCAAAAGCTTATAAATTTTTCCTTTTAAATATCAACAAAAAAATAATTTTATTATAGAGAAATTATTCAAATCTGTTCTATAAAGCTAATGGCATACCACCCACCTAAAAACTATTTTAAGAATAAATATCGATAAATTTTGTAGTCAGTATGACCACAAATATTAATTTGAAATTTTTATAGAAATATTGATGTAGGGTATATTTTGTTTCATACTAATAAAACATGCCTTTAATTGTAAACTGAGAAAAGTAGGAATCAAAAAGATTTTAAACATTTTTAATATTTAAAGTTAGCCATCAACTACAAATTGTTCTTCTTTTTTCTATAATAACTACAAGCAATTTTTTTTATGTTTTAAAATCTACGACATAAACTTATTTAAAATTTAATCTTTCTCTTAAATATATCTGTTCGCGGTTTTGTATGTAAAAATTAATAGAAAATGTAATATTTTAACTGTTTGTATCTTATCGAATTTTGATCTAATAAAGAAATTTAAGTTTCAATACGGCTAAATTGTCGCAAATGCATATAATTAAAATTTGATTTACACAAGCTCAACTTTACAACCAACTTCTCACGTCCAAAAAACCGGGGCTATAACAACAACATAAAAATTTTATGCTCTATTGTTCTATTCAGGTGTAAACATTTAAAACAGGTAAACAAAATAATGAGAGTTATGAGTTAACTTCAGAGATCAAAATTGCCATCTCAGGAATTATTAAATTCTTTAACAGTTTTTTCTAATCAAACATAATTAATCAGGTATGAACATTGAAAATTTGATTAAAAGGTGGAAAAAACAAACAAAAAATATTTAAAAAATAATAAATTGGATTTTTTTGTATAATTTAAATAACTAAATTGTTTTAAAATTTATGTTAACATATTGTGTCCTATGTACGTGACGCTAAAAATTTTTGAATTAAAATGCTGATGTAACTTAACATATTATAATTTTATTTTTTTTGAGATAATTATAAAATACCAGGGCTCTACCATCTTGAAAATTGGGCTAATAGGTGGGAAATGGTAAGTGGAGCTGAAAAATGTGGCATTATGATAAACAATCCCTTAAATTCAACTCCGTGCGAGTGGTCAATTCAGGGGAACTCTATACCTCAGGTATCAAACTATAGATATCTGGGTCTTTTAACAAATGAGGACTTTAATATTGACAAAGTTATTGAGGAGCGGGCGTTTAGGGGAATGAAGGCTATTCATCTCTACGGTCCGTTTCTGCGGTCCAGCTCCATACCAATATATGTTAAATCTCATATTTATGTTTCAGTCATTCTACCCATTCTAACTTATGGAGCGGAATTATTTGGTCTGCTCTCTAATAAATCGCTGTTCCCGCTTTCTAAGACTCACGATCAAGCCATTCGCTGGATGATCGGAAAATTTGGAAAAAGACTAATTTGGCCTAAACTTCACTTGTACTTAGACCTCAACATTAGTACTTTTGACGTTTATGCAAAAAAAAAATCCGTGCGTTTCTTTTTAAAATCTCAATATAGTAATACATTTATAAAAGATTTAGTCTTATCAAAACCTAAGTCTCGCAAATGGACGTGGGTTTCGCGTTGCTCTAGGTATTTTAAACAAAATATCATTAAATGGAGACCCAAAAATTATTTCAAAATCATTTGGCCTAAACCTTGACAAAGCTAGTCTTAGCGAAAGTAAGTATAAAAACGACACATTGTTTAAATCGTTCAGTAACCCTTTTTTTTTTCTTTAAAAACATTAAAAAGTATTGATTGCATTGAGTTTTCTTTCGGCTGCAAACTTCTGCTTCATATGAAGACAGGTAATTGGTGGAATTTTAAAAAAGCAAGACTATTAAGATTGGTTACAAGTGAGTTCGACTGTCCCTGTTGTAAATCAGTAGTTGATGACCCACTTGATCATTTCTTTCTACACTGCTCTGCTTTGCATGAATTTAAACGCTTATACGCATGAATTAATATCTTTCAAATAATTGTGATAATATGTTGTTAATTGATATTTTAGGGCTTCCTGATCAGTCTCAAATTTTAAATATAATTAAATATTGTCATTATGCTGGCCGAAGATTCTTTAGCTCTTGGTCTAGGTTAAGTTATTGCCTAGTATCCGACAGGGCTAAAAGGGGCTATACCCTGACGGGTATGCCGTCTCTTTCAAGAGATGTAGGGCAAGGGGGGGGGGGGGGCATTGTTTTAGCAGGTGAATGATTCTGGCCTTTGACTTTTGCTAGAGTTGTAAAGCCTGTATGCTATAATATTCCGGAGAGTGCGGCGTCATTTCGATGGATATTGTGGTATCGGCGGAGAGACGCGCTTAATCCTTTTGACCCTAGGGGTTATGAACGTCGCCGCATAGCAATTTTAATGCTCCTCACCCAAAAAAGAAAAATATAAAAAAAAGAATTCTCAAATTTTTCTTGTTAAGGTATATTAATAAGATTAAGAAAGGCAATTTAATAACATAAAAAAATAGCTAAGGACCTGAAGGCGGAAGAAACGGAAAATAGATGTAAGATAAGGCTACCATATGGATTTTTATATGTTTTCGCTAGACTTATTTTTTGTGACGATAAATATGTTGACCTGTGTAATATAGTTTAACTTGCATATGTCGTAAATAATAAAATTAGGAATATGACGACTTAGCATGAGAACAAAATTTATGCTATCTTTTTTATAATATAAATATTTATAGCCCACACCTTTATAATATACTTAAATTTGAAAAAATTTTCAAGAATTCCCAGTTAAAAAAAAACAAATGTGAGAGGTTTCCTTTTCCAATCGGACACCCTACCCTTTGGAAATTTGACTTTTTTAACCCGAGCAAAGCAATTAATATTGTTGACTCACATTAATAATAAGATTTGCTAGCACGGTGACGACTTAGGTTTTTAGCCTAGTTTCACATTTAAGGCTTATCTTTTAACGCCTACTGGCTACGCAGACCGGCCACTCAGCACCTTCAAAGTGATTTAAACCATTTTTCTAAAAAAAAGCCTCTTGTGCACGGATTAGAACTTGCAACCTCCTGCTTTAGATGAAAGCTTGCGAGTGAGCTTCTCAGCCAACTCAATAAAGGGTTTTAATAAATTTTTTAAAATAGAAAACATGTATAAAGCTCTATTTTCTACTAATTATTTAATAAGTAAAGGTTAAAAAATTTAAAGTTACGTTATTAATATGAAAACCAAAATAATGAAAATAGTTTATAATTAATTATAAATCTTAATGTAAAATGGCACATAACTTTATTAAAGGCGGTTAAAAATTAATTTGTTTTTTTTTTCAAAAAAAAGTATCTAAAATAAAAATAAAGATTGGAAAACTTTAAAAATTTCGCGTAATGTTAAAAAAATTAAAAAAAAAATTGTAAAAAATAAATTTCTTATATCAAACCTTAAAATAAAAAAAGACTTTATAAGTGCTTTATGTTTAAAATTATGATAATCTTCCATCATAATCATATCTTAATTTTTTTTAATTATAATATTTTATAAGATTGGCAAACGTTGTTTGAGTAGATGGAAAGACATTATTTTTGTTTTTATTTTTCTTATTAATCAAAACAATTTATTTAGCAAAAAATCACATACCTGCGTCATAGATATCAATATACATTGATTCTATTGCAGCCCTGTATAAATTATATATATCAAATTATTTGTTATAAACAAAAAATAACAAAGAAATAATTAAAAGAAAATAAATTAAAATAATTGTTATTTGACATTGGAAATTAAAAATTAAAGAAAAAACATATTTTCCATTTAAATCAGTGCCTGAGCTCTCAACACAAGTTTAGGCTTTAGCAACCTTTAACAACCTTCTACCGAGTTATGAGCCAGGCTCTCACCATTAATAAGTGTGAAATGGAATTTAATTAATGATATTATTGCAAACTAAAATCCAAATTATTATGATAATTAATTAAAAATTTGGTGAAATAAAAATGGTAGTTGACATATAATATATATATATATATATATAAATCGACAAATGAAGATTTTACATTTGATCGCACTGGATATAATCCTTTTTTCCAAATGCATTTACTACCTGAAAAATTATAAAGTAATATTAAAAATTAACCAAACTTAAATAAAAAAAATTAGTGGTTTTTTGGATTTTTTCGGGACCGTTTCATCTTATAATAAGACTGCTAACCTGTCAAAGCTTTGCCTCTAATCTTAATATTACACCCCCCAGCTAGTTAATTATTAAAGCTCGAGCCTTCAAAATAATGAACCTCTGGAATCCCAATTAAAATTTTTAAACTATTTTTTTGTTTATATTAAAAACATCAAACATATACTAAATTTAGAATTTTTTGTTCTCTTTGTGATGTCTACATTCAAAAAATTCTGTCGCAATAACAATAAATACACTACGTTTTAATTATATTTTTATATTTAATATATGTTTTAAACTTAATTAGAAGCAACACTTATAATTATTTTACAAGGCAATTGTTAATTTTTATAAGAAAAAAACAATAATATGGTTTTTTGTTAGAAATAATCAATAAAGTTAATCTAAATTTTAACTATACAACTATTTATACAAGATACAAGCATTTTAATTATATTGTTAATCATTTGCAGATATAATTTTAATAAAAACCTAAATTTAAGTCCGAATTAGCTTAACGCAACAATCATATTTTAAAATAATATTAGATTTTAAAAATGGATACGAGGCTAGTGTAACGTTAACCTTTAAGCAATAAGTTATAGTAATAAATATATTACTCTTTTGGCTAGAAATAAACAAATTATATAGTTTAATTATTTTATTTGATTTGTAATAAGGCGAATAATAAAAACATACTAAGCTAAAAGAATTACATTAAAAACGGGTTATAGCATTTTTATAAATAAATTCTAACAGCTGAAAGATTACTGTATTTTACAGCAAAACTTTCTTCATATTTAATTAATTTTTTTGTTTATACAATTTGTTTTGTAGGCGTGAAATAGAGAGTTTGAACATTTAATTAATTATTAGGTCTTGCCAATCATTTTGATAAATATTCTACTATAAGTAATTAGGTTTTATTATCATTATTTATATGGAGAATTTTTTTTATAGTTTTCTTTAATTTAGCCAAAGTTTAAGAATAAGACCAAATATTGCCTTTATACAATATGGTTATTAGGGTAAAAAAAAGTTTGACCTTGACTTCAAACCGGAAATCGTAGATTGAAAAATTTGTAAGGCAAATGCTACAGCGGAATATATACCGATCCAACATATATAACTTTATACCAGAAATTCAAATCTATAAACTATATTTTTTATTGTTTTAAAGAAAAATAGGTGCTCGACAATAAACGTTTTTTTATTATTGTATATATTGTTATTTAACAAAAAGGGAAAAAAATCTAAAAAACAATTTTTTGTTTTCTATGTTACATTATAAATCTTATCGATATAAATGTATCAATTTAATTAATTAAATTGTATTTTTAGATCTAGTTAGACATATTAAGAAATTTTCACGAGAAAAATATTTTTAATTAAAAATGGCTCCTAATCACCTCAATGTAAATCTATTTTAAAAAATAACAAGAAAGCAAGTTGCAATTTTTTTTAGTTTAAATATTTTTGGGTATGATTTTCAATATTTTTGACCAGTGGTACTATACGGACCCTAATAGAACTAACTTGTATCAAATTTTATTATTCGACTAAGACCAATTTTAGTTACTAGTTTTGTTTATAATGATAGCTGTTTTAGAGTAATAAAGCGAAAATATTGAAAATCATAATAGACTCAATTATTTAAACTAAAAAAATTGCAATTTGCTTTATTGTTATTTTTTATAATAGATTTACATTGAGGTGATTAAGAGCCATTTTTAATATAAAATATTTTTCTTCGTAAAAATTTCTTAAAATGTCTAACTAGATAAAAACACAATTTAATCAATAAAATTGATACATTTATATCGATAAGATTTATAATGTAACATAGAAAACAAAAAATTTTGTTTAAATTTTTTTCACTTTTTGTTAAATAACAATAAATACATTAATAAAAAAACGTTTATTGTTGAGCACATATTTTTCTTTAAAACAATAAAAAATATAGTTTATAGATTTGAATGTCTTGGAGGTATAAAGTTATATATTTTTCGATTGGTATATATTCCTCTGTAGCATTCGCCTTACAAATTTCTCAACTTACGATTTCCGATTTAGGGTCGAGGTTAAACTTTTTTTCGACCTTAAAAACCATTTTGAATAAAGACAATATTTGGTCTTATTGTTAAACTTTGGCTGAATTAAAGAAAATTATAAAAAAAAATTTCCATATAAATAATGATAATAAAACCTAATTACTTGTAGAATATTTATCAAAATGTTTGACAAGACCTAATAATTTAATGTTCAAACTCTCTATTTCACGCCTACAAAACAAATTTAAAAACAAAATTAATAAAATTTGAAAAAAGTTTTGTTGTAAAATATATTTAAAAATGCTATAACCCCGTTTTTAATGTAATTCTTAGCTAAGTATGTTTTTAATATTCGTCTTAGTTTGATGATGTGTCTATTGCAGAAAAGCAAAAAATGATAAATCTACTTAAACACGATTAAGGGCATTATACTTAGACACTCTTCAAATAAATGTGATAATATATTGTTAATTGATATTTTAGGGCTTTCTGATCAGTCTCAAATTTTAAATAATTAAATATTGTCACTATGCTGGCGGAAATTTTTTTAGCTCTTGGTCTAGGTTAAGTGATTGCCTAGTACCCGACAGTGCAAGGGGCTATGCTCTGACGGGTGTGCCGTCTATTTCAAGAGATGTAGGGCATTGGGGGGGGGGGGGGGGGGGGGGGAGGGGGGATTGTTTTAGCAGGTGAATGATTTTGGCCTTCGACTTTTACCAAAGTTTTAAAGCCTGCATGCTATAATATTCCGGAGAGTGCTGCGTCATTTCAATGGAAATTATGGTTGTGGCGGAGAGACGCGCTTCTATTGACCCTAGGGGTTATGAACGTGGCCGCATAGCTTCAATTCTTCTCACCCAAAAAAAACTGAAATTTAACTTGTGAGAATATAATTAGGCCCTCATTTTTAAATTAGGGCGCAGGGTCTAAAAATCAAACCAAGGGCTGGCGGGCTCGTAATATCAGGGCCCGGTATAAATTATATTGTAACAACTATTTTATCCTTTTCTATAGGATATAAATATAAAATCATGAGATATAAGAAAGTTTATAACCTAATTTAGGTTACAGATCCTTATATTACTATTACCCTGTCCTATATCATAATTGCATTTTTACCTGATGGCATAAATAAAACATAACATATGAAAAATATAAAATTTCTACATAAAAAAACAATGAAATTATTACGTAATATATTGTCAAATAGATTTGACATTGGATATTTTTCATAGTCCCCATAGTAATGATGACCTTTTGAAATTGAGATTGGTATTGACATTTCGTCCATGTTAATATATGCCGCGAAACATGTTTGGCTTTGGTCTGTCAAGTAAGTACAAATCTGTTGGATATATAAATTTCATTATCAATAGGCCACATTTAAAATTTTTTTTTGGAAAAATTACAAAATTAGGGTTTGTTATGTTAGGGCAGCACGTGAAAAGTGAGTTTTTAATTTTGTAAAATTTTTAAAATTTAAAAATAGTTGCCAAATATAGGCTATGCACATAAAATATCTAAAATAAAAAATTTAGAAGATTAAAAAAAAGTAATACTTTTGAAATTTTAAATTTTTTTAATTTTATGAAAATAAAAACTCAATTTGCAACCCTTGAATATATAAAAACAATTTGTTAAAGTTGTATTATATTTTTGACAAAATTTTTGACTTAATATACTGTTTACTCCTTCAAACATTTAAGTTAAAAAAAATGTATACCTTCTTACCTATCAACACTAACAAATGCAATTTTATTTCATTATTTTTAGTTAGAAGGTAGCTTAGCAGCTCTGTTTGTCCATTATTTAAACCTATTAAATTATAACCAAAACAGTTTTTAATTATTAAAATATCTACTAAGGGCACGTTCAAAATCATATATTAAAATAACATTTAAAAATGTTTTTCATTTGTTTCTTTTTACTTTTGTGAAATTTATGTACATTTGGCTGGCAATTTCAAAACAAATAATTTTGAAGTAATAGTTTTTTCACCCCCAATTTATACAAGAGAATATTAATACGATTTTCAACGTTTCCTTTTACTTTTAAATAAAATAAAAAAATAAAATTTAACTTTTGTTTTTTTGCAAACAATACAAGCTCATTTGTTTTTGCCCTATTCTACGGCTGCAAGTAAATATATTATAAGGAGTAGGATTAATAAATAATATTTACCGTAAAATTTGTTTGTATGTCTCCTATAGTTTGGTTCTCCATATAAAACTCTAGCGTATCTGGCACTAATAATTATATAAATATAAAAAAATTGCTAAAAACGATTTTGACACACTATATTCACCTCTATCGGTTTATTAAAATATAATTCTTTTTTTAAAGCATATATTTCAATTATGCACATTTAATATTTTTTTTTTGAATTTGATATATTCAAGTTGTAATTTTAAACTTCTACGGGCTCTAAAAAGAAAAGGTTTTAATTTAATAAATTACAAATATTAAATTCTAAGTGAATTAGGTCGTCCGGCAATTTTACAAAATTAAACCATGATTTAATTATATATGAAATATATGAATAAAAGCAAAATGTTAAATTTTTTATAAATAAAGACAAAATTTTATTTATCATTCATTGGGTTAAAATTATAAAATTTGGCATGCACATGAAAAAGTAATACCGTCTTGATTTTCTACAAATATATACAAATGTAATTACAGAGGTAACTAAAAATAGACAGTGGTTAGAAATTGCATGTATAATTTGTAGAATAAATTACAATAAGAAAAATAAAATTGAGAAAAGGTTTTACAAACAGAATCTACTCATAGACAAAAAAAACTATTTTAAAATGGCCTTTTACTTTTTACCAAGGGCGTAGCAAGTTGTAAAGCTGGGGAGGGGGGGGGGAGAGGGGGGGGGGGGGGTTTAAAAAAAATTTTTGCCGTCTTTGGCGGCATAGTGCGGGCACGACCTTCGGTCGTGTCATAGTGTTTTAGTTTGAAATCTACTGATTCTTATGATTGTTACTTAATTTTGCTTTTTACAATTTGAGTAATTATTAAGGACTTATATAAATAATGTTTATATAAACAAACATTGGTGAAATTATATTGTTGATATATTATATGCAATAAATTTTTATATTAATGATGCAATAATGTAATGAATTTATATATTAAAAATATTTAACTAGAATTTTAATTTGAGGGGAAGGGAGATTTTAAAATTAAATATTTGAAAATATTTTGATGTAATTTAATTTTATATTTGATTGGATTTTAGTTTGAGGGGGGGGGGGGGAGATATGCACTAAAAATTTTCAATTTGGTTGGGGATATGGCATGCATGGCGAAACCCCCCCCCCCCCCCCCTCTCTCTTACGCCAATGCTTCTTACTCGAACGTTTGTCAAGGCAACCAGCCTTTTTTGGACAAAAATTTTATTATTTACTTTCCTTTTATATAAAGGTTGAACTTTTCCGTACTGGGACCATAATTATGTTTATATAAAATTTCAAGAATACTAGGTAGAAATTTAAAAATCTCTTCTAAATCTTTACAATTTTCAAAAATAAAAAAAATTATTTTAATGTAATATGTTACACAAATACATTTCTTCTTTTAAAAATAATTAAATTTATTTGAAATACCTAAAGCTTTAAGTTTATTAATAGTTTTTTTACGACGAGCTATATCTTTTATAAATAAATATAATTAATAAGCTCAAAAAATAAAATACAAAAATTGATGAATAAACTAAAATTTTTTAAGTTTTTATTATGTCCAGAGCTAATATTTAGATATTTAATATAAAAACTAAAAAGTGTGTTTAGCCAAAAATTGATCTTTTTTACTGTAATTAAATATATTATAAAAGAAGAGACTTATATGGAAAAATCTGGACATATATGTTTATTATTCAAAATCGATTATAAAAAACTTATGAAATGGCATATTGCTATAATGCTTTGGCGCCAATAAAATGCTGGAAGGTTAATATTTTCAATTTACAAATAATAGTTACCAAATTGTTATAAAAGTGACCATTTAATGTTTAATATTAAGAATACGTAAATTTTTCAATGATAAATGTACCTTTAAAAATGACGAGAAAGAACTGTGAGCTTGAAAATTAAATAATAAAACAATAGTTTAAATGTGTAGTCAAATCAATGTATTAATGTAATTATTTAAACAAAAAGCAAATGTTGCAAAAATTTTATTCCTCTTCTCCTAACCCAGGGTGTCAATAGGATTAAGTGCAAATCGCCTCCAATAATAATATCCCAAGGGCGTAGCAAATTGTAAAGCTTGGGAAGGGAGAGGGGGGGTTTGAAAAAAAAATTTTTGCCTCCTTTGGAGGCCTAGTACGTATGAAAATTATCTTAATATTTTTATTTAACTAGTATTTTAATTTGAGGGGAAGGGGGATTACAAAATTAAATATTTAAAAATATTTTTAATTTAATTAAATTTTTGTTGGGGGGGGGGGGGGGGTGGGGGTGGGTAGTGTTTTATCCTCAAACCCCCCCTCCCCCCCTCCTACGCCAATGTAATATCCATTGGAATAACGCCTCAATTTCCGGACTATTACAGCATGCAGTACAACCCTACTAGCAAAAGTCGAAGGCCAGAGCCTTAGTTTTTTTCCTTTCCTCTCTTAAAAAAGACGCATACCCTTCTATGGTCCCTCTTAGTCCATTTAGACACTATTCAATCATTCACATAACCTAAACCCCCCAACATTTTTTATTGTGACGTTTATACAATAAAAAAACAAATTTTGCGAAAAAACAGCAAATTTTTAGGTGTCAAACGCAGAGTTTATTGGTCTTAGAAAGCATATCTTTTTATTATAAATGCATTTTTAACAAACAATATCCTATAAAATCAATCATCATTTGCCTGTTTAAGTGTAAAAAAAATAATATATAAGTATATGTATTAAAAATCTTAAAAAAACGAGATAGGAAAATTACAAAAAAAGGATGTCATAAAATCAGTCCATTATTTTTATTATGTTTGTAATTTATTATATTAAGAAAATTTCTTGTGCAAAAATTCTTTAATGAAAACATTTAATTACAACTCATGCCCTGATTATGCCCATAGAATCAAATAATAGTGATGTATTCCTCTATCTTTTATAAGTCTAATGCGTGTTTAATATGAAACAGTAAGATGTAAAAAGAAAATTAATTTTGGAACTCTATTAAGGTCGGTGCCTTGATCTGTTAACCATTTTAAAAACATATTTGGCATTTTTGAAAATTAGTAAAAAATATTGAATATCTTATTTTATGCATTATGGGTCGAATATTAATTTTCTAAATTTATTAATAAAGATAGCTTGTTATAACCTTTAAGAAGTTTTTAACCATAAAACTGACTTGTTTATATGTATTTATAACATCACAAAACCATATAATTCTGTATCATAAAATAATTGACTTTTACGTTTAGTTTAAGTTTGTTGATATGCATAAAAAAACATTTGCTCAATCTCAATATAGTAATTGTGCCAAAAATATTCTTTTTTTTTATACATTTTGTGGCTGTTATACAAAAACTAATAAAAAGGAAAAAATAATTTTTACAATTTTTAACCTTATTATTTTTTTCTAAAATCTTCCCAATTTTTTTATACAATAAATTTAACAAATTTATATATTGAGATTAATGTACAATTTATAATATTGTTCATCAAATTAAAAAGGACCAGTAAGTTAACAAATGTATGCATACAGTTTTAAGTTTTTAGTTTTTATACCTTAAAATTTTAAAAAACTTGACAAACTTTTGTTTTCATTTTGTAAACCTTGGGAACGTTATAAAAGGGAAAGTTTATGTTTTAACGATGTTTAATGTATAAAATGCATTTTTAAATTTTGAAGTTGGTTTGGTGGTACCCCAGATTTTGGTTTTGAAAATAGGAGTAAAATAATGATAATTACCAATTTCTTTAATCTAAAGTATCCTTTTTCTTCCGAAAATTAACAATAGTATGAGTCAAATTAATAAAACTGTTTTAGCCTAACATAATCCTTATGTTTAACTTTTTATATATAATTGATTTTGGCATTTTAAATATTTAAATATATCAAGCAAATTTTTGTCTGAAAATCAAAAAAAAATTATTTTATTGAATTTTTTATGTCATGTTGGTTCCATACATGGGTTCACATATTAATAATGAATACTAAGGACTGTCTTTCAGCAAATTTCTCAAGAATTTCAAAAATACGTTTTATTAGTTATATTAAACTCAATTTTTAAATAGTAAGATTTTAAAATAAATTTTTTATAAACACATGCAAGATAGCCCTTAGTGAATGTCCTTTTACAAAATATAAAAAATTTAAGTTTCTAGCTATAATACTTTGACGCACAACCTCCCAAAGTTCCAATCTAAAATTTATCTTTCAATTTTTAATTCTTGCCCTTATCTCTGTCCAAAAACTTTTTAAAATTACTTCCAGGTAATGAGATACCCTTTAATAATCGATCCATAAAAAATCTCAGCCAAATCAAAAGGGGTACCCATTCTGGAAGGGGGAACTAACCATTTGTATAAACTTAAGATGAAGATGAATTTAAATAATTTTAAGTTTGCAACTAATATGAATATCTAATGTTATGGTATTTGAAGTGACATATATGAGCAGTTATACCTGCTAATATTCAAATCAAAATCTAATTAATGCTACTATTATTCTATGACAAAGAGATTTTTATTCTCAAAATTTTAATATAATTTTTTATCTGTTAATTACCTGAATATACCATTCTAAAATAAATATTATAATTCCGGACTTAAATTTATGTAACAATCCTATTTAACTCAATTCAATGATTACCATTGCTAACAACAAAACAACCCTTTTGGTAAATATTTTTGAAATTGCATACAACAATCAAGATGTGTACTCGCAAAAATCATTATATTCACTATCACGATAGTCTTTATGATTTTTAATTCTAATTAACCTATAAATCTTTTATATAGTTAACAAAAATAATTTAAACATTTTTTTCGTTTAAGTAGATTGTAAGAAGATATTAGCATTTAAGTTAAAAGATAGTTTTATAATTTCGTAAATTTTTATATGATAAACATTATGATTTTACCAAATTTTTATCATTACAATTTATTTTTGCTAATTACCATTAATTAATTTTTTATCTGTAACCAGTATATATGCTGTAAGAACGTAGGTTGAAGAGTTTACATTTTACTATTGTTAGCATTTGTATTTGTCTAAACTTTGAAATATTCATCATTTTCTATTATAATTTTATTTTTTCAGGATAATTTAAAGGACTGATTTAGTTTGATGTGACTATACCATTCAGACGATGCCAATAATTAAATTTTTAGGGATATGCTGTGGAAAGTTACAACTTGCCTTTTTGGTCATACTGTGGTTTACAGATGACATTCAGGATGATTACAGGTGCAGGGATGCTTTCCAATTCATACTTTTAGTGATATTATGGTGAAGAAAATGGGTGTAAACTAATTAGCTATAAAATGAGTGTTTTTTTTTCAAACTTGCTACCAAATTTTTACAATATTTTTGCAGATTTATTTTATTCATATATTTATATTATGCAACCATATTGATGTAAACACCGCGGCCTTAACCTTGCCCTTTGATCTATTTTTATTAAAGGTGGATGATAAAAGATGAATATGATAATTGATAGGGTTTGACACTAGGTAAGTCACATTTTTTTGGGTGAGGAAAATCCTAGGGTTTGATGCAATTGAACAAATTAAACCCAGGTCATTATGACTAAAGTATTTTTTCTAAGGCAGTGCATTCGCTTAATGCGGCCAGTGGCAAACAAAAAATATGTAATTTGTATTAAAAGGCATCTCTTATTTAAATTGCAGGAAAAGAGAGATTTTTTGGGTTTATAGTGTCAAGATAGGACATGTACACACCCACAACAGATGTTATTATTAATCATATGATTATTGAATCCTAAGTTTTGAATACTTTTGGCTATCTATATTATATAGTACACTTTAATCTGTAACTAGGGTTGGGCGTAACTAGAGTTAAACTTTGCCTACCCCAAGCCAAACCTCTTACCCCCAATCATCCATTATATCAAAACGCAACAAATCTAATATGCAACCCTATTAAAACCAAATAATAAACAATAAAAAGATTCTCTGAAGAAAATGAGGGTGAGTATTTAGTCACTAAAACGAAACACTCTGCCATGTAGAAAATGTAATATTATCACACTGTTGTTTTGAAAGTAAAATCTAAAATAAATTAAATGAGGTAAGGCGAATCATTATAATATAAGAGCAGCATTTTTGGGTGATGAATGTAATTAAGTTTGGAGTTTTATTTAGCGCCAAGATTAATTTAAAAGTATGTGGTTTAATTCAAATGTTACCTTAATAAAATCTTGTCAATGTGAGACATATTGCATCACAGCATACGTTTTTTCTGTTTTTCTTTGTAATTTAGAAAAGATAACTGCATCAATTTTCTACCAAAAACTAAAATTTCCGCCCCCTTCAAAAAAAATAACAAATAAATAAAAAAAAATTTTTGACATCGAATGGGTAAAAAAAAACAAATATGAGATTTTATCTTAATTAGCACCAAAAACTTGACCATAAATGCTAAATTAAATATATTTTTTTGTATAAGTGTGAAAAAAATTTAAAATAAGGGTGAAATACTTGTTAGGACATTCAGGTTTTAGGAATTTGAAAATGCTTCTACATCGCTCCTATAAATTTTTAAATATAAAAAGAAACATTATTGACATAACTTTTTAATATATGTTACCTAATAAGAGCCTTTGTTACTTAAAATTTTGTTATAATAATGATTTTCTGTTTTATAACACCTATATTTTTCCTGTTTTCCTTTTACAGACACGTTGCCTTCAAACTCTTTTTGTGTAAAATTTTTAAACATGTTGATTTTTTAAGTTTAATAAAAAATTACAAATTAGACTTTTAATAGAGTTCTTAAAATTTTTTTAAACTATAGTTTTAGAATTTTTAATATGTTGCGTAAATTGAATTTACAAAGTATAAAAACATAACCATAATTTTCGGCACCGTTCATTTATTGTAAAAATAATTTAGAATTTTCAGAAAAATAGAAAATAAAATTTATAAACATATTTTTCTTTGCGAATATAAATTATTTAAGAGTAGAGTAAGATGGTAGTTTTTAAATTGTGCAAAAACAATGTTGAAATATAGCAAAAAACTATTTTTTTTTAAATTTCTAGAATTATATATGAATCTTTATAATAACTATTTATGCAACAGTAAATATCTAATATGCACACTTACGTCTTGGATTTCTAAATATATTAAATTGTGCCAATTGTAAATAACGAAAGAAGGAAAAAAAGATTCCAATAAAATTTTTTGCCAAAAAACAAAACATTGATTGCTAATGCGGCACAATCAATCTAGGTTTAAGCTTTTAAAATTCTCTTTTAAATTTCTTTATTTATTTTTGAATTACATAAAATTAATAAACGCTTTT
This sequence comes from Acutogordius australiensis, assembly GCA_030555515.1. Classification (NCBI taxonomy): domain Eukaryota; kingdom Metazoa; phylum Nematomorpha; class Gordioida; order Gordea; family Gordiidae; genus Acutogordius; species Acutogordius australiensis. Next base: position 1,666,469 of record CM060244.1, on the reverse strand, counting down.
TTTACAAAATTTTCTAACAAAGGCTTGGCCTGTTTGGTTTATTACTCAAGGTCCGGCTTCGAATTTACAAAATTTGAAAAAAAAACTATCTTTTCTGTGTTTATACTAAAATGTATTTTTTTATTTACAGGATTTAGTTTTTTTGTATGCCTAAGTTTCGCAAAACTTTTTTACAGGAAGTTAGAGTTTACGATATATCCAATATAATTATTGCTACCTCGGATATCAAGTCCACTGCCAACTGAATCTGTTACCTCTTTAGTTAAACCTAAATATAAAAATTTTGGAAAGAAAAATTTATATAAGAAGAATAATCACTCTAAAATAAACAAAATTTAAAAATGAATATTTTAAGAAATCTAAGTTAAGCCACTGAAAATTGTTTGTTGGGGGACCAGAAGAATTATTTGAGTTAAGTTATATTTCATTTTGTAATTTTTTCTAATTTAAATTTTGAAACAAAAATTTTCTCAGGTGATTTTACTTTTTATAGATAGGAAATATTTTTATTTGTGTGGTTCCATGCCGTCCTTAATCCGCTTTCAGCAAAAATTTTACAGTTATTCAGGGTTTAGTAAGTCAAAATCTAGCTCAAGTCATCCGTTAACATTGCCTCCCTCCCCTTAGTTTCCTCTTTAAACGACCGTTTCTAAAAATTGATCTCGATTTTCAAAATTTTTAAAATTTTAACGAAAATAAAAACTTACTTTGAACAAATCATAAATTACAAAATATGAAACCCTTTCTTGTGTTTTACGACAATTTTTTATTTTCAATTTAGTTTTTGCCTGAGTTTCGTAAATTTTTTTTGCAAAAAGTTACTTTTTAAAATGTCTACGCTATAATTATCGCTACCTCCGATTTCAAGTCCACTGCCAACCGATTCTGTTACCTTTTCAGTTAAATCTAAATATTAAATATAAAAAAGAAAAAAATATCTAAGATGAATAATCACTTTAAATAAAATACATAAAAAAAAGATTTATGCAAAGTTAAACAACTGAAACTGTTTTTGTTGGAACCAGAAGAGTTATTTTAGCTAAGTTATATTGAATTTTGTTTAATTTTCCAACCTAAATTTAAAAAAAAAGCATCTCACCTGTTTACATTTTTCAGGGGTAGGGAACATAGATACTGGCTAATCCCATCTTGATTTGAAAATTATTTAACCCGGCAGATATTTCACGGTGATGCAGTGTTTTAAAAGTCAAAATCTAAAGGCCCGAGTTTGTCACCGGTTAAATTTGCCCCCCTCCCCTCCGGTTCCAAACATCTTAAATATTCGACCGTTTCCAAAAATTTAGTTGTCTCCAATTTTGGTAAACAACATAAAAAAAGTTTCTATCCATTTCACAGCCCCCCACTGTGCTATTTTGACTTAAAGTTTGACATCAAGGACCTTTAAATCAGTACCTGTGTCCGATGTCATTGAAGAGGATTGACTAGCCTGCTCAGATTTTGAGCTGGTAAAGAGAATTATTAGATACAGTCCTATGATGTTTATTACATTTCTTAGATAAGTTAAAAACAACATTTTTCTTTTTATTTTAATTTTTCTTTTAAATAAAAAGGCGATCAAATATTTTTTTAAAGTTTAGAGGAGAAAAAAAAAAGAATGAAATAAAATGGTAGAATAGAATTTAAATTTATCTAAGTAAATATTTTGTTTATTTTTTAAATCAAACATCAACCTCAAAAAACTACTAATCTGTTTAAAAGAGTTTTTTCTCCCTAAATAATAAAAAAAAGTTATGGCTTCTTGCAACCTTTAACTTTTATTAAGTTTTAAATATCGTATAAGGGGTGCGTTCAGATATTATTCAATTCTCAAAAAAAAACACATAAGAAAATTTTTTTTAATGCGTAATTTAGACAAAAAGCTGCTAAGCTATTGAAAATATACCATTACTAAATTAAGTTAGAAAGCGCATTAGTAAGTTTTAAAGAGGCCAAATTTAAATTTTACCTTCTTCTTGGTCGGGAAAATTTTATTTTTTGTTAATTTAGCAATACTAGTAAAATTGTTCAAAAGGATTGATTTAATATTCATATCTTTGTTTTAATGTCATTATATGTTATTAATATACATTGATGTTACTTTTATAGTTAAATTTTAACATAAAAATTAATCTAAAATAATTTTTAATAACGTTAAATTCAAATTTTCTTTTTTAATGAAATTTAATTATATTTAGTAGCTCAATCAATATTAGTGTGCTTGTTGTAAAAATCATTTTGTATATCGCTAATTTTTTTTTGATTATTCATATAAACCATATGTTAAAATGAAGTGTATGCTTGGGGATTTTTTATAAAACCTAGCAGTTTTTATAATTTTTCTATTTTTTATCAATAAAAGAAACAGTTTGAGGCATTGGGAGGAAATTTTTCTGGAATTGAATTTGCAGGGAAAATCTTTACAGAGTCATGTAAAAATTTGTTTGTGGTAATTTTATGTTGTCTCGTGTTTCTTATCAAGCGCGTATTCTTTTTAAATTAAATTTTTATTTATTAATTTGCTTTATCTTTTTAATTTGTTGTTTTATTTAGGAAAGACATTTGAAAACAAATACTGGACAATCAAGATTTTATATCTGTCTGAAATATTCCAGAGTATTTTAGTGGTCATCTAGTCATTACTAACTAGACCTGGCGCTGATAATATCGAATCTCTAAGAAATGTGTTTGGCAAAAAGGTGCTCTAAATAGCTACAAAATTCTTATACTTCGGTTAAAATATTAACTTGTTGAAAAATACTTTGAACGAATTTCAATGTCCTGTATATGGTTTAATTTTTTTATCTTTTAAAACGCACAGATGTTATATGTATAAAATGCAGTTTTAAATTTTTAAATTGGTTTGGTAGTGACCCAGAAAGTCGGCTTAGAAGATAGGAGTAAAATACTGAAAATTACCAATTTTTTTGTTCTAAAGTTGCCCTTTTCTTTCCAAAATTGACAATAGTTTGAATCAAATTAATAAAACTATTATAGCCTAACATATTTGCCCCTATGTCTAACTTCTTATATATAAGCAAATTTGGCACTTTTAAATATTTTAATATAGTACAGGGAGCAAATTTTTGTCTAAAAATCAAAAAAAAAATTTTTTTTTTAATTTTTTAAAAAGTCTAGTCGATCCCATACTTTTGAGTTCACATATTAATAATGAATACTAAGGACTGTATTTCAGCAATTTTTTAAGAAATTCAAAAATACGTTTTTTTAGTTATATCAAATTGAATGTTCTTTACAAAATTGTAAAATTTCAAAAAAAAAATTTTAAAATTATAAACACATGCAAGATAGCCCTTATTGTCCTCTTCAAAATAAAAAAAAATTAAGTCTCTAGCTATAATACTTTTTGACTTATAACCTCGCAAAGTTGCATTAAATGTGAAAATTCACCTTGCAATTTTTATTTCTTTTGCCCCTATCTTCTTCAAAAATACTTCCGGTCAAAAAAAATTTCCAGATTATGAGATACTCTTAGATACTACCTCCATGCAAAATTTCAGTCAAATCAAAAGGGGTACCCCTCCCGGACTTGCTGGATTGAGGTGGAATTGACCATATATATATGTCACCGCCCAAACGCAATATTCCGCCGGCGGAATATTGTCTGGACTTGACCTCAGCGTCCAAAGCTTATATTCCGCCTACGGAATATAAATTGGCGTATAGTCAACGACCAAAAAGCATTTTCGCCGGCGGAATATTGTGGACTTGAGCTCAACGCCCAAAGCTTATATTCCGCCAGAAATTTTTTGCAAAATTTAAGGGATAAACAGTGAACTTTATGTGATTAATTTTGAAATATTGATTATTAGACCTTTTTGATTTTTATGCTTAGAATATGAAATGTTTAATGAATAGAGGTCATGCTGAATTTAAAATTAGGGTTAAGGGTTAGAATAGTGGTAAAAACTTAAATTTAATGATTCATATTTGAACCGGTGTATTTAGCAGCGCTATAACTTCACATTTGAAAGCGCTTAGATTTTTTAGATACACAGAAGTGCGCTAATGTTATAAAAACCGCGCAATTTTTTTGTTTTTGAAATTAAGCGAAAGACTCTAAAAAACGCCGAGGTATTCCTGTAATTTACCTGTGACTTTAAATGCACCAATAATCCTAACTCGCAATGAAGATTTATAAGCAGGAAAAAAACATAAGGTACCTTAAAACGCGTAGGTGATATTGAACACGCAAAAGACTCCTAAAATAGTGCAAAAAAATGAATTAGGACTGCGCACAGGTGTCGAACTTTTAGGAGCACCAAAATAATAAAAAATTTACAACTTTTAAGATTTATATTAACCTTATTTAACCCTTTGTTAATATTAGGGCATTCCCTGCCTATCTGGCCCTTAAAAATGCGTTTAAAATTATTGGAAGGTTTATATTTTTTGGCGGCAACATCTGCTTTTATTGTGATGATTTGGTGCTTTTACCGAGTTGGTAGCCTTTAAATTTGAAAAAATAAATTTTGGTTCTAAATGCGCGCCTTTATAAATACTCAGCGTCAATTTAATATCGTTGGGCTTTTGAAAATTTTAATGTAATTTATATTTTGCACGTTAGAGTTTCGCTCAAGTTTAAGATACCTCAATTATAAAAAATCTAAGCGCTTTCAAATTTGCAGTTTAAGCGCTTCTAAATACACCGGTCCAAATATGAATCTTTAAATCTTTAAGTTTTTAGCACTATTCTAGCCCTTAACCCTAAATTTAAATTCAACATGACCTCTATTCATTGAACATTTCATATTCTAAGCATAAAAAATCAAAAACGTCTAATAATCAATATTTCAAAATTAATCTCATAAAATTCACTGTTTGTCCCTTAAATTTTGCAAAAAAAAATTAACGGCGGAATATAAGCTTTGGACGTTGAGCTCAAGTCCAGACAATATTCCGCCGGCGAAAATGCGTTTTGGTCGTTGACTATACACCAATTTATATTCCGCCGGCGGAATATAAGCTTTGGACGCTGAGGTCAAGTCCAGACAATATTCCGCCGGCGGAAATTGCGTTTGGGCGCAGGCATATATATATAAGATATGGCCATCATAGGGGATAAATTTTTTTTTGTTTCCATAAAATTTATGGTGGTGCCATTGATATTTGTTGGCCTGTGTTATTAATTTCATTTCTGAAAACATTTTTTAATTATTTAAATAAAATTTAATAAAAATGTTTCCTGTGAGTAAAATGTAGGCAAAAGAGCAATACAAATTTTGGTTTCACAAATTTTGTTTTGATTTCTTGCAAAAACATTTGAATTTATAATAAATCAATTTAACTTATAATAATTGACCAAATTTATAGAAATATTTTATTAATAATTTGTAAGTTTTTTTTCTATAAATTTGGCCTACGTTTTTTAACATGTCCCTCTATATATTATTAAGATAGCCCACCCTATTTTTAGAAATTTCGTGATTAAAAATATTAAACTTAAATAGTCATTTGTTTGCACCCTTTTTGAGAATTTCAAAAATGTTTGCAATCCAGCTATTACAATATCTCCTCATTAAAATGTTGAAAGCAAAATATAAATACGTTGGCGACCTAGGTTTGCAGTCTTAGGCAATGAGAATAGAAACGACATTGTTGGCGCAAATTATAACTAGGCTCATATGTAGACTAATTAGGTTACGTAATATAACAAATTTTAAAGATTCATGAGCACATGATTGAGATTCAACCAACATCTAAGGAAAATCCATTAGCCGTTTTTTCTGATTAAATTTAAAAGTCAGGTCAGCTATAAACATTGAAAATTTATGGAAAAAAAACAAAAAGACAAAAACTAAAAAATATATAAATTTTTTGTATGTAAAACAGTTAGAGTATCAAAATATTTCCAAATAATAGCCTCATCAAAACTGACAATTAATAGGTCATCTTTTGGTTGGTGTGCCAAATATATGGTATAATTTAAATATTATTACTTAATATTTGATTAATATCTTTTTCTAAAACATATTATAAATAAACCAATTTTTTAAGTCTTTTTATCTATTTTGTCAAGACGTACAATTAAATAGCTCAAATTTAAAATTTTCACTAAAGTTTTGTAACGCATACCCTTTAGTTTAAATACGGCTTATTGAAGCTAGATGACTTGAAACGGCTTTTCTCATTTTAAACCATGTCTTGTAATTCGTTTGTTTTTTTCGTAAAACCTAAAACAAATCTCTCAACGCTTTATTACGCGTTCTATGGCGACGAGATTACAAAATGTCATTATAAAACTCATAAAAAAGAGTTCAAACATTTAAAAATAGACATGGCCAAATTTGATAGACGCATTCGCAAAAAAATTTTACTTTGAAAGTGCCTATGGAAGGGTAAAATATAAGATTAAAAACATTTTAATTTTTGTTTTTTGGTTACATATATAAACTCGAAAAAAAAATGTGTACATCTTTAAAAATTTCTAAAAATTTTGTTATTTTGCAAAAAGTATCTCTAGCTTGTTTTTTCCCTTAAAACAATTGGTTACTATATGATCGTACATGATACAAAATACTCTTTTGTTTGAACAATAGTAGTAGAAACCTTAAAAATTAAAATGTTTTTTTTCTCCATATATAAATATTAAAAAACATTTCCGGTTTTTTTAACACTAAATCACTTCAGAGATCTTTAAATTTGTAAATAGATAAGACTCTAAACGTTTTATAAATTTTTAAAAGATTATTTGAAAAACACATAACTCATGGTTATTTAATTGATATCAAATATTATTGAGAAGACGCGTAGAACAAAATAAAAAATTAACAAAATCAATATTGAGTTAAAATTGAGCCGTGATTTATTAATTTAGTGTATTAACTTGGAAACGAGTAAACGCAAAAAATTTAAATAAAATGCTATGATTTTTGCTTTAACTGTGTCAAAATATAACACATTGTGATTGAATAACAAATTCCAACGTATTTAATGGTCAAAAAAATTATAGCTAACCGTTAAGTAAGCCACATAACACTTATTACACAGGTCAACAAATTTCAATGGGGCAACCGTGAATTTTATAAAAACACGAAAGAAATATCCCCATGATGGCCTTGTCTAATATATAATATTTCGTTTTTCTTAGTTTCTTCCGGCCTCGGCTCCTTATATCCATCTATATCGAAAAAATCCAAAATAATTTGCGTCCAAATTCGATACGACACGTTATATTATCGGTTTTTAATAATAGTTTTATTTCTGAATTTATCAATTTAGTTGTTGTAAATATGCAAAAAAAATTTTATCTTATTTTTGTTTTCAAATCTACATTTTTTTTTAAATTTTTTTATGTTTATAGATGACTGACTAAATTTAGAAAAAACGTTAAACTAAAGTTAGATGGTAGGTTGGATATCCTTAGTTAGCTCATCAAAAATTTGATGACCTAGATAAGACATAAGGATTTTAAATTTTTAATAATTCATTATAGACACAAGTGCAACTTAAAAAGTCCCCGATCAAATTCCTGTTTTTTCATTATTTTTCTTTTTATTATACTAAGCCTGCCATAAACATTCAATAGTAGTGATAAAAATGTCAATGACTCTTGTCAAGATTGGCCTTTATACTGCTAAAATATCTGTAAAAAATACAAAATATTTCTCTATTGTGTTTGTTAAGACAATAGATGTATGCCGCATAAGAGAGATAGGCTTTTATTTAAGTTATGTAGTTATATAAAATAAGGAAAGTATCTTAATGTCATAAATTATTTCCAAATTTAAAATTATTTGGGAGTTTTTATTTTTTTTAGTAGATTTTAAATTACCTGCCATTGTATCTTAATAAATCGATGTCATCTAAGTTTGCTACTAAGAATTATATTTTATTTTATTTTTTGTATTATAATCTTTTTTTGTTAGCGGGTTTGAAATAACTAAAATTTTAGTTAAAAATTTAAAATTTGTGATTTTACAATGACAATTTTACTATTGAATTGAGGTGTGCCAATGATAATCTTATTGTTACAAAATTACTAAATAAATGTTAAAGAATTTCAAATATTAATTTATATATTGAAATTTATTACAAACATTATATTTGATTTTAAAAATGCGTACAAATTTTTGAATTTATTGAATAATTTTGATATTTTATATTTTGACACAAAACACAGGGTTACTCAAAGTTTAAAATTTTAATTAAAAAAGACATTTAAAAGAAAAAAACAAAAATTTTACTAAAATTTCTAGATTTATTTTAAATAAACTTTGAACGCGTCCTAATTGTAAAAAAAGCCCATCAAATGTATTTAAAAATAACCATTTTATATTTTACATTTTACATTGTAGTAATGAAGACAAACTTCTCATGATTACCTTTATTTTATTTTACATGGACATTGTTGTATTTTAATAAAAACATATTAAACTACAAATTTGTTAAAAAATATTTATTTAACAATTACAAAAATATATTTTAAAGGTTAAGTTTGCCTGCACCGTATACTTTAAAATAATTAAAGTTTATATTAAGGTTCCGATTCTATATATAAAAAAATAAATAATTGTTATAATAAAAAATACATTTTCAATCAAAATAATTATAATTATCAAATGTAGCATAATGGTCACATTTAAAAGTTAATAAAATAAGAGAAGTTGTTGGAGGTTCTCTAGCTGTGTGAAGAGGGGGCGGGGGGGAGAAGGGGGAGGGGGTGGAGGTGGGGAGGGCGTTAATGTTTTATTAAATATTTATAAGCCGAGTTAAAAAAAAAAGAAAATTAAAATAAAAAAATTTTAAATTTAAAAATAATTTATAAAAGGTTAGGTCGCTATTTAGATAATATTTTAAACCTGGGGTGTATTTTCCAGTCCTAATTTCTATTGTTTTTTTTAAGTTTTAACAAGAACATCATTAATTAAAAAAAAGAACGGGAGGGGGGAGGGAGTGAGGGGAGTAAAAGTGGTTATACACCCTATTGTGACATTGGATGTTGTTTAAATATGGGCAAAAATGAATTTGAAACTCTCTTATTTCATTAAAAATGCATTTGAAGCCTAAATCCTCTATTAATTAGTAGTGTCCGTAAACAAGTCAAACTATCTCTTCTTATTTTTTTAACATATTGACTCCCAAACTTTTGATACAGACAATTGAATTACTGTAGAGGTGAAAAGAGTAGACGTCGGATATGTTTTGGAGAGACATTAGGGTCGGTTATATTTTTATATAAGCCAAATTTTTATTGCATTTTAAAGACCTTTTACAAAAAATTATATATAAAAATAGGCCCGGTACTGTAAACCTACAGATCCATTATATATTACCATATCAAATTAATTAAATTTTTTATTAAAATCTACAAATGATTATATGAAATAATAAATTGTACGTTGTCGCGCTAAAGAAGTTTGCAAGGAATAAAATAAAATTAAGATCAGAGCTAATATATATAAATAAAACGAGCGAGTTATCAACAGAAGGCTTAATTTAATAAGGGTACTTACAAAATTCGTTTGATTTAATATAATTTCATAAAGAAAAATATAAGTAATTTTCTAAAATATTAACTTTTTTTAATATATATTTTGTAAGAACGTTTTATAAAATGGTATCTTATAAATTTTATTACATGTCTTATTAAATTTCTAAACATATTAAAAGCAGCGAAGATTAGGATCATAGTAAAAAGCAATTGTTTATAAAATCTCGCGGTGTAGATCAAATTTTATACAGAAAGTTTATGAATGAATGTATTAAAATGCTTCTAATTTTTTTGATATTCATAATTTCTAAAAAAAAATTAAAGTTTACGTATAAACCATTTTGATGGACAGCTATAATGAATACAGTAAAGAAGATTTAAAGCTTTTGTATTAAAAAGGGTGCGTTCAAACACACATTAACATTTATAAAATTTTAAAAATTTAAGGTTAAAATAATTAAAAAACTATGAAGTCTGAACGTGCCCTAATATACGAATATCAGTAAATCTTTAACCTACGCGCGATCAGGTAGAGCATAGGATTTATAAGAAGTGGGGTACGGATGTTAAAAATCAGGGGTAAGAATAGGTTGAGGTATGTCTTACTGGCCTAATTTCTATTGCATTTTTATAACGTTTTACAAGAATGATTGTTATGCATATGGGATTGGGGCGCTAACCTGATTCACCCTCTCCATTGTAGGCCAATGAGCACTTAATATATATTAATAATATTAATTTTTGTTTCTGTTATTAAAAATTAGCTAAATAATTTTTAACTTTATAGAGCATCTAATACAACTATAAAAGTCCTATGTTTTTATTGATATTAATTTATATTAAATTAGATTTTTACTAAAGTGTAAATACTGTCCTAAATTTTATTTATATCAAAAATATGTAAATTAAAGTAATAAATTTTTCACTAATTTTTTTTAATTTTCCTATGTAATATAAGATAGTCATCGAAATGGCTCCTTCGCAAAATGCAAGAAGTTCATTAAGCAACTCCTCACGCTGCCCCCCCCCCTCACCCTAGATATATTACATTATAGCACTTTCGTTGACAAATGGCAAAATTTCTATTCCCACAATATTCAACGCACAGGAATTAATCTAAATTTAAAAGATTTACTCAAATCAATATCATGGGAAACTAAAGTCGTAGTAATTAATTAATAAAACATTAGTTTTGAAAAGTTAAATATAGGCAAAAAATTTTTGGGTCAGGAGCATTGAAATTGCTATGTGGACACGTTTATAACCCCAGGATCCGTACGCATCTTTCTACACTCGATACCATAATATTATCATACATTGGTAAAAAAATGCATTTTCCGGAATATTTCAGCATGCAAGCTTTACAAACTTGGCAAAAATCAAAAACCAGAATAATTATATCTATTGTAACTGGCCCTACTTTGCCTGCAACTTTTTAAAGTGACGGTTTACCCGCTAACGCGTAGCCCTTTAGTATTTTAGAAATATATATACAATTTTTGATTTGCAGACGTTTGCACCGTAGTTTGTATTTAATTTGTGTCATTTGAATTATATAAATATTAGATATAATTTAAATTTACATTCAGCTTCGGCTATGGCTTCTAGGAATAATATGTAAATTAAAATAGTTAGCAAAGTATTTTTGTTTATCCCTTTTATTTAAAATTTTCTCAATTTTTATAGTTAAAAAAGACTACTAAAAGTTCCTCTTAGAGAATAAAATTATTTATAGTAAAAGCATATTACTCTTTTTCAAAAAACTCTAAGATTTTATTTTCTCTTTAATAATTAAAACATTCCAATAAAAGTCTTTATTATATGCAAATAATATTTTTTGAGCCAAAAATCTAAAAAATACAAAAAAAATATAATTATAAACTTTTTCATGAATATTAAAAATTGTGCCTTCCAAAATTGGATACTATATTATTTAGTACAACATACTGAAAATGCAATAAAGATTGGATGAATATTAAAAAATATATATTTATAGTAGGTTGGCCAAGATTATTTTATCTATCAAATTAGCCATCTTTATAAGTTCTTTAAGACTATATAAGCTTGGGCACAAGGTAACAGAAATTCAATATATGGACCAAATGAAGCATTAAAATTTTACGTCTACTTTAAAATATAATGGCCTAATTTTTTAAAAAATAACAACTTATTTTTAATTTTTTTTTAATTTAACAACAAATCGGAAAATTCTAAAAATTGCCAAATTTAGTAAAACTAAACAATTCAGCAACCTCCAAAATCCTAAAGAAAAAAATTTAACTAAAATTATGTAAGTAAATTTTTATCTTTAAAATATTAACTATGTGTGTTTAAGCTACAACATCCACATTAAACTTTACAAAATATTATGTATCCGATAGTATCTACTAATCTAAAAGAATTTAAAAATCCTGGAGTTTTAGCCAATTTTTGGGCAAAATTTTAAATTTTTGAAAGAAATTTGCACGTAGGTTATATGAGTTTGGGACAATTAGTCTAATGGTTTCTTTTTAACTTTTAGGCATATTTTAGACACATTTTACAAGTGGTAAAATACGCGTGTGCTCATATTTTAATAGAAAAAAAGTCGTCTACACGCGGATTTGAACCTACACCTCCCGCATGTAAGGCCGGTATACTTGCCACTCTACTATGAAGACGACACGTGAATAGGCCCTTGTAAAAAATATAACTTGTTTACCTTCATTTGCAGGTGCTATAATCAAATACAATGCATTTAGGTAATCAAATTTGTGTATAATATAAATTTTACAAATTATTATCATTGATGTTGTTGTAGTAAAGCAATAGTGTGAAATAGTGAGAAGACGGAGGGGGATAAGATATAATACCATTTGTAGTCTCTGTAGAACAGAGCTATTGACTCCACGACGAAAACGCGGTATTTTTAGAGTCTTATCATTGATAAATTTATATAGGATAAACGCATAACATCTAAGGATCTTTAAAAAACATTTACTTATATGTTTCCTAAAATTAAAATATTTTCTGCTAGGATTTAAATGTTTTTCCAATTTTCGTATCATTGACCTTACACGAAAAATTTAATGATCGTAAAAATATAATTAGAAAAACAATATAAAGTTTAAAGTTCTTTAAAAATCAGTGATCTATTTCATTACACAGTTCAACAAATATCAATGTAAAGGAAATATATGAAAACATGAAAACATACATCCTCATTATGGTCTCATATGTATTTTCCTTTTTTCGTAATTTGTTGCCTTCGGCTCCTTAGATTCGCTTATATCAAATGGCCTTTTTACCAAAGTGGAAGATTTTGCGACCTTGAGAATATCCTAAAAAAATTCAACTATCTCTTTTTATATTACTTTAAACATTAAGAAATAAAATTTATAGTAAATCAAGTTCTTAAATTATTATTTAAATTATTCAGAATTTTCCGTGTCTAATAATTACGACACGATATATTTTTGGTTTTTAATAAAAATATTATTTCAAGATTAATTTTAACAGTTTCGCTAGAAAATATTCTAATAAAAATTCTTGTTAAATCTTGTTTGTTTTTCAATTTTTTTTTAATTTTCAATGTTTTTAGCTGGTTTACTAAATTTATCAGAAAAACGATAAATGGATTTAAAAATTCTCTTTAATCAAAACTTTGTTGACCTGGGTTATATGAACAAAAATTTACGGTTTAAAAACGCATATTGTCAAATTTAAACAATCTAACAATATATTTTACAAAACATTCGAAAATTAAATGCAAAAAAAATACTAAATTAGTGGTTTATTAGGGCATTGTGGGACTTACCCAAGCCGAGCAAATAAAAATTAATAATGTCAATGAATTGAATAATAAAATTCGCTCCAACGGCCGGCCGCCTAGATCCTTTGTTTAGGAATTTACATCGTAAGCAGGCCATTTAGCAACTTCATGGTTATACATGCGTATTTCTAAAACTCATGTAAGAAATTGAATCCCTACATCCCTGCGTGTTATACAGCATCGTTAATAAAGTATTAGAGCCGATTTGGAACTAAAAATAATCTTTACTCTTCTCTTCATTCTTCGGGTTAAACCATATATTACATTTTACTAAAAGAAATTATCTATTCATTTATTCATAAAATAAACCTTGGGCATTTGCGACCGTTTCTATTTACAAAAATTTAATGAGATATAGAAATAAAATTTTAATACGCTTAACTTTTACAAAAAAAAATTCTGTATAGTTACCTTCGCGATTTACTTCAAAAACTAAAAAAAAACAATTTAAAAAAAGGTATATAAACAGTAATTAAAAAAGAACTTCCAAAATTATATATCTAAAAATTTATAAATAGAATTGTTTTTACCATCTAATTGATTTGATAAATCTAAATATAAAATAAAAGAGATTAACTTAAGTTTTTTTTAATTTACCTATTTTTGCCGAATTTTTTTACATTAGACCATTTAAATTTAAAATTTATCTGTTTAATATTTTTTTTATTTGCTAAAGTAAATAGAAGTAATGTCCAGTTTTTTTAAAATTCAAATAATAATTTTTTTTTGTATATCCTAGAAGACGGTGTTTAAAATAAATCTTGATCAATTTTTATTCTCTCATGCATTTCTTAGAAATCCCAAATCTTTTTTTTTGCAAAATTAAATAAAACCATTTATAAAAATTATGGGAAAACTTCACCAATAGCTTAAAAAATTACGTTCACTAGCTTCAGTTATGCCTAAATAAATCATAATGGATTATAATAATTAATTAATAAAATATTATGTTTTTTAAATTAATTTTGCCAAATCAAATACCGTTTAGGGCTTCTCTTAATCCTATTAAACAAAGAATGTAAATTAGAATATATTTAAGTTTCATAATATAATATAAAGGTTTAATGTGTATAATTTTACTAGGGATAATGTCTAAAATTAATAAAAAAAATATAATTAAATAGCTACTAAAACTTAACAAATATTAACAAATCAAAAATTAATACAAGCAATATTTATTTAAGAGATTCAAATGCCAAATTAAAAAGGGATAATTAAAATATGAATTATTTGAAGCAAATAAAAATAATTTATTTTTAAAATTGAAGAAATTTAACTAATTTTTTCCCCCAAATTGACAAAACCGTTTTGGAAAATAAAATATAAACATTAATCAGATAATTTGAATAAAGCTTTTTAGTATTTTATTTATAAATTCTAAGAGTCGAACAATAACAAACATTGGAAACAGATATGATGAATCAGCGCCAAGACCATAAGTTATATTAAAGCAAATTTCTTATATGTTATAGATATTCATTGGCATTAAGATAATTTATTTTTACAAATAAAATTTAAGATTTGGCTTGTATCAATAAATATCCATTGTTTTTTTTAGTTTAAAAATTTTGCATTAAACACTAAAAAAAGTTTTGTAATATTTATAAATAAAAATAAATTATTTGTACAAAAACTCGCTACAACCTAAAGCCTAACCACCTTAAAGGTCGTCAAAAAATTTTTCAAGAACCAACTTAAAAAAATTGAAGAAATATGATTTTACACTCAATTTTTTTTTAAAGTAATTTGTTTGAAAGATTCTCAAATTTGTTTTAATACAAACATTAAAATAAAATATGCAAATACAAGATAAAATGTAAATTACTTTGTTGTTGCATGGCTAAGAAATTAATAGTAGTGTTATTAATGCTAAATTATGACATTTTAAAAATATTATTTTCGCTTGCTTTTATGCTACACAAAATAAAAGCATGGATATTCTCACACAGGAGTTATTAGCAAAATTAATTAATCGCATAAACGGATTTAAACTTAGTTTTAAATTCAATGCTGTTGTTAATTTAAAATAGCCTATTACAGCCTGCAGATTTTTGTAACTCTCACAATTTTATTAAAGTCTAGAGTTTCAATTGTCATTAAACTGATCCTTTTGCCTTACATGTATTGATGAAAATAACACTGGGCATTGTTTTGGCTTGTCGAAAACAAGCGAACACCCAAACCTAGAATAGAAAATCAAAGAATTGAAGTGTGAAAATAAAATAGCAATATTGAAAATTTGAGATTGGACGAATAATTATCAAAAGCCGACAATATTAAAATACAGAAAACAATATTTTTGATTTACTTCAAGTGGGGGAATTTTAATAATTTTTAAATTATGTGTCTTATAATTTTTTATTTACTCTTTATGTTTTCTAACCATTATTTATTTGTTTTAAAAATAATTTATTTCAATATATTTTGCAGCGTTTAAAGTTAACTTAATTTGCACAAACTTTTAAATTCTAAAAAATTAGATAAAAAACATAATTAAATCTATATTCACGCTCTTAAGCGGAAGATAACTTTAACCTAACCTCAATAAATATTATCCAAATTTTAAAAACTATATAATATATAAAACAATTTTAAAAATGCCTCTAATTTTTAAATTTTGCTAGTCATAGCAACTACACAAAATTTGATACCCATCAGTGTTTGTTTTAATTATAATAATCTCGGGAGTAAACATTCCAATAAATTCCCTACTAAATTTCGTATTTTTTCAATTAAGCCCTACCAGGGGCCTGTTTTTATTTTTGAGCACTAACCTAACCCGCATCCTGCTTGAATTTATAAAGAGTCTTGAAATTTTTTGTTGCAAAGTGTTTTTTGATTTTAAAATGATAGACACTGGACAACAAAAAAAACAACATAAACGATTTTTTAAGGGTTTTGTAGAGAATTTTCTTGCTAGAACGATCCTGGGTTTAGTTTTTTTTAATGCCCTCATTTTTTTTAATTTACGTCTAAAGTTCCGAAAAATATTCGCAAAATTTCTTTAACCGTTAATTTTCCAAACAATCAAATATTCAGATTCCTTATAAAAAACATATCTCAAAAAGGTTATTACCTAAAATTATTAACATTTTGCTTTCAAGTTACTTAGGATCAAAATACGGATTTTATGACCTGTTTTACCCAATTTAAAATTTAAAAAATCAAAAACAGAACAATAACGCAAAGTTTTTATTCTTCACAAAAAGTGATTGCTATTTAATAGTAAGTTTTAAGAGGGTGAATAGTGTCACAGCGTTAAAAAACTTTTAAAATGTTTTTTCTAAGTTTAAATAATTTGATAAGGCTCAGAGTAAGGCTAGTCTAACAAATTAGCAAAAAAATTCAAGTGATATCAAGTGATATAGAAAAAACATTTCAAAATCTTCATTCTTAGCGTTCACATTGCCAAATTTAAATTTGACAATTAAAAATAAATCAAGAAACTAAAGATCTTCTAGCCTCTAAAAGTAATTACTGACCTTGTGAAACAACTTGTACGCCCGAGTCCGCTATATTAAAAATGACAAAATTTATATTTTAATGAAAAATGGCCATTTAAGGGCTTTTTTGCATTAATGTCCCGTTAATGCTAGAAATATTCTAATAGTTTAACCTTTAAGATGGATTAAAAATAAATAAAAAATTTTTTTCTCTGTCTTATTATAAAAACACAGGTGGACAGATATCATTGACAAATAATATTTTTTTGTAAATAAGATGAAATGATTGACAATGGCCATATCTCATATATTTTTGGAATCCAAAAGTTTCTTTCGCCGTATATACTTTAGTTTATATTAAATGTAATGGCCAAAACTTATAAGATAAGTAAAATAATTATTATTAATACACTTAAAACATATAATATTTAATTTAAAAATGACTGACAATTACAGAATATTTTTTTTTTAAAAATACGTGGCCGGAAGA
Organism: Acutogordius australiensis; assembly: GCA_030555515.1. NCBI lineage: Eukaryota > Metazoa > Nematomorpha > Gordioida > Gordea > Gordiidae > Acutogordius > Acutogordius australiensis. Next base: position 1,649,274 of record CM060244.1, on the reverse strand, counting down.
CTGTAAAATTTAATAAATATAATATTTTAATTATTTTTTATTTTTTTTAAATTTATTTTAATTACTTCCATATTACATATATTACACTACCTGTTTATAGTTTATTTATTATATTTTACATTGTTAATTTGATATTATAATATATTAATGCTGGAAATCTCATAATTAAAATTTTTTTAATATTCCAAAAATTAGAGAGGTATATTTAAACTAACTAGGTTTGGTCTCTGCAGTTAGATCATAAATCTCGAAAATTTGTTGCCCAAGAGTGTAATAATTTTTTAAGTTTCTTAGTTATTTAATATTTTAATATAAAAAATGTTAACTTTAAAAGCTTTGAATTAAAATTTGTTGATTAAATAAGTTAACAAACTTTTGAGGTCTATGAACCAACTTTAACCAGATTTACCATTTTGTTTTTTTTCTGTTAATCCTTATTCAAATCAACATGCCAGCTATAAACAAATTTTAATGTTAAAATAGCAAATATTTAAAAAAAATAATTAAAAAAGTTATCTTTATATTTAAGATAATTAAATTATATAATATATACTTTAATTTATGTTTGCATTTTAAACGTTCCTTTTTATGTTTGGTGGTATATTGCTATTTAATTTTAATGTTGATGTGTAGGTTGATTGATATATCAAATTATACTTTTAAGATATAAAATATGAGTTAACAGTATTTACGTATCATTAGATGATATCGAAGTCGCAATAATTACAAATTTAGCCTTTTTTAATGTATACCTAAAAAAATAGCCCAAACCAAAAGAAGCTAAGAAAAACGGGAAATATAAATGAGAGGCCGTCATGATGCCTTAGAGTCGTTAATTTTGATATTCTAAAATAATATTAAGAAGCGTACATTTTGCTTTTTAAAGTTATAAAAAAAATACTTTCACATGAGTTTTAAAAAGAAATTTATTTAACAAATGTTTTACCACTTCGTTGGAAGACTATAGAATAATATGTGAGAATTTAAAACATTCCCAAATTTATATATACAAGCCATATATATTTACTATTGCATATAAATTTTACCTTCAAAAAATTGACGGAGGCCTACATATATTTAAAAAAAGTAATATAATGCAAAGTTTGCCAAAATTTTTTAAAATATATATTGGACCGGTTGAGAGAACCGGCGTTGTATGATAAAAAACTAGTTAATAAAATTTGCAAAATTTTGATTGTAATATAGTTGGCAGAGGCAAGAATTCCCTTCAGTTTGTGTCTGTGTGTGTGTGTGTGTGCGTGTGTATTATTATTAGAGCACGCAGGTAAATTTTTTTATATATACCTTTAACTCTAACCAATTTTTATACATAATAAACAGACACATAATGTATTGAATAATTTTAATTGACAACCGTTTCTCAATAGGGTTGAAATGTAAAAAACCTTGACCCGTAACCGGCACATTTTGTAATTTAGGCTGGGCTCCTTCCACACCAGATAATATATTTTTTCTCACGTTATGCCCGACCAAGCCCAAAAGTTACATATAAGACCGGGATATTTCAAAATTCAAGCTAGTTAATAATTTTTCAGCCTAGCCTAAAATTGTATTCTCTGATTTTATTTCAGCCCGTTTGGTTCAAATTTAATTTTGGCACTATCTGATCCGTTTTTTAGGGCAGGCGAGAGGTCGGACTGGGAATTTTAAATTAATTATTATTCTAAACGCATTTTATTTTAGAAATTAAAGATTTGTTGATTTAATGTTTATTTCGATACAAAATAAAATTTTTACTTTGAGAGAGTGCCATTGATCCTATTTATTAATATAAATATATAATTTGTTTATGTCAGAACAATAAAAATATATATCATTTGGTAAATACATATATATTACAAGAAAATTATTTTTTTATTATTTGCTCAAAAAACAATTTGTATTTTTTAAAATAAGAATATTTTTCAAATTACAATTAAACAATTCCATGCGGGACTTCAAATAGTTATATATGGATATAGACATTGGAATTGTCAATTGCCTCTTTAAGGGTATTTTTTAGAAAAACGTAAAGATTGCTTTAAGTTTTGTTTTTAGTCACCCATCCAACTACTATATGAAATAAATTTTGAAAATAAATTAAAATTGAACGCAATTGATTATTTTTACAAAGGCTAGTGCAAAAAGATTAGAATAATTATAATTTTTAGGAAAAAAAAATATTTTCAAAAATTTTTTTTGGCATCCTAAAACGGCAAAAATACATAAATTCTTCTTTTTAAATCAGTTAAATTTTTTTTATATAGAATTAGTATCAGCCGCAGCCCTTACAAGGTCTTCCAACCTTAGAAAATTACAAAAAACGATAATCTTACTTTGATGCATACTTATAGTAGCTAGAGTTAAATTAATTTTTGAAATTTAATTAGAAATATAAACCTGTATCTACGAATATTACAGGAAACTTTTGTATTAAGTTTTCGAGCGGGAATTTTTAAGATTGCTCTCCTAACTTTAGGAGTGAATTAGAAGTCGATGGATGGTTAGGAACTGTTGCTTTTTGTCTCAGTAAAATAGATAATTACTTGGCCAATAAGATTTATTACATGATGTAAAAGATTTATGTCTTTAAAGTAACTTACAGATTGATTTATTTTACATATATAATTACCACATATACTTCTATGCTCGTTTACTTTTATTTATTATTACAAAATTTTCCCACAAATAAAACTAGTTTTTCAGAATTTCATCATTAAATAATTTTGGCAAAATACTCTTATGCATAAAATTTGGCAATTTTAATATTCATACTAGGATCATTGGCGTAGGAAAGGGGGGGGGGGGGGGGGTTCGGGGATAAAACCCCCTCCAAGCATGCCATATCCCCACCCAAATTAAAAATTTTTAGTGCATATCCCCCCCCCCCCCCAAACTAAATACCAATTAAATATAAAATTAAATTACATTTAAAATTCCATTAATATTTGGCAGAAAATTTTTTTTTAAACCCCCTCCCCCCCAAGCTTTACAACTTGCTACGCCGTTGACTAGGATTATAAAATTTTTTTAACGTAAAAGTATTAGACTGTCGGGAATTTAATTTTTAACTAACAAAGCAATTTTTTAGGATATATAAATTTAATAAAACATTGGTGAACATTCCATGTAAAAACACGCATATTTATTTCATAATTTTCAAAAATTTTAAAAATATTACAGACAACTCAGAATGCACCCTTTATGTTTTTTGTAATTGGCACCCTTTGCGTGTTTTTTCTTTTTTTAAACAATAATTTTTATGGGAGAAACAAGGGTACTAAATTAATTCCATTAAATGGATTATAAATTTATTTTTATTTTAATTATAGCTTACCAGTGTAAAATAATTTCTGCTCTACGCAAATTTTATTATAAAATCTTTACTAGGGCGCGTTTTCAGTGTTATACATTTTTAAATCTGGTAAAATTAAAAAATTTTAACACGTTGAAAAGAATAAAAAAATTCAATAAATTATAGTTGATGTTCAAATGAATTAAGATTTAAGTTCCAAAGGATGTATAATATTAGTTATAGCAACAGTTCGGGGTTTTATATATAAAAAATATTTCAAATATGAATTGAATGAATATTGAACGCATCCTTAAATGTAAAGTTAAATAAAGATTTTACCATGCCCAAGATTTGTAGCCTCTAAATAAAGATTTTATTGATTAAAAAACCACAAAAAAAGGGCCAAAAACAAACCCATAATATTAATTAATTTTTAAAATTTTAGGTATACTTTGTTATTAAATATGCAGTTAATCTCTGTTTTGCATTTATTATTTTGTGAACAATAAAAGTCTTGTTATTATTAATTTAGGAACGTAAAACAAACATTAAATTAAACAGCAAATGCTTTTTAATAAATTTTTAATTTTTTGTCAAAAATTTATATATTAATTCTATTTATTAGAAAATAATTTATAAGCTAACTATTATTAGATGCAGTTTTTCCCCTTTTTTTAATGCGCTTTTTATTTAATTATAATATCAAAATCTAAGAGATGTATGCGCATTTAACAAAAGAAATATAATTATTTAACTTACGATTTCTTAACACGTTTGTCACTGAAAAATGATATATAAACATATAGGAAAAATTGCATCATTAAAAGATTGAATTCCCATAAATCCTATATAAGAGAAAAATATTTGTAAAATAAATTTTTATAAATGTAAATAAGATACATTACAAATATTCAATATATTTCCATAGTTTATTAAGCTTCTTATTTTATGGTTATTAACAGTTAATACCTGGTAGATTTAACCTTGACCCTTAACAAATAATAATTATGTTTGGCAAATCAACCGGGCAAAAATATTCATAACTTTATTGATGAAAATACATCTCTCTATTTTTTAAAAGTTGTAATTATAGCTAGTACGCAACTAGGCCTGCTGACTTGAATAACCTTTTGACCTAATTTGTAATAATTTTAAATCTCTAGACTAAAAAATATATATATTTATTCTCACACAGCTGTTCTCGATGGGCATTTACGGCATCTAAAAAATGAGTTATGAATATTTATCTTAAAAATATTTAACAAAAAATTTAAATAACAAAAAATTATTTTATGTGTGGTTTGTTTTTGTATTACAAATTTTTTTTACGTTTCAATTAATAATTCAAATCAAATCTATCAAATTGTTACCCGTTTCTCGTTGAGATACACTTTCGGGTTGATTAGCGTCTTGGGGAGCTTGTTGAGGCTGCTGCGCTGGATCCTGAACCGGAGCTGACTCTATTAAACACATTGTTATAGCACAAGTGTAAAAAACAAATCGCCAAAAATTGCACTCGATGATAAATAAACGATTTTTACAGGATATTTTAAAGATTTTTTTACGACAGCGATCCATGCAGTTTTTAAAGCCCTTATTTTTAATATATCCAACTTTTATAAAAAAAAATTCACAAAATTTTTTTCAAAATTTATTATTCATAATAAATACCATTGGCATGTGCAGAGTCTTTGTAAAAAACATCCTTGCTAAATTGTTCAGTCGGGAAAATGATTATTACTTAATATTATAGGCAAAGAAGTCAATTTATATAGGAAACCCTTATATTATGAAAAAAACCATTAAATTAACTAAAGCAAAAAATAAAATTTAATGTTTTTATAAAATAACGCGTTACATAAAAACTAAGTTTTTTTACAAAATAAAATAATTTTAATTTACCCCATGGGGTTTTATTTATTGCTACCAATTTACCAAATATATTAGGCAATTAAAGTTCTGATTTCATATTCGTAATCAAAATCAAAAGAATTATTTGCCTTAAATGGTGCTTAAAGTCTTCCAATTAATGTCCGGTGTTAGGAACATTTTTGGGACAGTAGTTTCTACCAGAGCTGGGAAAATGCCCATTTTTGGGTCATTTTTTATTTTTCAAAATTTAGAAAAAATAAAGGTTTTTAGCTTAAATCAAGAAAGTATTTATAAAATTTAAGATTTGCTGCTTATATTCTGTATTTATTAATAATTAATTTTTTTTATCTGTCATAAAACTTTTAAAAACAAAAAGTTGAGTTTAGTCAAAAAATGGGTTTTTTCCCAGCTCTGGTTTCTACATGGGCCTTAATACCAAATTTTTGTTTTATAAATTTATTTCCAACTAGGCTAATATTTATTAAATGTAAATAAATATGGCCAAATTTGATTATTGCGGCCTAAAAAACCTAAAAAAAGAAATTAAAATTTTTTTAGAATTTTTTTTAAAACAGAAAAATAATATTAACGAACACGGGCTTTCCAATTTTTGTTTTATATGCCGACGTCCCTTAGCTACGTGGAGAAAATATACAAAAAATATGACGACTAAATTTTTAATCTTACTGTAAAAAATGTAAAACATAAAAAAATATACTAAAAAAAATGCAATTTATATTGTTAAAAATAAACAATATTAAAAAATTATTTCGTTAATAAACCTAGTCATAAAGAAAATTTCAAAACTGAGTTCCGAATTAACACAGAATCTAAGAACGAATCAAAAATTTTAATCTTTACAAAATATTTTTGCCTAAAATAAACCATTTTATGGGTTTTAAACAATTATAAACAAAATTCCAAAATTAGTAATGAAACTTAAAAACTTTCTAATTATATACTTTATAAAAGTACACATGTTTTTATGCGAAATGGTATTGGTAATCAATCAAACCAAAAATTTAAGTTTTCCGACAATCGGTTCATCTCTTAAAAATGCAATAAAAATTAGGTTCATGGTAAATTACCTAACCATTGTTTCCATAAAATATTTTGGAAATCCACTTAAATTTTCATCCCGTTCTTCCCTCCCCATAATTTTGGGTACGTCAAAAATAAAAGCTTTTACCTTGAATAGCTTGTTGTACGTGTGGTTGATTTGGCACATGTCCCACTAAAAAAAAATCAAAATGTTGCTATATTAGTAAAAATAAATTTATAACAAGAAACTTTTTTTGTATTTTATAAGTAGCTAGCACTAAAGAAGACCAATTTTTAAATATTTAATTTTATTAAACAAAAATCTTTTACTCATATAAAGGCGCTTTTAAAGTTTTTTTTTATTAAAGAAATTTTAAAAAAATATTTTTTTATAATATGTAAGGGGAAGCCGTTGAAAAGGTGTTTTTAACCAAAAAGTAAAAAAATCAACTAAAAACAGTTAATTTGGTTGCGCCAATGAGTGTCAAGTTAATTTAAATCTAGCATATAACAACAAAATGTGTTTCTTTAATGTGGTTTTAGTCTATAGAATCAATAGCTGAACGATAAATGCAAGAGCGCTTGGTGTTGTGAAGCTGCATATTCGCCAAATAGATTTAACAAAAAACCTTCAGGGTCGGAATCTAAGTTATATATGTTTATATAAAAACTATGTATTTAAAAATGTTTAAAAAATATGAAATGGGTCTGGTTTAATACGACCTTCTACCCTAAAACTCTGCATTGTTGAAGAATAAATAAGTTTGAAGTTCGCATTCCCCACTCCTTCCCTTTTCTCAATAATCATTATCGTACGTTTTTAAGTGCAAAGCCCAATATGGCAACATTATTCCTTTATTTAAATATATTCCTATTCACCTACCCACACACCCACCCTTAAAAATCTTGGATACACCTTTGTCTTAATGATATAATCCTTGATTATATTTATATATTAATTTATTTTAGGGCAATTGCAACATGTTTTTTAACAATTATTTTTGTAAATCATTTATCCTCATATGTTAAATCGAGACATTTTTTGTATACTGAATGGCACAAAATTTTTAAATTATTTAAAAAAATGAGTAAACTTTAAACGCGCTAATATATAAATAACATACCTGTCATTTGTTCACCTAATAATTTAAAAAAATATTCTTATATTTTTTGCTTAATTTGCATAATTCCACCCTATATCGGTAAATGTTTTGTGACAAAATATAAATTCAATAAAAGAAAAGTGAAATGTTGAAGTGTTAATAAGAGAGTCGCTTACATCATTAAAAATAAACTGTTTTGCTCATTAAAATGTCAAATAGTTATAAGGTTGCATTCAAATCAAAGATTAACCATAGTAAAAAGCTATATTTAAGTTATACGTACTGGCAATTTTAGAATTCTTTAGTTTCTTTAGAATTTAAACATTTTAACAGTCAGTAATATAAAACGTAATTTTGCAATAATTTATTAATAGTAATTAGATGTAAATTAAACCTTTACTATTAATTGTAAACTTTAATAAAATGAATAAACTTTGGAGGTCTTATAGTAAAAAACTTTTCCTAAATAAACAGGGTATATTTATAGAAGATGCCAAATACAAATGCGTTGATTATTTTTTATTACAATTTATATATTTTTTTCTTTTACGAAATTTTCTAGAAGCTTTTATTTTTAAGTTATTAATTTAATATTAATACTTAATTTTAACTGACATAAAATGTGTTTTATGGGAAAAAAATTTTTTTATTTTTTGAAATTGTTTTTAATTCTATGATTAAACTCAGAACTGCCCAATTATTTAGGTTTTTAATCTAGTAATGATCGTATGATTTTACGATCATGTTTTAGCCAGGGCTGGGAAAAAAAACTAATTGGGCATTTTTTTAACAAGTTTTTGAGTTTTTTTTCCAAATGCCCACAAACTCGTGGGCATGGCAAAAGAAAAGCCCCTTTTCTTGCTTAAAGAAAAGGGGCATGTTTAAAAAAAGCCCCTTTTCTTAAAAAAAAACTCCTAGGTTTAAGAAATATAACCCACCCATCAAAATTTTTTAAAATTATTATAAAAAAACATAAAATGGGTTTTTTGGGGCTCTTTTTGAGAGCCACTTTTTGTAAGTTTTTTTTGGCCCCTTTTCTTAGTAAGGGCTTTTTTGAATTCTTATTTTGGCCCTTTCTTTGTGCCCCCCTTTCTATGTTTTAGGGGAAAAAATGAGCCAAAGTTTTTTGGCTCATTGTTTTCCCAGCCCTGGTTTTAGCAAATGTTTAGTTAATTATGATTTTATTTACTTCCAAGCACGCTTGAATCTAGATAAGTAAATTTATAATAATATAGATAGATGCACAAGGGGACTTTTAAGTCCACGTAACATTTTAGTAAAAATTTTATTATTTTTTTTTAATTTTATTATATAAGTTTTCACTACTTATAAATAAAATAAAAATAAGACAGAAATTAAACTAAATTTTTTAAAATTAAATATGCATTTAACGAATGAATAACATTGTTTTATAAGCTTGGTGTGGATAAATTAGTGATGAACATATATTTATACCTATATCATCTAAATCGGACATATCCACTATATATTAATTAAAAATCAGCATGGTTACTATAAGACGTTTCTAAAAATGTAACACGATAGAGGACGCAAAAGGAATGTAAATTTTGTCAAAATTCCGGTTTTTGACTTTTTTCAAACTAGATCACGCTTTTTAATTTTTAAACATATTAAAATAGTTAAACTGCTACCTAAAATATTAATAAAATAAATTAAAATTTATTTGTATAAAATTTATTTTTCGACAATTTCAACTTTAAATCAAAGGTTTTGTACAGTGTAAAACGTTAACTATTATAATAGGGGCTTAGAATTTAGGAATTGAATATTATGTCAATTTATTTTTGTTTAATTTTTATCGATATAGCAAATTCTATGGTCAATACTAAATTTCAAGATAAAACAAAAATATTTTTTCTTAAAAAAATATATCTAAAAATAAATTTTTTCCACATAATTTGCCACGAAATTTTTTTCTAAATAATAAAATCTGTTAACCAATTGCTTTTAATGTTTTTTTTAATATATTTAGTCTTTTAATAGACACAGTTTCTTTTTATACTTGTCATAAGATAACCTATTTAATAATATATATTAAGAGTTTTGATGTGGCCAGGCTTTATTGCGATCAATACGCCAAAAAATTGTGATTTAAAAAAGAATTATTGCCTTAAATTTAATTTTGATTTTAATTCAAAAAGTACAAATTTTCTACCTGAACTATCAGAGGTATCGGAGTCTAGCCTGGGTCTTTGTGGTCTACTTGGACCTTAAAAATTCAAAATTTTGTTATACAATTAACTTAGAATTTAATTTAAAATAAAGGATAATCAAAAATACCTTCGTCAGATGAAATACCTAGAAATATTTCAGAAAAAAAAAGTGGTTTTAATAAAAACTCAAATGTATTGTAATAAAAGTTTATACTTGTCAACTTTGATAACTTTAAACAACGCAGGAGGTTTTTAATAAATGGAATTTTTTTCCAAAAATAGATGTGCATTCACTTAAAAGCTGTTGAGTGACCCTGTTTCGGCAATAGGACCTATGCCGTAAAGTGTACAACAAACCGTCCTAATCGGGTATGGCACTCCTAGAGGAAAAGTATGGGGCAAATTTTCATTAGTTTTTTAAGAAACAAAAAATCTTGAAATAAATTATCTTTATCAATCATTATAGTATTAACTTTATTGCAAATAGCTATCCTATCTATAAAATAAAAATTATTCACTGATTCTGAATGGTCCGTTCTCAAAGGCAACCCAAGGTTGAGAAATTATTAAATAGAAATTATTTTATTGAGTTTAAACACTGATAACGACCTAACAATTGCTCTAAGACGATAAGGACGGACTGGCGCAAAGCGAACCTTTCTTAAAAGTTTTACACCTGTAAACATTATGTTTTGTTTTAACTCTTTACACACGTATAAGAAAACTAAACATTAAATCTCCAAAAGGTAATCAATTTTAACAAATTCAAAACTCTTCTCCCTACACCTTTCAAAAATACAGATAATTGACGAGCTCTTAGCCGTTGTCAAAAACTGGGCCATTACCAAGGGGAAAATTATTATTAGGCCGAGGGGCATTAGGATAAAGAAATACTTGTAGACCTTTATATTTATTAAACATTCAATATTCAGACATTCATATCTATTTAAAACAATTATAAATTTCATTGCATTAAAACATCGAATTCCTTGATTACTCCCGGCACTCAGTCAACACAAAACAAATTCCTCTTTTTTACCACCAAAAAAACTTTTACTAAAAAACTAACTAAAAATAATATTTTATTATTCTCTTCATCTTCTCTTGCGCGTGGCTTCTCATGTGCGTTGGCACGCGCACGACAATAATATCAAGGCATAACCGTTTTTATATTTATTGGGCAAAATTACTTAATCAACAAAATTTATTTAATTATTAAATACTATTTTGAGGGTTGAATAGTGCATTCAGATTTTCAAAATATAATTATTTTTGTATTTTTCTTGATACAGCATTTTGACGAAATTAAATATTTATCATTAAAAACTTATTATTATATAAAGTTTTATAGTATTAGAGGTTTTTTACATATATTTAAAATATTTTTAAAAAAATGAACAAACTGTAAACGCGCACCTGTATAATGTTTTTTTTAATATTGACTTTCCCATTTTCGAATAGGCAAATTAAAAACAATTTATGAGTTTTTTTCGTACTTTGTGTGTCATCAATGTTTGGTGCAACATCGCTTCCGAAATTCCCTCCTCCACCTCCACCACCAATTGATGATTGAATGGCGACTCCGGCTATAGCTAATATGAAAATTTAAGTTTAAGTCATGTAAGTGAGTTTTTATTTTGGCAAAATAAATAATCCAAAATTTTGAAACAATCAGTTTCTTGTATCTTTATAAAAAAACTTCATCAAGGATTTTATAGCCATAAAAAAACTAAATTTTGCAATTTTTTGGACAATTTTTTTGTTTTTTTATGAAATTGAATTTTCAATTTTTAACCGAAAACAAAAAATCATTTTAAATTGATTCTTATTAAAATTATATATCAAATTTGATATTTTATTTTATCTGTTATCTTTAACGCTTCCTAAATTAGTTTCACATATTTCTTGCAAGGTATATTTAGTAATATTTAATAAGTTGCATGCCAACACAAAAGTTTGTTAAAAAAAATAAAATTCTAAAATTTTGTTTAATTAGCTTAAAAAATTATTGTGAAATTTTAAGTATTTTAACTGAAAAGAATTAAATTTTTATTCACTTTTGCCAAATTTTATAAAAAAAAAAGCTTACCTCCACCTTTATAATTATATCATATAAAAAATTTGCAAAATATTTTATATTTATAATATAATTAAAGAAAACAATGCAGGTAAAAAAGCCATTAAATTTTTATTTTTATGGAAAGGCTAATTTAATTTTAATCATCCCTTTGATTTATATCAAATAGGAAAGCCGAAAATTAAAAAAAAATAATATATTCCATATATACTTTTCTCTTGAAAAGTTAAATTACATTCTTTGCGAATATTATTAAAAAGTTAAAGATTTATTTAAATGGCTTTTTCCCAGCTGTGATATAGAAAGATACATAAAATAAATATTAATAAAAAAATATTATTAATAAATGCCTTTAAATTATCACAAGTTTAAAAATCATAAAAAATATAATAAGAATAAAAATAATTGGCAATTTTTTAATTGACAAGCAAAATGACTTAATACATGCATGATATATAATAATACCTCCAACGGCTCCACCTATGAGAAAAATTTCAAAAATAAGGCCCGTGAATTTGACCCCTTTTCTAAATTAAGGCATAATTTGCAAAATAAATATGTTGATATAGTAACAATTTATTTTACCCTGTGAGATTAACAAAACATTTTTCATTACGTTAAGTCCAAACGAGCATTTATGATTTTGTTTCCAAAGACATTTTTAAGAGATATTTTTTTTACTAAACACATAAAATACTTTTCCCGAAAATAAACAAAAATTTTTTTTTAGCTTTACAAATAAAATATATAGTTGTAAATACCTCAAATATTTATTAAATTAATTTAATGTAATTTATCTATCCTAAAATAAATATTAATTGACAAATACTAAATAATCAAAATTATCTAAATTTTGTTTGCAAATAAAAATAATGAATAATCGAACTATCTTTTTTCTCATCTTTTATTTTTTTTTAGCGAACTAGTATATTTTTTGTCCTAGAAATTTTTTTAAATTTAGTCTACAAATTTAATAAATTCTTGCGTAACTAAGGACGCCTCCATGTTTATTTAGATTAAAAAAAAATTAAAGGTTTTTCTAAACAAATGTTGAATACACTAGTCATAATAAAATTTAAGCAATTGTATTAAAATGTTTTATAGCAATGTTTATTAAAACTAGAGAAATTTAATTCTAAATATAATCGAAGCAATTGCCCGGGACTTATTCAATAGTAGTTACATTTAAACAAAATTAAAATACAAATTTTAAAATATGAAAATTTTAGAATATTAGGATTTAAGTTAAAAAAATTAAACTATGAACGTCCACTAGAAGTAGTAACTCCAACAATTTTAAAGTTCTAGTAATAGACCGCATTAAATATTTGGTTCTACAAAACTTAATTAGAGCTGGATAAATAATTATGTAATGTTTCATATATATTTACCTATCGCAACTAAAAATGAAATTTATATTATATATTTTAAGTTTTATAAAATAATTACAGCCAGCCTTCTTTTATATTAAAAATTTTTCTTTTTACTTGCTTCTGCTCCAACTAAAAAAAATTTATTTAAAAAAAAATTAATAATTTATAAAACATATCATAACAAATAAATTGCAAAATTATATATGTATAATACAGGTAGAAATAATATAATTATAGGTAGCAGAGCCGTGACCACTAAAACAAAGGCCTCCGGGGGCAATTAAAATTAAATTTTTTTCGGTCTAAAAATTGGTATTTATTTTTAAGCTTATACATTTTATAATTTTTATTGTACCATAAAAATGTTAGATACACACCATACTTATGTAATTAATATAATGTTGTTAATGCATCAAAAATAAATCATTTTTTAATTTAACTTTGATATATTCGTATTTTACTATTAAAATAAACCATTATCTTTACAGCTCCCCTAAAACAAGTGTAAGAGTTTTAAATTTCAATTCTTATCTCCCCTAAAAAAGTATAAAATACAAAACTTTATGAAGTGTTAAATTGTTTTTAAGACCCGGATGCACTGAATAGGAATAAGAGTGTTTGTTGAAATCCTCGTTGATAATAGGTGAAATATTTGTTTCTAGAGCATATTCAAACCGGGCCTTATTACCGGTCCAGACCACCCAATATCTTCTTAATTTTAATTTTAGGCCTATCCTAATCCGAATTTATATAAAAAGTCCTAAAAATTTTATATTACAGTCAAATTAAATAAAAACAATGTGTAGAAAGACCTTCATCGTGTGGTAATAAATGGAATATTTTTTGTTTGCAATAATTTGTTTTATAAATAAGGGAAATGTAAAGATTTAAAACTCCAGGCTCAAAATTCAGGACAGACTCGGACTCCAAATTTAGCTCGGCGAGGCCCGTTTTTAGGCTTAGCTTTCAAGTTAGATCTTTACACATTTGCAAAAGCTTCAAGAATTTGAAAGCGTTTTAAAAAATTAAAATATTTTATTTAAATCTTACTGGTGTGTGGTGCAAAACCCTCAGGAGAATGAAGAACATACGAGGCACTATCTGGAATGCTTGCACCTTGTTCGGCAACGATGGGATTGGCTATCGCGTCTGGTGATATGACGGCTTGATGTCTAATTATCCCAAAAATGATACATTAGGGTTCGCGTTTAGACATAGTTTGTTTTTAAAAAAAATTGAAAACAAAAATTTTTGTTTTTTTTAACTATATATTGGAAAATGATTTTTAGTAATAAAGATATTTTGTTAATATGCGACTATGTCAATAATTTTTTTTCTTTAATTTTTTTAAATAAATTTATAGTTGTAGGAACGCTCTCCTAGAATACAATGGTATAACATGATCAAAGCCTAGAAGCCAACACGTTATTTTCAAAAATTCCATTGCGTTACATCAGAGGAGAAACATGACGGCCTTACAACAAAGGAGCTTTCAATGTTCAAGCCGGCTTAAACGAATACAGCAAACAAAAAAACATGCATACAGGCATGCTTAAACCGGATGCGAGGGGACTTCTGGATCTACCAATGTCTGAATTGTTTTGCTTGGGATAAAAGAGTCAAAGAGCCTCATACGGATATGGTACCCCTATTTAGGTAGGGGGGTACATGAACATATGGATTTTTTTAAACGGGCCAGGCTCATTTGGACTTTTCAAAGAAAAATATATAAAAATTGTTAAAGTAAATTAGGGCACAGCCCGAAAAAAACTTATCGATTAAAAATTTAATATTTTATCACCTATATATAAATAATCTTAAATTTGTTTTCGGCTCTGCGTTATATTCCACATGTAATCATGTAAGTCAACAAAACCAATAACAATTATAAAGTGAATTTCAACCAATGTAAAATTAATACTTTTACGCTCACAGGTCAACAAATATTTATGTCAGAAGAATTTTAAGAAAACATAAAAGAATGCATCACCATGATGGCCTGATCTGATATATGTTTTCCGTTTTTCTTAATTTCTTCAGTCGGCTTCTTAGATCCTTCTATAATGAAAAATGACCTTTTTTAAAAAAATTTACAGATATAAATTACCTTAAAAATAAAAAATTAAAAATTTTTTTTTATATTAAAATCCCTTGTAACTTATATTTTTAATCACAAATAATGGAAATAAAATTTTATAACTTATGAAGCTCTTAACATTTAGATAATACAAATTCGCGTCTAAACTTACGACACATTATACTATCGGTTTTTAATAAAAATATTGTTTAAAGTTTAAATTTAACAGTTTGACTATTGTGAATATGCAAAAATTCAATTTCAATTTATACTTTTGAATCTTTTTTGGTTTTTTAATCTTTTTTACTAAAATTTTTAATGTTTAAAATTGACTAACAAAATTTGATTAGAAAAAACGATAAACAAATTTAATACTCTTAAAAATGGCAGGTTTGATCTCTGTAGTTAACTCATAACTCTCAAAAAATTGTTGCGAAGCAAATATGCCCAAACTTAATATTATCTTTAAATTTTATCTAGAAAAAGCTTTTCCTAAAAATAAAATATATTGGCTTACTTTATTATTATACATATAATCCAGGCAGAGAATCATCTATATTCTTTAAGTCATTATTAGAATATAAATTAACTCCAAAATAACATCCGTCCAAATCATCATGTCACATCTGGAAAATGATAATTAATAGTGAGAATTGCTTGCAGGCCAACTACTTATATTTTCAATATAGGTTCTGACTTTAGCATGCTCGCAGTCAAATTATTTGAGCCTTAATTCAACTTAAAATTGGTTATACCGACGCAGGGGTATATCTTGATTTTCTTGCGAATATGAATGAGAATCAGCCTCGCTCGGGTCCTCTTGTGAAGGTTCTTCGACATTTCCACCACTCTGTGAACTGCTAGATAATTGACCACCACCAAGCAAAGGTGCTTTATCTCCGATGCCTCCAAATACTTAAATAGTAGGAAAAGTGAATTAACATTTGAGAAAAATTCAATCTATTTGCAAATATGTAAAATAACTTACTGACTGGCGCTATATTTTAAAAGTTCAAAAAAAATTATCTATTGTAAATAAAATGCTATAAAAAATATGATTTTGTATAGAACACGCTGTGTATTAAGCGAAGTTTATATAAATACACATACACAGGTCAACAATTTTTTGAAAGTTATGAGTTAACTACAGAGCAAACCAGCCATCTTACAAAATATCAAATCCGTTAACCGTATTTCCTAATTAAACTTAGTCATTGCAAACATTTAAAATTTTAGAAAAAAAGGCTAAAAAATTTAAAAAGATTCAAAAACAAAAATAAATTAAAATTTTATTTTTGCATATTCACAATAGTTAAACAGTTAAATTTAAACTTCAAATAATATTTTCATTAAAAACCGATAACATATCGAGTTGTATTTAAGTTTAGAAGCGAAATATTTTGTCTTATCTAGATGCCGATGTAAGAGCTTATTAATAAATTTTTTTTTTATTATTTGTGATTAAAAATGTTAGTTACAAGGGATTCAAATGTATGAATGTTTAATTTTTTAGGGTATATTTAGATCAGTCAATTTGGTCAAAAAAGGCCATTTTTCGTCATAGACGGATTTAAAGAGCCAAATATGAAAGAAACTAAGAAAAACTCAAAACATATATGAGATTAGGCCATCATGGAAATGCATTCTTTAATGTTTTCATAATCACGTTTTTGACATAAATATTTGTTGACCTGTGATATATTAGGTAATTAATTTTTACCTCCAACTATATGTAATTAAGTATAAAAGGTATTAAAATTATTCGGGTAATATGTATGATAAATCTTAATAAACTGAATATTAAGCTCGATTTAATTTAATAATTATATAAATATGTCTAAAAACTAAGGTTAGGTTTCAAATTCTGTAGTTTAAAATTGTTAAATATTCTTTTTTAATATTAAACGCATTATAAAAAATAGGCCTTTCATAACTCTTTTATTAAAAATAAGAAATACATTTTAATATAATTTTGTTATATTTGGCCATTTTTGTATGTCTTGCATTCGTACTTTTCTCATTGTTTATAAATTACATAAAAAATTTAAATTAAGGTCATAAAGAAGATTACGTTATATAAATTGTCAAACAAATTTTTGCGATTTGTTTTTATTTAAACCGATCAAAATAAATAATGACATACCTGCTAAGACTATAATAAATATATGATTTTATAAACTAGATGGTAAATGGTGAAGTGAAAAATGAGTGTAAATTACATAGCCCAAAGCTTGCCAATTTATTTTTAAATTTTTCAAAATCTTTGTTAGATTGAATTTTTTTTTAAATTTTATAAAATCCTTGGAGATTAATATAGATCAAAAATATATATAAAAACAGTTACCTGCTATGCCTCCTAAAATGGGACCTTTAAAATATAAAGTAGAAATAAACGTATAAACGTATGAAATATATTTTACAGAAACACTGTTTCCAAAATCAGGAAATGACCTCTCGGTTCTACTCTTAGCCAGGAACTGTAGATTATATTAAAGTTATAAAAAATAAACTTAAGCCAATATTCCAGGCCCGTGTTCATCCTCTTTAAAATTTTTTTTCAAAAAATTTGTTTCTATTTTAACGAAAAAAAAACCAAACAAATTACAAGCCATAAATGGCTTAAAAAGCCAATAAGGAAACTACTTCTGAGCGTTCATAATAGAAGGTTTCTTATTCAATGTATTGGTGTAAAACCGTGCTACCTTATAAAATAAACGAACCGGCCCTAACATCATGCAATTTTTTAAGAATAGAAAATCTTAAAAAAGCTTAAATAATAACTGTGCCCAAAATTTAAAGTAAATATAATATTACCTGTGGCACCAGATTTGTCACTTACTTTAATTTAAATATCAAATTTTTGTTACTAATTAACTCATTATGCTAAAAATAATTTTCTTTAATAAGGGTTCAGTAATCTAAAAATTTTATAAAATTTGCAAATTCTAAAAATTTTTAATGTTAAAATGTAACTTATTCGACTATGAACGCTACCTAATTGGGAAAAGAAATTATTGATGTAGAAAGATAAACAAAGTTGACGCAAACAACCTTATCTCATGTATAATTTCCGTTTTTTTTAGTTTCTTCTTCGGCTCCTTATATCCGTCCATATCAAAAAAATTACCTTTTGCATCAACTTTGTGACCTCGATTACCCTGAATAAAAAAAAATGCAAAAATCTATTATAAAAATTCTTTATCCTACATCTCAAATAATGATACTTTTTTTAGTAAATCGCTTTTATATTAGCACTTAGTTAATACATAATATTTCACATCCAAACTTATATACGACACGCTATATATTTTTTTAATTAAAATAATTGAATTAAACATTTTAGCTCTTTTAAATTTGCATATAATTATATTTTTTTTGTTTTGAATTTTTGTTTTTTTTTACATTTTTTTAAAATTTACATATAGCTGAATCATTAAGTTTGATCAGAAAAAATTAACGGCTTAGAAAACCCATTAGATGGCAGGTTTGCTCTCCGTAGTCAGCTAATAATTCTTTAAAAATTTGATGACCTTCATTAATTGGATAGGAATCAAATTGCTCTGCGGCAACGTCCATAACCGGAATAAGATAGGCAGTTCCATAATATTCATAAAAAATGACAGCCCCCGAAGTATTACAGTTTTTAGGCCATATCACTCTTGAAAAACCAGAAAGGCCGATATCCTTTACTTTAAAACATTACCCGCCCCTCGCATCCCCCACCGTCCCTATATCTTTTTAAAGAGACATATTGCCCGCTAGGGCAATCATTTAACGCCTTTGTACAATTTGGTGTATATGACAATTTAATGGTAATGATGGTTAACCTCTAGAACTTTCAAATTGCGAGTTTGAGTGCCGACTTGAGTAACTCTTTGCTGGGGGAATGGCTGTTGTCGTAGGACGCTTGGCGTTATTAGGTTTTTGCCTTTTGGGCAAATTGACCTCACCGCTTGTTCCCGAAGAAATATTATTCTGATTGACAAGAGCGAGTTTTATTTGAGTGAGCGCCTCGAATTCAAACGAAGAGGTATTGCTTTGATTAACAAGAGCGAATATTATTTGAGTAAGTTGCCCAAACGAAGAGGTGTTACTCTGATTGACGAGAGCGAGTAGTATTTGATTAAGTGGTTCAAACGAAGAGGTATTACTCTGATTGACAAGAGCGACTAATGTCTGAGTTATTGGATTAAATGAAATATTTACTGGGACAGGTGTGGTTTTTGGATTTGATTTGAAAGAATTAGCAGATCCTACGTTTGAATTTGGGCTGGTTGATATATTTTGATTGATCTCAACGTCTAAATGTTAGGTTACAAACTGATACTATTTTTTCTTTACAATAAACTAATTCGCGTTTAGATATCAAAGTTTTAAAAGTAATAGGTTAAAAAAGGTATTGGTGAAGGTATTAGCTTTTTTTACTATTTAAGTTTTAATTTTTTTTCTTTTATAAAGTATCATTTTGGTTATTTGTAAATATAGAATATTAAACGATGTTTGAAGGAAAGGGCGGGAGAAATTAAAGTTTCTTAAAATCAGGTAACATTTATAAATATTTAATATGTAATAACTAAAAAAATGCTTTAATTAACAAAGAAACAAATTTTGAGAGTTATAAGCTAACTACAGAGATCGAACCTGCCATCTTAGAGATTTTTAAATCCGTTGAATATTTTTTCTACTCAAATATATTAATTCAGCTGCAAACTTTAAAAATTTCAGAAAAAATGTTTAAAAAGCAAAAAAAAATTCAGGAAAAAAAATAACAAATTAAATTTTTATTACATATTCACAACAGCTATTGTTAATTTCAAACTTTAATATTTTTATCAAAAACACATAATATATAGCATCTTATTAGGTTTGGACGCAAAATATTTTGTATTATCGAACTGCGAGTTAGGTATAGTAAAAAAAATTAATTATTTGATATGATAAAGATATGTTGCAAGGAATTTTTTTTATAAAAAAAAGACACTTAAAAGCATATTAGTGTATTCTCGAGGTCAAAATCTATCAATTTTGTCAAAAAGGCCATTTTTTTGATATGGACCGATATTTAAGGACCCAAAGGCGGACGATAAAATTAATATATTCATGATATAAAACCATGTATGCTTTTATATTTATATAAACTTTCTTTTAATTTTGATATGACTGGATGACAACAACAATAAACAACAACGATTTTTTGAAGGTTTGTAGAAAATTTATTCGCGATAACAATGCCAGTTTTATTTTTTATTCCAATGTCTCGAATTTAACAACGTTAAAATTTAAAAAACTTTTTTGTTGATTTTTCAAAATTGGCATATTCAGATTCCTTTTTTAGAAACATATCTAAATAAAGTTATAGCTTAATATAATTTCAAGTTATCAAGGATCACAAAACAGATTTTATTACGAAAACCTTTAATATAAAAATAAGAAAGTAAAAAAATAATAAGTATTTTAGCCTTACGTTATAAGCCTTTGATAAGTTTATAAACTTTTGTTTACTACCCATAGATTTCATGATATAGTAGCCCAAAAATACTGCAAAAAATAGTCTCAACTTCGACGTAAAATAAGTAATAATCTGAAACATTGGTTAAAATTCAAATTTCATTTTCGTAATTAGCATCAAAAACTTGACCAAAAACCATAGTTGCCATAAATAATGCTTAAAATAATCCAAATCTTGCTGTCCAATGTAATTGTTGACATTTTATTAGAATTTAAACACTTAACAATAAAGTAGCATTTTTTTCGGAGGCTTACTTAAAACACAGGACAACAAATATTTATGTCAGAAACGAGATTATTATGAAAACATAAAAGAATGCACCCTAATGGCCTAATCTCATATATGTTTTTCGTTTTCTTTGTTTCTTCCGTCTTTGGCTCCTTAGATACTTCTATAATAAAAAATGGCCTTTTTTGACCAAATTGACAGATCTAAATATACCTTAAAAAGAAATAATTTAAAAATCTTTTTTGCATTTTAAAATTCCTTGTAACTTATATCATATTAAATAATGAAAAATAAATTTTATTAATATATTAAGCTCTTACATTGGCATTTAGATAATACAAAATATTTTGCGTCCAATCTTAAATACGACACGATATATCATCGGTTTTTAATATAAATAAATTAAAAGTATATAAAACTTGAATTTATTTTCGTTTTTAAATTTTTTTTTGGTTTTTTAACCTTTTTTTCTAAAATTTTCAATGTTTATAACAGACTAACAAAGTTTGATTAGGAAAAACGGTTAACGGATTTGATATACCCTAAGAAGGCAGGTTTAATCTCTGTAGTTAGCTGATTACTCTCAAATAATTTGACCTGCATAATTAGAAACAAAATTGACGAAAATTTGATTTAATGTAATAGCTCATACCGGAGAATAAGTGAGAATGGGCGTTTATTCGATTTGTTAATGATCTAGAAGTTGATTTGGTCGCGTTTAAAATAATGTTTTTATTTAATTTATCGGCAGTCGTATGGTTTGGACCGGTGGCAGCGATTAATCGTAATAGAGACATATTTGAAATTTTTGAATTTCCGGTCATATTGAATTCGGGCAGGGGGGCTGAAAAATTAGGAGACATGCTAACGTAAATCGATTTATTATGGTTGAAGTTTGGACTTGACACAAGTTCTTTAAGGTGATCTATTTTGTTTTTGAGTAAAAAAGAAATTTTGTTAGAGGGGTAAGGAGCATCAAAATTGATATAGTACGACGTTTATAGCCCCTAGGCTTAAATAGGATAAAGCGCGTCCCTCCGCCAATGCCATTATATCTATTGAAAAAAAGCTTCACTCCCCGTAATATTATACCATTCAGGCAAAATTCGAAGGCCAAAGTCATTTACCTGCTAAAACAATGCCCCCCTTGCCCTACATCTGATGAATGAGACCCATACCCGCACAGGGCTTAACCCCTTTTACCCCTTTCGGGCATAAGGCAATAAGACATAAATTATATGAAAGAGTCTGGAAGAATGCGTAACCTGAAAAGTGCATGGAATCAAAGACGGGCCCTACCACAATAATATCAATATTCTTAGATAAATAAACAGAAAGTTCATTTTAAACGTGCCAAGTAAAAAAATAATCATGTTACTCTACCAAATCGATTTTTGTTTATTAACTTATTGTAATATTTAAAAAATTTAAGATTAAATTTTGAATTGAATTGATTGGTTACAAAAAATTTTTTAGTGTCAAGACACCAAAAACCTGTACAAAATATCTAGAAGAAGAAGGGGGGGGCGGTGGTGGTGTTTTGTCACATAGGCCGAGGTTACCTTGTTTTTTCAAATGTTTGAGAATGATTACGCTGAACAACAAAATTTTATCAATCTTTCGTTTTTCTATCGTTATTGGCCTAGTTTTTGGTTATGATTACAAATATGAAATCGGATTTCAACCAATGTCGTAGCCCGTAATACTAATGGATTATAACATTAGACAATTGATTGATTGATGGGCTAAATTCATCTGTGTCATCATGACTTGAGGGAAATAGTTTTTTTCATAGAATTAGTTTTTAAATAGAATAATATTATTATTTTTATTCATCTTATCTTAATAAATTATTAGTTAATAAATAGCACATATCAAACCTTTTTATATCTATATTCCTAAGAGATATACTGGTGGACTAGCCACCAGGATACAAATTACTTAATATTGAGCTACTAAATCACAACCAATATATTATCCTATTTATTCATCTTAAACAACCAATGCCTCAGATTTTTAGTTATTTGATATTAAAAATAAGATCATTTTCCGAGGTATATTACGCTTATATAACTATGGGTAGAATCGAATGTTTAAAAATATGCTCAGAAAAAAAAAACATTTATCGTAAAGCGTTTGAATTTTTTCATAATATTAAATTTTATTTGTTTTTGTAAAATTAGTTTTTAATACTAAACTTCAAAGTAAACTGCACATCATTTTAGTAATAAAGCCATTTTTATTTTATAAGGAATTTAAATATGCTAATTAATTTTTGGTAATGATAAAGTCAAATAAAAATTTTCTAATTTTTTTCCTCAACTTTGGACGCAATAAAAAAAATATTGGAGGCATTATAAAAAAATTATGTCTGGGATTGTTATCTTAACAATAACCCTTTCAAAATTGTTAAATTTTTATTGATTAGCTTTAATTAGCGAAGGGGAGAAAAATATAATCCAAAAATTGTAAACTTAGTTTGGTGCGAATAGAACCACTTGAATAGCTATGAAAAGGTCGTCCTCTTTTCAATAATCCTAGGTCGGGAGTAGCTCCTGCCGAATTATTAACTTTGGTGTTTATTATTTTTGATCCCGTACTACCAATAAATGGCATGTTTCCATGGTTCGATGCAGCAATGGTTATGGATGAATTATTTGAAATTTCTAATGAGCCGATTGGTGCCAAAGTGGTTGACAAATTGATTCTGTTTTGAGTGTAAAAATTTTTTGGCGTACGTTGGGAAGAGCCATAGTTGTGGGAATCTATCAAAACTACATACATATCGACATATTAAAATTTTGGATGTTTGATTGGAGTTAGCCAGGACTGAAGACAAAAAGTGGGGTACTACAGAATTGTCAATAATGTATGTATTTTTAAGGAGGCAAAATCTATTTGAAAAAATTAAACGCCATAAGATTCACTACAAAAAGGTTTTTTACAATCAAAGATTTTGTATAATGTTTTAAAAGGCGGGTTTAGTGTCGTCTCATTCGTTTTTACAAAAAAATTTTTTTAAATATGTCTAGAAAAATTTATAAATTATTTTCGCATCACAAACTTAACCATTGTTTTGACAATATTTTATTAAAAGTCGACTCTGCAGCTTTAAGTATATTAAAAAGACTTGATAATTTTATATAAATCTGTATAAACATAGCTAATAATCATTTCAACATGACACTTTTTACACCTGAAATGATATTTAACGTTATACCAATACATTGTTATAAAATCTTTAAATTCTAAAATATTTATCTTAAAGTATGGAGAAACCGTGCCTGACTGCGTTTTCAAGAAAATTGGAAAAAATACCCTTTTTTTAGCTAAACACATATTTTGTTTCTGAACAAAATTAAAGATTCAAAAATTAAGCCAAAAAAATTATAAATGATTTTCGATCAAAGCTGGATCCTCCAAATGTATAAAATGTGAATTCCGGACTCATTTCATTTATTAAATTGAATAGAAGAACAAATCCTTAAAACAAATATGAAAAAAATTAATATACTTACAATATTTTAAATTATTTCAAAATCTAACCTGCTATACACTTAATTTGTAACTTAAAAGAACATATTATAATCATTTTAAAAACGGGTCATTTTATGTGTTAAAATGTCAGATATTTGTAAAATCTAAAACGAAATTTCAGAGCTTGATGTACCAAGAAATAAAGACTTTTAACATTTCAAAATAATTTTTTTTGTAACATTTTTTGGATTTGTGAAATGTTTCAATCACAATTCTAACAACAGTTCTTAGAGAAAAAAATGCACAAAATTATATAATTTATGGTATTTAATGAATAATTTTTTAACCACAAACGCTCAATGTTATGCTTTCATTTTCATTTTTACAAGGGCGTAGCAAGTTGTAAAACTTGGGGGGGGGGGGGGGAAGGTTTCAAAAAAAAATTTTGCCAAATATTAATAGAATTTTAAATGTAATTTACTTTTATATTTAATTGGTATTTAGTTTGGGGGGGGGGGGGGATATGCAGTAAAAATTTTTAATTTTGGTGGGGATATGGCATGCTTGGAGTGGGTTTCATCCCCCCCCCCCCCCCCCCCCCCTTCCCCCCCTCTCCTACGCCAATGCAATGCTTGGAAATTTCGTTCCTTAAATTTTAAATATACTAAAAGTTTAAGACAAAATTAATTCTGATTTAAAATCAGCATCAAATACTAATCATATTTCCATAAATACGCTTGCCATAATTGAAAAAAAAACGTTAAAAATTAATGAAAAAATTAAATATCATTTTTTCTATTTTAATTATTTTTCAAAAAAAAAATTAAATTTTGCTAATTATATTTATATTTTTTTATACTTATGTTTTTTTATAATAATAAAATTAACTTGGACGTTTGGACATTTTAGGAGCTTGAAAAAGTGTCCTTTTGAGATATGTTCTTCCATGTCCCGTGATATTTGCATTGATTGGTATGACCCTTTTTCCTTGGTGATATTCTAAAATATTTATTGACAAAGTACTTGATAGGGTGCTGCGGGTGCCTTCAGATTTATTTCAATTTTTTTAAATATTTATTTCAAATTATATTTGTTCGGTATAAATTTTTGTAAAAAAAATTGCCAGCCATAACTATCACTATTTATATTACTTTTTCTAAAACCAAAGCTTAAATTAAAAATAAATTCAAAGTTTTGAAAATCTTTTTGGAAAAATAAATATATCCTGAACGCATCTATAATTAAGAATACCATCATTTTTTATAAATAAATGCAACAAGCAGCTAACTATAAAAAAATATTCAAAACACACTTTCTAAATATTTTTGGCTTGCAAAATTTGTAAACATCTTTGGGAAATAATATGTTTAAGGTGGGATCGTACAGACCCAATTTTTATTGCATTTTTAAACGTTCTACAAGAATGTTTATTTAGCAATGCATTAGAGGATTATGGTAAAAAATGATAACCTATTGGACGATCCGGAATTCGAACACTCTTTTCTTCATGATACAATTTATGGTCCGTCGAATTTATTTGGATTGGTGTTATTACCTTAAAATCTGAGCAAAAAAAATTAATTATTGACAATAGCTTTAAAATCTGCAGAAAAGTTTTTGCCGATAAAATACTTATACTAAACTATTATATTTTGTTTGATGTTACAATTAAGTGTTTAAAGCAGGGCTGGGAAAACAATGAGCCAAAAAACTTTGGCTTATTTTTTCCCCTAAAACATATAAAAAGAAAGGGGGGGCAAAAATAAAGGGCCAAAATAAGAATTCAAAAAAAGTCCTTACTAAGAAAAGGGGCAAAAATAAACCCACAAAAAGTGGCTCTTAAAAAGAGCCCCAAAAAGCCCATTTTATGTTTTCTATAATAATTTCAATAAATTTTGATGGGTGGGTTATTTTTTCTTAAGCTCCTAGGAGTTTTTTTTAAAAAAAGGGGCTTTTTTTAAACATGCCCCTTTTCTTTAAGAAAGAAAAGGGGCTTTTCTTTTTGCCATGCCCACGAATTTGTGGGCATTTGGAAAAAAAAACCCAAAAACTTGTTAAAAAAAAGCCCACATATATTTTTTTTTCCCAGCCCTGGTTTAAAGTTACACTTGAATATTTGTATACGACCTCAAACACCATTTAAGGCAACTATCGTTACCTAATGTATGTTTAGTCATAATTTAAAATATAAAATTCCAAATTTAGCCGGTAGCTTAAATTTTTAGCCATCCGGCTTTTACATAATTAGGCATTTTCTCAAAATCTTCGGGTAATTTGGGCTATTTTTTTCTGTTCAATTGATAATTTTGAAGGTCGAAACAAAAGTTTTAATTATTGGACTACATTAATTTAATACCGAATGGCGACATATAACCCCATAGAATAACATTTTTTTACATAGTGATTTCTGTCTTAGAATCCCTAGCGCCTTTTTATATTTCTCAGCTGATATTTTCAATTAAAAAAATACTGAAAATATTTAAATATTTTTATATTAATGTATATTAAGTTTTTTCCAATAAACTTAATAAAAAATTGTGTGATATGTTGCATTATCGATTCATGTTTAGAGGCGTTGAGCCTATTTAGGTATTACATAGGTGGGGGCCATCAAATGCCAAAGTCACCTTCCATTTTTTTGAATGCTCCAAAAACCTTGGTTGCCGACATTTGTTAAATTCTATTTAAAGGTGTGGCACCCACCCGCTAGAGTGACAACATTGCCTTAACGCGTAAGCCCCTTGCCCTAATGGAAAACATAGAGAGTTTGGGCGAAACTCCTATATGTCCCTTTTTTATAGCTAAAATGCTGCCTTACTATGGTTTTAACTGTTAGATTAATGTGAAAATTAATATCATAACTTTCGTATAAATTTACAAGACTTTTTGGGTCAACGGCCATATAAAGCTGGTATAATTGAAGAGAAAAAAAACCCCAAGTATAAAATTATGTTTACCGCCGTCTTATCCAGTCTGATTCTAATTCTTTCCCAATATCAGTTTATGGAACATAAAAATATACCTAATCTTACATTCTGAATGGGGTAGGGGGGTAGGGGGGGGGGGGGGCTACAGATTTTTACTCCTTATATCAGGGTAATTAATGATATAGTCGATAGAGACTAAGATTTGCACGCCAGCTACCTGAGTGTTTTTAAGCCTAGGTTGTCCATTTAGGTATATCATTTAGGGCTGCATTTTTGGGCTAAGAAAAAAAAAGCCGTTACCGGAATCTAACACAAGATCTCAAGCCTTACAAGGCAGAATTGTTTATAACTTACCTGAATTTAACTATATTTTACCAATCCAAGTCTTTGGGTGGTGTTGTGCTTCAGACGACAAGAGCTCGGCCATCGTGTAATTCTTTAGTAGACCCTTGGATTTAGTTTGATCGTGAGTTCGAGGCTCGGAAATAGGTTTCGGTTTATCTTTTACCAAATCCCAAAAAAGATTGTGGAAAAATTAATTAAAATTTTAACGTAATATTCTTAATTTTGATTTATAAAGTAGAAGAGCTTGTAAAAAGTCCTCTTTACTAGCTACATCCCCTTTTTTTAACCTTAAAAATTATAACACAGGTCAAATAAATTTTTAGAGTTATGACCTAACTACAGAAAAATCAAACCTGCCATTTATAAATGCGCTTATCGTTTTTACTTATCTAACTTAGTTCGTCAGCTATCATTGAAAATTTCAGAATAAAATGTCAAAAAACGAAAATAATTCAAAAAAAATTATTTTTTTATGCATATTTACAACAACTAAACTGTAACAAACTTCAAATAATATTATTCAAAACCGATAATATATCATTATTGGATACGAAATATACTGATGTAGTTATAGCTTGATAAACAAAAATTTAAGCAAAAAATTTTTAATTTTACAAATAATTGATTTACTTCTTTTTTTTCTAGAGTTTGAAAAATTTAAAATCGGCCCCCGAACATAAGGGGTATATTTTAAGGGGGCTTAACTGTCTGTTTTAGGAACGTAAGGGCTAGAAGAGTTTTGTTTTAGTAGGCAATTGACTCTGATCTTGAGGCTATAATCTCGCATTTATTGGCAAAGGGACGCTCCAAAGCCTATCGACTACGTCGCTGAGCACCAATTTCAATATCCAATAAAAAATATCCTTTAATTTAAGTATGATTTAAAGTTTGATACATATAACATAATCATTGTAGAAGTCACAACGTATTCCGTCTTTTAGCCGTACCCACCTACAACTTAGTGTAGATAGACTTTCGAATTTCACAAATTATAAAGACATAATTTGAAAATTAAATCTTATGATACCGCGAGAGACTTTAAATTTTAGAAAAAACTTGTCTCAGTAAAAAAAAAATCCTCTTTTCTACTGCATTTTCCATTAATTTTTTTATTTTTGAAAGTGCTCATATCACCGGTAAATTTTGATTAAAAAGCTTGATAATCATAAAAAAATTTTATTTTTCACTATATGAGATAACAAATATTATTTGAAAATTGATTTGATATGAAAAATTTGTTATTAATTTTTTCTTGCTATTCTCTAGGTCGTAAAATGAGGCATGTGCATATTTTTGATATATACTACCTAAAATAGTGACAGAAGTGTAAAGAAACTGTAAAAAAACGGAAAATATATGCAAGATAAGACCATCGGAAAATAATTTTTCCCCCAGGGTCATAATTTCTTTTATCTTTTAATTTTTGGCGACCCGTATATTTAAAGATTTTAAATAATTATACTAATATAGCAAAATATTTTTAATTTGCATGGGAAAGGCAAGAATTCGGGGCCTAAAACCTAGAATTCTTGTTTTACTTTGTAAAAATATGGTCAATATTAAGAAATTTAATTACGGTATTCGCTCTACTTATCTTATCTATTAACCTTTGTAAGTATTATAAATGAGTTGTTTAATTATTGAAAATTATTTTAAAAAAAATCTTTTCTGCATAAAAACCTCAGTTCAAGCCTATATATTATATGCAGAGGCGCTGTCAAAATTTATTTCAAGTTTTCTTGTCAAATAATCTTGAAATTAGCCATCAAGGGTGGACCCAATGGTTCGATTCGGCAAAATGATTTATAAAATTTTGGGTTGAGGGTCGGAACAATTTATAAAATCTCCTGTTTGCTACTGCATTTAGTTATCTATTTAGAATAAGGACTAAAAAATTTTTTAAGTTTTATAATTCGGCATCTTGTATTTGATTTATAAAAATTCTATCTAGGAAAATTATATGTAGCTTAAAATTTAAAATCCTGGGGTCTTTATTTGTTTTTTTCACGACGGGGGGGGGGGGTCAAAAGTAAAATTATGCTTGCTAAATTTTAAAATTTGTCGAGCAGGCCCGGCCGCATAAGGCCTGGTTCAAACTCTAATTCGAAGTTCAACTTACCGACAAGGTGTCGAGTAAAAAATGAGAAATATGTACAGGGGCAATATAAAATTTGTTGATCACTTTTAAATTATGACATAGGAGCATATTTAGTGGAGAGGAACGATGAAACTCTAATAACGTCCAAACCCGCCTACGGTCACAGATTTTACTTTTCTTTGCCCCAAATAGCCATAAGCATCCATTAAAATGGCGCTCTCCGGAATATTTTGCAATATGCAGTGCTCTACAACGCCCTGGCAAAAGTCCAGAATCATTCACATCTGCTAAAAAAATGCACGAGCTCTCCTTGTCATAAACCACTTTAAATAGGACGGTGTACCCGTCAGGGTTCAAAGGCCTTGCCGTATGTACACTGAACAATTTTTTTAGGGCCAAATAAATTTTTAGAGCTTCAAATCATCAAAAATTACTTTTATGGCATGGATATTCACCCGTTCCGTCTTGAAGTGATCCGCAAATTAAGAATATACCCATTATATTGCTCACGGGTAAGGCCATTTTGTTCGAAGTTTTATTATTTAAACAAATTTATTTAAAAATAAAAATCTATTTTAAAGAAAGGATATATTTTGTGTTTACATAGATCCTAAACTTTAATATTTTTATACACTAAATTGCAAAATCTGCTATATTTCTTCATTGTTTGTTATTGAGAAACTAAAACATTAAGAGTTCTTATTAGAAAATCTCGAAAGTACATTGAGAACTACAAATCAATCTGCTATTTATAGTTGATATTAAACTAATCAAAATTAATAGCTATAGGGCGCGTCTAAAGTTTATTTTTTTTTAAAGAAAAAGATATTCAATAAAAATGGTTTATTGTTGAAAGATTTTGCGAAAATTTAAATTTTCAAAGGTTTTTAAAATGATTTTTTAGCTGTGTGCATACAAAAATAAAATAGATTTTTTATTTAAACATAAAGAGTAGATTCTTAGGATATAAGAGTGTAAAGCAGAAAAGGTGGTTAATATTATATAAAAATTTAATTTTCAAAAATTTTAAATTTTTGTAATTTTAACAATTTTTAAAAAATAAATAACTTTTAACACTCCTCCATTAGTTTCCTAAAAATATTTATATGCACTTTGGTCGTCTTCAAAGTTTTTTTTTCTAAATTAAAAAACTGTCTTGTCATAAATCGCATTTTTAAAAAAAATCGCTGATCCTAATAACTACGTTATAAATTTTTATTCTTTAGAACACGTGCAAAGTGAGTTTTTATTTTAGATAATTTTAAATTTTGAAAAACTATATTTTTTAATAAAATGCAAAAATTTTTGAAAGTTGTCAAATTTAGTTTATGCACATAAAATGCTTTTCCTGAAATAAAATTTTTTTTTAAAATTAAGAAAAATTTTAAAATTTTTAGAATTTTTACAAAATATTACAAAAATAAAAACTCACTTAATACGTGGCCTTATATAAAAAAAAAAACAAAGAAAAAAATTTAAATTTAAATTATTTTGAACATTTAAATATTTTCTGTGAAAAATAAATGAACTTTGGCCCTTACTTGACCAAAAAAATTTATATATCATTTTAGATGTAAGATGTGCATATCCATATATCCCATATCCTTTACGGGTTTACTTAGTAACTCGGTATTCCAATATTCCAATTAAAAAGACTATCTAAACAATTACATACATTGAACATCTAGAAGTAAGCCTCTCAAAAATTTTTTATTAATATTTTAAATAATTTAAGACTTAGACTATGAGTCAAATAGACTAAAAAGCTGAAAAATTAAATTTTATTATTTAAATATATTAGAAAAATGTTACAAATGTATTATTTATATTTGAGAATCTAGTCATATTTTCATTTGTTATAGGGTAGCGAGCGATACGTTTAACTAATTTAGGGAGAAAGCAGGTTTGTAACCAATTTTAAATTTCTGTCATTTTGCCTGCAACTCCCTACTAATTTTTTAATAAACCTTATTCTAACTTAAAAAAGAAAAATTTTTTTAGCTTAACCTATTTAAACATATTGAGAGTAGAGATAAAGTCGAGAGTCCGTTAGGCCTGGTGTCCAGCTAGCTTATTACATTTTCTTGTTTTTCAAAACTATTTGTTAAAATAACTTAATCCAATAGATTAATGGGTATACATAACTTATATCATTAATTGTTTAATAGCTGTAATATAAAATTTTTAATTTAGGATCAAAAAACGGAGTTTATGGCAAAAACCACTAATTTTACAAAAATAAAAAAATAAAAAAAAATCAAATATGTAAAAAAAATTTTAACCTCTTACGTTAATAATGAATGTTTTCGTTATCTAAATATATTTTTAAACTTTTGTTACTACAGGTTTTATGATATAGAAGCCCAAATTACCCCAAAAATTGAAAAATCTTAACTTTGACACCAAATAACTAAAAATCTAAGGCCTTGGCTAAAATCATGATTTCATATTCGTGATCAGCGCCAAAAATTGACCATAAACCATAGTTGTCATAAATGATGCTTAAGGTCGTCCAAATTTTGTTGTCTAGTTTAATTGATTAATTAAAATTTTACAAGTTTTATCGTATCGAAATTACGCTTGGGTCTTTTATTATTGGAAGAACTAGGTTAATTATAGCACAGGTCAACAAATATCAATCCTACAACCGTGATTTTATAAAAACAAAGAATATATCCCATTAATGTTGTCATATACATATTTCGTTTTTCAATTTTTCCGTTGTCTACTTATATCCGTCCGTATCGAAAAAATGGCCTCTTTGACCAAAATGACAGATTAAGAATATCCTAAAAAGAAAAAAATTAAGAATCTTTTTTCCATATAAAAATTCTTGAAAGTTAGATTTATCAAAAATAATGGAATTAACATGTATAGCCATCTCTCCATCAGCATTTAGATAATACAAAATACTTCGCGTCCAAATTTATATTCAACACTATATATTATCGTCTTTTAATAGTAGTTTTATTTAAAGTTTGAATTTAACAGTTTAGCTGTTGCAAACAAAAAGATATTTTTGTATTAGAAATCATTTTTGTTTTTTTTTGACATTTTTTCTATAATTTTCTACCCGTATTTAGATCGTTTTATAAAAAAATATTATATATTTTTTAACCCTTATATATTTTATTCATCTTCAATTCTTTTCCATTTGATCCATTTCAATTTGTATTTAAATTAGTTTAGTCAAAATTTCACTCATATGATTTTAGTCAAAATATGAGTTTTGGTGATGCAAAATAGATTTATTCTAATTTTTCAATAACCTCGTTTTTTGCTCCATTATTAAATTTGATTGAGATTAATGTGTGATTGGATCGACTAATATATTGAAATGATTGAAGAGTAATTATTGGACATTGAAAGGTTATCAGTCACCAGCTATCGTTTAATCAAATGTATGTTCGAAAGAGTAGATTATTTACATTTTAATAGTTTCTTTTAAATACTTATGGGTTTCATACCCAATTCAACCTCCTTCCTCAATATGGTCAATCATCATAAAGGATTTCTCTCTAATATTCCAATGGTGTCATATCTTGTTTCCTAATATTCAATGGGTTATATAGATTTGTCCTAAATATGGTCGCATTGGGTGTTATCATATTGGGCTCATTCTGAGTCTCATCAAAAATTTCTCAAATTCATTAATGCTCATCTGCCTCAGACGGAATTAGGCCATTGTGCGAACCTCGAATTAATCATTATGTTAGTGAATAATTAGTTTGTAAGGATGTCGTCATTATTTATTATTATATAAATCATAGAGTTTTACATATCGTTGTGAATAGATGGGTTCAGGAAGAATTAACTTATAACGTTGTGAATAGCTTAGTTGACAAAAAATTAACATCTTCATCGAATATTTACAGGTTTGGAAGGTGAAATATTTTTTGTTGAGGTTTCTCAGGGGTGGCAAGTTTAAGGGCTGGTGGGTTGTGTCGGACCTCCGACAAGGTGTTTTATAACGTTGTGAATAGCATAGTTGACCAAGAATTAACATCTTGCATCGAATTTTATTTATAGGGTTGGAACGGTGAATATTTTGTTTGTTGAGCGGTTGTCAGGGGTGGCCAAGTTAAAGGGCTGCGTGGGTTGTGTCGGACGCCTCCGACAAGGTGTTTTCTGACACCAATATTTATTTTATAAAAATAAAATAAAAAGGAAAATAAAAATATTATAAGTATATTTCAGTCGTAATAAAGGCCCTTATATAGTGTTTGTAACGGTTAACATCTTCGAATTCTTTTTCCATTTGAATTCCAAAGGTTTGGTCAATTCGTGTATTTAAATTAGTTTAGTTCAAAATGTTCACAAAATATGGAATTTTGACGGTTGTCAAAATATGAGGTTTTGGTGATAGTCAAAATAGATTTATTCTAATTTTTCAGATAAATAAGCTCGTTCTAAAAATTTGTTGGCCTGTGTAACAAGACTAAATTGTAACTTATTAGAAACATTTTTCGTAATTTGTGACTTTGGCACGACGTTCTCCCATATTGAAATATCTTTAAGCATTTCGCCAAACAGATTTCAGAAAAAAAATTACAGAATTTTTTTTTATTATTAAATTCTCAAAAATTTATTTGGCATTTTCAGATTTCTTTTAAAAAACACATCTAAAAAAAGATATAGCTTATAATAATCTGCAATTTATTTTCAAGTTATTTGTCAAAAATCGAAAATTAGGACGAAAACCACTAATTTTATACTGAAAAAATAAAAAAAACATTAAATATTATAAAAAACTTAAACGCCTTACGTTAATATTGAATGTTTAATCTAAAAACAAACTACTTTTGTTAATACCCATAAGTTTTATGATATAAAAGCCCAAAATACTTTAAATAGAAAAACTTTGACATCAGGGAATTAAAAAACAATGGCATTGGCAACTCTGATTTCATATTCGTTTTTAGCACCAAAAACTTGACCAAAAACGATAGTTGCCATAAATGATGCTTTGCTTAAATTTATTCATAGCTCATTGTCCGGTGTTATTAAGGGTGGACGATATATTGTTTAACCTAATTGATTTAAAAGCTTGAGAATTGAGAATTTTGGAAACCAAAAATATGAGATAAAGCAATTATTATTTTTATTTCGCTCCATTCGCACATTTGTCGATCTGTGTGATGTGATATGACGAATTTGAGCCATAGGATAAAATAATAATAATAATAAATATTATTTATTCACTATTTTGACAAAATAAAAAAAATGTTTATAGCGCCAAACATTTTTCGACTTCTTTAAATACGTGAAAGCTTTGGGTGAATAATTCGACGGCAAATATGTCGACATAGACGGCTTCGGCTTCGTTCATCAGGCAAAAAGTTCGGGTGAGTACCGTTTTTTGAAACGTATCTGTAACAGCTGATGCAATGCTTGTCATATTATTTCTTATTATGATGTCCAAGGTCTCACCTCTTTGATCCCATGTAAGCTGTGTTTTATAAAAAGGGCGAGATAAAGGTTTTTTTTTATTTTGGTTTGTAAAATTATTTAAATACAAAAGTACTGCGAGTCAATGTTTATCATAAGTGGCATATCGAATTGATCATCTTCAGTGATGGACGTGATCTCAAAGAGCGTTGCCACAAATCCACCGTGGCACATACTGTACGCTGACGACATTCTACTAATGGCTGAAAACCCTCAGGAGATGTGTGAAAGTCTGAATAATTGGGTAAAAGCGATTGAAAAGCTAGGCCTAAAAATTAACAAAGACAAAACTGAATTGATAGTTTTCGGAGGCTCAGAAGGTGAACAACTGGTAAGTAACGATGACTGGCCTCTCAAATCAAAGCCAACAGCAACCTTCCTAGGGGCTTACCTACAATCCGATGAAAACGTCGAGCAAAAAGTTAGGAACAAATTCAAAGTTGGGTGGCTAAAATGGAGATCGTTGACAGGTGTCCTGTTCGACAAAAATATACCAATAAAAGTTAAGGGCAAGGCTTACTCAAGCATAGTACAACCGGCAATAACATACGGCTTAGAAACAACAGCGTTAAGGAAAAGCGATGAAAGAATACTACAAACGATGGAAATGCGCATGCTACAGATGTTTCTCGGGGTGACTCGCAAAAACAAGATCCGCAACGCTCATATACTTGGAAGTTTACACATAATACCCATACAAAATGAAGTCGAAATCAACAGACTCCGATGGTTTGGACGCGTTATGAGGCAAAAAGACGGGTATCTAAGCAATCTGGTAAATGCAATTGAAGTGCAAGGCAAGAATAAAAGGGGCAGACCTAAACTCACCTGGTCAAAGAGTAGACGCTAGCATGAGATGTCACAACCTAAATTGAAATGAGTGTATAGATAGAAACAAATGGAGACTTAAATTGAAAGAGCTCACTGCCTCAATGACAAAAAGCTAACAATGAAAAAAAAGATAAGTTTATATGAAATTTTTTTATGAGTTCTGTAAAAGAGGGTATTTGCACAGGATATTATATAAGATTAAACAAGCAGTTGTTATTTCGAATCTACAAAATTACTAAATTTTTAAAATTTTTTAAAAAAAGAAAGAACTTTGACAGCACCCAAATCGAAAACATTAAATAAATGAAATAAAGATCAAATTTGGTCAGGGAAATTAAAATCGTAATTTGTATTAAAAATTATTTCTTTACAATTATTTTTATTTTACCAGTAAATTAATCCAACAACTTGGCAAAAGAATGAGA
Source organism: Acutogordius australiensis (assembly GCA_030555515.1). Lineage (NCBI taxonomy): Eukaryota > Metazoa > Nematomorpha > Gordioida > Gordea > Gordiidae > Acutogordius > Acutogordius australiensis. Next base: position 1,612,974 of record CM060244.1, on the reverse strand, counting down.
GATTATCTCATCTTTTTTAAATCTCTTACTCATGTGTATACACTTGCATAAGACATAGTTAAACATTAGGAGTTCTTCCCCATACACTTCATCGAACAGGGGTGCTTTATCCAATGCTTTCTTTAACCCGAGCAAAACAATTAACATTGCCGATCGATCAAATGAAGCTCGCACGTCAGCGGTCTAGTTTTTTATTTGAGACTCTCCCCTTAGACACATGTTTTTGGCCTACGGCCTAGATAGGTGTCAATTAGCAGCTTCTAAGTGGACGCACATATGTGCTATCCTTTGAGGAAAAGAGCCGCCTGCGCATGGAATCAAACACCACATTATATATCAAAACCCAATAACCCGCCCGTGATGCCATTCAAAGAAGGGCTAAATTGGGATAAAATCAGTCGGGCGGGCCGGACCGATATCCTAGGACCTGAAAATCTACACCAAACCTATCGCGTGTAAAATAGGGAAGTAATTTTTGACAGAAAATAAATATTACTTGTAAAATTTTATATTTAAGGCATTGTTTTGGGAAAACAATGAGCCAAAAAAACTTTGGCTTATTTTTTACCCCAAAACTTAAAAAAAGAAAGGGGAAAATAAAGGGCCAAAATAAGAATTTAAAAAAAGCCCTTACTAAGAAAAGGGGCAAAAAAAACTCCACAAAAAGTGGCTCTTAAAAAAGCCCCAGAAAGTCCATTTATGTTTTTTTTTATAATAATTTAAAACTTTGATTTTTGCTTTATATCAATGATGGCTGGGTTACTTTTTCTTAAAGCTCCTAGGAGTTTTTTTTAAAGAAAAGGGGATTTTTTTAAACATGCCCCTTTTCTTTGAGCAAGCTTTTCTTTTGCCATGCCCACGAGTTTGTGTGCATTTGGAAATAAAAACTCAAAAACTTGTTTAAAAAAAAGCCCATCTTTATATAAAGTGGAATATTCAACAATAAAAAACAAAGTTGAAATTTTTCTTTGCCTTTTTCTATGTATAATTTAACTCTATGATTTTTATAGTCACCCGTTAATTTGGAAAAATATAGCTAAGAATATGCGAAATTGAATTTACGAGTTCATTGGATTTTATTTTATATTTTGTAGCTAGCCCGTCGATGAGATTTACGGTAAAATATTCACATGCAACTCCCGAGTACACCATAGAGATTCTAAACTATATATTAAAAAAATATACATACACATATATAGCGGGCGCGTTCAAACTCAAATTTTTTAATAAATTTTTGAAAATTTTAAATTTTTTACCTTTTGACATTAAACGTTTTTTTACAAAAAGTCGTCAATTTTTGTTATTAGCATTTAAGTAGTTTTTCTGAAAAAAAAAGTTTTTAAAAAATTAAAAAAAATCTAAAAAAATTTGAAATTTTTAAAAATTATTAAAAAAATAAAACGAGTCTGAACGCGCCCTTAAAAATTTTAATGTCCAATTTTGTTTCCACCTAACAATTCCTATATTTTTATTTAACATTAACCAAATAAGGAGCCCTCTTAAAATAATTTTGATAGCGTCTTTCGGTTAAACTCTCAGTTTAAAAATCAAAGCGCGCAAAAAACTTATTAACACGTCTTAATGAATTTTTAAATCAGTTAATTATTTCAAAATTTAAACTAAAATAAAAAAAACATTACCTTTAAATATATAAATTATTAAATCTACTTTGAGCTGAGGCTTTGGGCTTATTAAATTAAGCTTACTTAGTGTTTCGAAAAAAAACTAACTTTGAGTTTGGAACTCTATTGATATTTTTCCTTCAAACTTGGATAATAATAAATTACAAGGAATCAAATTTATTCATCATACCTTTTTGAAAAAATTAGTAAATACACAATCCATTCATTCATAAAATTAATTTATTAAACACGCGGCCTTGGAGCCATTAAATCAGAGTCAAAAAATCCGGTTGCGCCGTTAGATTTAAACGAAGAATTGGTTGGAGATTTCACCCATACCTTTCCCCACTTGGGGTGCCTTACCCGTTAGGGCTTTGACTCTTTAACCCGAACAGAGCAATTAATATTGCCGACGGGTTAAATAGTAAGATTTGCACGCACGCCGGCGACCTAGGTTTTTAGCCTAGGCTCTTACTTTTAGACATATTGTTTAAGACCCACTGCCTAAGCGGACGACTCAAAAGCTTCAATGTGGTTGCAAATGTATGCTATTTTTCCCAAAAAAAAAGCTACTGTGCACGGATTCGAACTCTCAACCTCCTGCATCTGAGGCAGAAGGTTTGCCACTGAGCTATCTGAGCCGATCCCTTAGACTTAAAGGTTAGGTCATGTACAAAGTAAGTTTTAAATTTTTGTAATTTTATCAAAATTTTATTTATTCAGTAATAAGTATATCCAAAATATCGCCAAGCACATAAATCACTTTTTCTGTGATTAGAAATTTTTCATGAAAAATTTTTTTAGAAAATTAAAATGTAAAATTTTATCAAAATTTTACGAAAGGAAAAATAACTTTGCACGGGACCATAATGAGAAGACTTACGTTTCCTCGTGCTGCAAAATTGGGCCACAACTCAATGTAATCGACGATGGGTAAGAAGTAAGGATCAAACACGTTTACGATCTCCCTTAAGGGTCCATTTCTTCTAAGGATTGTTAGGTCGGCCCCAAGCAGGACCGTTAGTGATCGATGCCTATCTTCATTATCGCTCATAGGCACTACAGATACGTATATAGGCGTGAACCTATAGATATGTTTAGAATTGTAAGTCAAACGAAACAAAAATGGGATTTTTTTTTCTCGTATAAAAAAAAGTGAAGAGAAGCTCATAGCAATTTTAAATTTTGACAAAAAAAGGCCCTAAATAAATAAGGAAAAAGCCCTTTTTTAAAACATAGACGCGCAATAAAAGCCCCATTTTTGCCTTAATTCGTTCTCTATTTTCATTTTATGAATAAAAAAGAATACAAAACTCATGCAAATGATTATCTTACATTTAATAAATAGCTAACTAAACCCCTAAATTTTTTTTCTGAAATAACAAAAAAAAATGAGTTTGACACTTTATATAAAGCCTCCCAAATATCTTTATTTACAAAGCCCCATATTTTAAAAAACGGGGCTTTTTGAAACGGTTCTTTTTTTAAGTTGTACACATAAATTATTGTTAGCTCTTTAAATTGGGCCTTATACCTTAAAAAATCTTTAAGAGCTGGTTTTTTTCCAAGCCTAGAAATCACAATAATTTGTGAGACTTTGTGGTAGTTTTGGCCTAATCGGAATCTTTATTAAAATCAACCGTCTTCATCTGTTTAAAAATTTCAATACCAAAAGTTTATAATTTTTTAAATTTAAATCTTTGCACTGAATGTTATTATTTTTTTTAAATATTTTTAACGCTCGGAGCAAAGAATTTTTAAATATAATAAATTAATATCTAGCTGGTAACGTGACTCTTAAAATAAATATAACTCTTATAAAATGTTTGAGTAATAACTTTTTAGCTGAGGCTACATGCATTGTGAGTTTTTATTTTCGTAATTATTTAAAATTTTAAAAAATTTATTTTTTTTAAATTTTTTTAACATTTTTTTTATATTTCAATAAAACATCTTATGTGCCACACTTAAATTTGGCAACCTTTCTAAAATTTGCGTTTTATTACAAAATAAAATTTTTTAAAAAATTTCGAAAATTTTACGATAATAAAAACTTACTTTGCACGTGCCCTAATATATGATTTGCTAAAACCCTAAAAAGAATACGAAAGGTGCAACAAAATTTTAATCCTGAGTCTTGAGCAAAACTACATATATGCTTAATGTTTGGGTTAGCTTAAAATAAATTTAAATAAGTATGTATTAGGAAAAATAAAGATCAAATCTAAGGAGTTTAATATTAGATCAATAAAATTAAACTTCACCTGTAAACCAAAAAGCATCATACAAGCAGCTAAAAAGCGTGTAGAATTGCAAAATTGACGGCTCAGTTTTATTTTAATATATAAAAAGCAATGGTTACTCTAAAATCTGTTTTGTATTATCGATTTGGTAGACTCCGCTTTCGTAAATGTGTTCGCACATGTGATCAATAAACACATAATATTCTGGGAAAATAACATATGTTATATGGTCACGTGATAAATGAATAATAAATTTCGTAAAATTTTAACAATTCTAAAAAATTATTAAATTTTATTTTTTTTTTCAAAGTTTTTTTTATCTCGAATATTCTATGGGGTGATTTAAACTATTTATAACGAAATTGCAAAAATGTGTTTATTAGGGCACGTGAAAAGTGAGTTTTTATTTTCGTAAAATTTTAAAAATTCTAAAAATATTAAAAAAAATTTTTTTTTTTTTAAATTTTTTATCAAAAAATTTTTATTTTAGAAATAGCATTTTATGTGCACAAACTAAGTTTAGCAACTTTTTACAAATTTGCGTTTTATTAAAAAATAAAATTTTTCTAAATTTTAAAAATTTCACAAAAATAAAAACTCACTTGCACGCGCCCTTAACAAAATAAATTTTTAATTTTAAATTTTAAATTTTAAAATAAAAACTTAAGCAGGTGGCCTGTAGTGACTTATAAGTGCATATAACCATATAAAAAAGTTAACAGAGTCGTTGGAATAATTTTACCTTTCCCAAGCCAATACAAGTGGGAAGTCATATTGTAAAACATAAGCGAATCCTGAAACTGTCCTAAAAGAAAATTATAAGTAAATAGATTTGAAAAAAAATTTTACTTTTAAATGGCAATATATATAAACAAGTTTTAAATTTCTATATAAAGAAGAAGCATTTAGTAAATGTTAAAGTTTTACAAAAAAAATATTTTAAGTTTATTAAATATACCTACAGTCAGGAATAATAATTGAGGATCTAAACCATTTTTGTCTGGTTTTAATTTGGGCATATTCCCACAAATAATATTCACATGATAGTTCAATCTTGGTCTTAAAATTTGGGGTCGACCCGCCCAACACAAAAATTTTGTTTTTATATACGGCCCGGCCTTTTTCTCTAAATTGATAATAGGATTATCGAAGTTTGAGTTTACATTTTTGACATTTGTCCCAGATCATTGCATAAAATTTTTATTTTCCCAAAACATCGCCACTTGAACTGCAATTGCAACCCATTTGGTGTATTTATAAGAAATGAGAAAGCCTACAAAACTTTAAACAACCAATGAGTTACTTGAAATGCTTCCTCATATTTTAATTTTTACTTCAAAAGTAAAATAAAATGTTAACATATTTTTTGAAACCATGGTTTTAACGCGTTTTAAAAAGAGCAAAAACGGTAAGCAAAATGTCTTTTAAGAAAGCATAAATCATGTGTTTTTTTAAATAATTTTTTTAAAAAAAAGATTTAAAACGAATTAAGACATGACCCTAAATAAGTGCATAACTATTTTACCTGGACATGTGGCTAAGACCACGCTAGCAAAATTCGGCAAATCTGGCGTTATTTCCGTCACTGACTTTCGTTGTTCAACATTTTCAAATTCGAAATTTGGATGAGTAGGAAAAGATATCCGAGTTAGAAATCGAATATTAGGGTATGGAATTGGAGTTCCTATGTTTAGATTTATGTGCCAACTTATAGATTAAAAAAAAAATATTTTTTTTCACTAATCAGGTATAAATATAGGCGAAAAAGCTTACAGACTCATAGGCGCGCTGCCTACCCCAAAACTAAAACTCACACGTCTATAAAATATCAAGGAAAATCTAACTGACTTATTGAGTTTGAAAAGAAAAGAAAAACGGTAAACCGATTAATCATTTAGATGGCAAGTTTTTAGTTAACTCATAACTCTCAAAAATATGTTGACCTGTGTAATCAAAAAATTTCGAGTAGCAAGACTGACAGATTTTGCTACCTCGAAAAATTTTTCAAGGAAATAAAAAAATTTATTAGACAAAAAATATTAATTTAAATCAAAATTTCAAATTGTTAATTGAAAAAACACATATTTTTGATCTTTTTTAATTTATGAGTCTCTAGGTAGCAAAATTTCACTTTTCGCATTTTTAACTAACTTTAAATGTTAATAAATGGCTGGAGAAGATTCTTAAGAAAAAACTAATCAAAATAAGATTAGTCTAAAAATTCAGATTTTATTCTAATATATTTGTAACCCTGAATAATTATTTATTAGTTCAAACCTGAGAAGAAAAATTCGCCTTGACCATCGTCATGAAACTCAATAAAGCGAATGGCCCCTTTTGGATTTTGATAAACGTAGAGCTAGTTGGAATAAAGATGCTTGGATGAATTTAAAAATTAGTTAATTTTTAAAATTTTTTCCAAAAAAAAATATCATTTGGTTCAATGTAAAAAAATTTTTTAAGCGTTTTAATTTATATGTTGAATTGATTACTCTGAACAATAATAATTGGACCACCTTAGGCCTCATTTATGGCAAATATCGTTGTAGATCAAGTTTTTGATGATAATTAAGAATAAAATTTAGAATTTAAGCCAATGCCTCAAATTTTTAGTTATTTCGGTGTCAAAATTGGGATTTTTTTGGAGGGTATTTTGATCCTTTGAATATTATACAGGACACTTTTTTGAGAGTTATGAGTTAACTACAGAGATTAAACCTGCCATCTTAGGGAATATCAAATCCGTTTATCGTTTTTCCCTATCAAACTTAGTTAGTCAGATATAAACATTGAAAATCTAAAAAAAAAAGGTCAAAAACCAAAAAAGATTTTAAAAAAAAATAAATTGAAATTTTATTTTTGCATATTTACAATATTTAAACTGTTAAATTCAAACTTCAAATAATATTTTCATTCAAAACCGATACTATATGGTGTCGTATTTAAGTTTGAACGCGAATTATTTTGTATTATCTAAATGCCGATGCAAGAGCTTGATATTTCAATAAATTTTATTTTTTATTCTTTGTGATTAAAAATATAAGTTACAAGGGATTTTAATATGCAAAAAAGATTTTTAAATTTTTTCTTTTTGGGGTATATTTAGATCTGTCAATGTGGTCAAAAAAGGCCATTTTTCGTTATAGACGGATCTAAGGAGCCAAAGACGGAAAACTAAGTAAAACAAAAATTGTATATGAGATTAGGCCATCATGGGGTTGCATTCTTTTATGTTTTCATAAAATTTACGATTATGTTATTGATATTTGTTGACCTGTGATAAACACAAGGGCGTAGCAAGTTGTAAAGCTTGGGGGGGGGGGGGGGGGGGGGGGGGGTTCAAAATAAATTTTTTGCCAAATATTAATGGAATTTTGAATGTATTTTAATGTTATATTTAATTGGTATTTAGTTGGGGGGGGGGGGGGGGGGGGGGGAGGATATGCACTAAAAATTTTTAATTTGGGTGGGGATATGGCATGCTTGAAGGGGGTTTAATCCCTAACCCCCCCCCCCTCTCCTACGCCAGTGATAAAACCTATAGGTAATAACAAAAATTTTAAAATGTTTTCAGAATAAGAAAACATTTATTATTAACGTAAGACGCTTAAAATTTTTTCTATATTATTTAATTTTATTATTTTTTTTAAATTAGTGGTTTTAGTAATAGAATACATTTTTCAATCCTAAATGAATTGGCACTAAAAAAAAACTGGGATCGTTGTCGCAAAATAACTCTCTACAAAACCATTAAAAATCGTTTCACTGTATTTTTTTGTTGTCTATAATAATCTTATTAAATAAACTTAAATTAAAATATAAAAAGAATTTGATCCTGAAGCAATTTTAACGGGGCCTGGATTACAAAAAGCTCTAATTATAGATTTAAAAAAATTTTCTTTAAAATAAATAAACTCCAAATATGCCGAGACGAGTATTTTTTATTCTCATAATATTTAGATTTTCCCTATTTTGGACTTTAAAACAACTAATTACCTGCATCTAATATATAAGAATTACAGGTTTGTTAAAAAAATAATATAGTATTTAGGCGTTTCATTTAAAACGATATTTTTTTGCTTTTTTTTGTAATTCCATTCAAAAAAAAATTTTAACAAAGAACCAGTATATATTTTAGAAATATATTAACAAATTTGTAAAATTTGAATAAAATTAAAACTCGCCCTAGGGTGTATATATGCAGTGTGTCGCTACTATTTTAACATCCCACCTTTCCATATCTCATATTGCCTAGTTGTTGTAAAATTATTCTTAATTTTAACTAAATTTGGTAAATTTTTTATCACTTGTTGAAGGGTATTTGTTTTACACAAATTAATAAACATCACAGCTTGTTATAATTCTGCATTTTGTGATTTCGGACCGGGCCGGTCTAAGAAAAACATTAGGCTTTGGGTAAGGCCCAACAGAAGTAAATAAGTGTCGGGCGGGCCGGGCTGGAACATAACGGCCCGCCTGTTAAAAATATACCTTTTTAAAAGAGTTAGCATCGTAGCGGCTCCTATATTCGTGCAGACCAAAACAAGTTTCACCGACTGAATTAACGTAATTTTCACGATCTAGCAGAACGCCATACCCTTCTCGTGAATGTCCACAAATTGTTGCATTGTGCAAATAATTAACTGCGATTTCGAAGAAAAACTAAATAAAAAAATCCGAATAAACCGAAAATCTACAAAATTTTATGAGTGTTAGTATACATTATCACCAATTTTTGTCCCGTTTTCTAATTTAATATTAAGTTATTCACTTTCAAAACTATAAAAAGTGTGAAAAAATGGCAATAAACAAAAAATATCACGCTTTTTGCAACCCTGAAATTCTAAAACGGAAAAAAAAATATAATTTTTAAAATTTTTCGAATTGTAGTAGCCTTTTAACTACTTTGGTATATAGCCTATCAAACTGTGTTCTATTTAAAAATTGTATATTTACAGAAATTACTAAGGATCGGATTTTTTTTTTTTTTGGGTGAGGAGCATTGAAATTGCTATGCGGCGACGTTCATAACCCCTAGGGTCAATAGGATTAAGCGCGTCTCTCCGCCAATACCATAATATCCATCGAAATGACGCCGCACTCTCCGGAATATTATAGCATGCAGGCTTTACAACTCTAGCAAAAGTCAAAGGCCAGAATCATTCACCTGCTAAAACAATGCCCCCCTTGCCCTACATCTCTTGAAAGAATGTGTGTTTTATTCCATAATAAATAAAGATGTAAGTTCGTATTTAAATCATCGCTGAAAGTTTAAAAATTTTGTTATTATTATCCTGAGATTTTATACCAGTGTAAGACCCAAATTATCCAAAACTAATATATATTTTTTTCTTTTAAAATAATATATGAGTTTGGCCAGCAATTGAACAAAGAAAATCTGTTATATAATAAAATCTGCACCGATGTGAAAGGGCAATAAACTTTGAGAGAGGGTAGATTTTTATGGATAATTAGACATAATCACAAATGAAAAAATCATCGACACGCAAAATGAAAATATGGGCATGTTGCAAAAACAATTTTAGAGAAAACATATCTTTGGCAGTGTCTTGTTAAAGGTTGTTTCTTGTAAAAGTTAATAAAAATATTAACCAAAAACCGTTTATAACGCGTTTTATTAATGATGCCGAGGCAACAATACCAAATTATAATGTGTATTTTAATAGCAATTAGGAAAAAAGTATATAAAAATAGGATTTTTGAAAAAGCCATGGTAATCATCTTCCACATAAAGTTACTAAATTTGTCGATATGTGAAATTCGTTACCGGTAGGCAGTAATAAAATATGAGGTTCCGAAAAACGCGAGCGTCGTATAGGTCAACAAAGGCCAGAGTTTGTCCTGTAACTAAATCTGTCACGTGATACATACTGACATTGTATATTAAATCGTCGCCAACCATCCCCGACGGCATATTTGCGTGAAATGGGTATAGACCGTTGTCACTAGATATTACACAGGTAATAAATACACTACGAATATCAATGTCAGAAAAAAAGAAGTTTTCGACACTGTAATGTATGGATCTTGTTAGCCTTATCTCATAAATTCTCCGTTTTTGTACCTTTTCGTTTTCGAAAATTTTACCATAAAAAATGGCATTTTTTGACCACATTGACAGATTTTGATAAGAATACTAACTCTAAGGTGAAAAAAATTAAGAATTTTGTTTTTTATTTAAAAATCACTTGTGACATTTCTTTTTTATCTCATTTTTTTAAGATTCCATTATTGAATATACATTTAAATAATAATAAATATTTGGCATCCCAAGATTTAATGTAACATAGAAGTCTTCCTTTAAAGCATTCAAATTAGGGATCGGCCCCATCAAAACTTTGCTAACAGTTCCGGACAGAGTAAAATGGAATTTAACATACTATAGCCCATATGTCAAAAACGGCTTTAGAATTTGAATGTTAATCAGGCTTAACACTGCTTAAAAGCTTACATAAACTTAAGGCAGTCCAAACTTATCCCTATTTTAAAAACTAAAATTGTTTTACGAAAAATAATTAAATTTTAGACGCACGTAATTTATTATATAGAATATATAAATATATCAAACGGTTTTGTGAATCCAAACGCATCGTTAAAATCTCCTTGGTCCCCGACATGGCGCATGTAGCACATAGCTAAAAACAAAATATTTATTTTTTTTAGGGCGTGTGCCGATCTCATTTATTTTTTTCAAAAAATTTGACAATTTTTTATAAGTTTTTTTAATAACCGATAATTTTTTTTTAATGCTTTATTTTCTTTTTTTGATTTATACTTAAATTTTTTAATTAAAAATTTTGCAAAATTAAACTTATTATCTTTTCTTTTTTTTCTAAATTTGTTTAAAATATATTTAAAAAATGAAAGAACTTTAAATGCGCCCTTATATATAGATAACAATACAAACATTCCAATAACAATTTGTTATTGAATTAAGCATACATGCAACTCTATCATTTTACACTTAATAAATATTGCAACATATAAGGCTAGACCTAAAAAAGTACATTTTTTGATTTCATCATGTAAAAAATTTGGTTAAAAGATTAGAATGAATAAGATACAAAAGCAAATTGTGAGATTTTTTTCAATATTCTTCGCACACACGTACAAGAATATTTTTTTGTATTGTAAAAAAATAAGTTCCGCCCAAATTTTTTTTTTGAATTCGTCTGCAGTAATTGTGTCCATTCGTTGGATGTTGGTAGATTGATCTTGAAGGCAGCTAGGGATAAATTGATCCAAAACATCCAACGAAATAAGGGGAGATAGAAAAGGTACCATTTGTATTTCAAATAAAATTGACTATACGACTTAAACGCGGTATCATTAGAATCACAATATTTGTTGGAAAATCCATTGTAAAAAAGTGTAAAAAAAGGACGTATCTACTTGTATATTAAATTCGGTATAAATGTCCAATTAATTCTACCCCCAAACCCTTACCCAAGTTAATAAGTGAAATACCCGTTAAAACTTTGCATCTCTAAATTGAGCTAGGTTATTAATAACGCAGTCGGGTTGAATAGTGATCTTGCGGGCACGGCTGCGACCTATAGTTATGGCCTTGGCTAAAAATTATAGGCATATCTTTCAGGCTACTGCCTATATATATCAACTGGATAACTCCGACCTAACGGGTACGTCTCATGCATAGGTGTAGGGCAAGAAGGACAATGTTTTACGAGGTGAATGAATCTGGTTTGCTTTTGTTTTGAGAAGAAAGCCTGAAATGCCGCAACAATCCGGAGAACGCGGCGTCATTTTCATGAATAGATATTATGTGGTATTGGCCGAAATATTTAATTATTACACAGGGGGTTATGGACGTTGCTTCACAGCAATTTAACTGCTCTTTACGATCCAAAAAAAAGGATAAAATAAAAATTAATAATATTCAAACACTCAAATTTTAGAATTTAAAAAATATTTCTTAATTACCTGAGATATTGCGTCGATGGTGATTGATGCCTAGACAATAAATTCAAAATTTTTTGTATACGTCCATTGATCGTAAGGTGTAAAATTCCTTGAAGTTTTTATGAGATTATTTGCTGGCTAACATATTTTTAAAATTAGTCTGGCCTATCAGGTGGTTTTAAATATTTAATAGCCGTCCAAACCAAAGATTTTCTAAAAATTTTACATTTTTTAAGCGGCCTGTATGACTATTTTAGCTCTCAGGCATAATGTAATCTAATTTAGATAGCCCTAGGCAATCAGATATGCTTTTAATCTAACACAAGGCATAAATTAACCTAAGTCTTAAACCTATCACGAAACTAACCTTTTTTCTCATATAACATAAATGCTAATATATAAATAAAAACACGAGGTTCCTACTTAGTCCTACAAAAGTGCCGTAACTTTTGAAACGAAGGCTTTTTCAAAATAAAAATTTCCTACCCATTAACATAATTTGTCTCTTAACTTTTAAATTGAAAAATATACGCATAGAAATATGTCTATGCCACTATTATTTAGTACATAGGTCGGCAAATATTAATGTCTAAAAATCAATAGTTTTTGGAGGAAAATAATTATGATGGCCCAATTACATATATAAATTTTTCGTTTTCTCTTTCCACTCAAACTGTTTTCTTACGTTCATATCGAAGTAAAGGCCAATGACCAAATTGACTAATTATAGTAAAACTTAAACAGAAATTCATATTTTGCATATAAAAACTACTTAAGATTTAAAGTTTTTTTTATCTCAAATGCAAAAATTTTAATGTTTCAAGTATTTTTACTAGATTTAGGTTAAGCAACGTAATATTTAAAAATATAATCATATAAAAAAACGCAGTTTTACAAAATGTTTCCAAATTTGATTTAACACACATTAGTTAAATTAATTCAACAATAAAGAATATTAATATAATTTAAAAAAAAATTTTATAATAAAAACTATCTTTGAACATGCCCTGATGCAAATTAAATATTTATTGTAATTATAGATGTAATCTGACATAATCTTCGTCGAGTTTAAGCTAGAGGCGCTAATTATTCATCTTTTCAATAAAAATTTGTTAATATCACAGGTCAAAAAATGTTAGATACTTATGAGCTAACTTATAGACCAGACCATCTTAGGGATTCTCAAATCCGTTTACAGATTAACATCAATTTTTTTTACCAGCTATAAACATCAAATTATGGGAAAAAAAATAGAAAAAAAGATTATTTCTATATTTTAATCAGTTTGAAATTCAAACTTCAAATAAAATTTCTATTTCAAACCAAAAATATATGATCTAGTTAGACTGGAGAGATAAATATTTTGTATGAAGACGCGTTCACATTTCATTTATTTTTTAGCGATTTTTATATTAAAGTATCTCTACAAATAAATTATTGATCAAATGTGAATAAGTTTTTATTGCAATTTTTTTTTAAAAATTACATTAACTATTCATGTTTATATGAATAATTGTATAAGTATAATGTTTCTATATATACCATAAGCAAATGCACCGCCCGCTGTTTTGAAAAACAGTGTTTATATTAATTTTGGCTGTAATATCTAAATTTTAAAACTTATTTCCCAAAATTCTATAAAAGATTTTTTGAAATAACGAATGAACTTTAAACGCGTCTTAATGTCTGAATAGATGTAAATTTCAAGGATATTTTTTTAACTGCATATAATCCCTAGTGAATGATCAATTTGCAATAACAATAACGTAAATTTGAATAAATATGATAGATTAGAATGATTCGAGAAAATGCTTCTTATAAACATCCAAAATTTTTTAACTACAATTAATACTTTGAGGAAAAAAAACTTGTAAAAAATTGTTTTCAGCAGGTATAAAAATATCCTGAACTTTATAAAATTGTACTGACCAAAACAAAGGTGTTACCAACATTTTATTGCAAAAAAGAAAGTTTATTTATTTACAATTTTGATAACTTAAAACACTAGTAAAGAACCAAGATGGGCGTATTTATTTAATAATATTTTGGCTATTTCACCTTAGCTATTATTAAGATTTTAAGTTTTTGTCAGGCCCGATTCGGGCTTTTCCAAAATAGGGGGGGGGGGGGGGGCAAAAAATAAATCGGGGGGGGGGGGGGGGGGGGGACAGAATATTTTTTTTTGCCACCTTCAGCGGCAAAATTAGCCGTGACCTTCGGTCACGGCAAAAAAGATCGCCTTTACATCTTAAAGTCAGCCATTTTATTGAAATCATAGACCCGAAATACCTGTCTCAGGCCGTTCGTTAAATCTCTCGACCCTGTGTGGCCTGCCTTAGACTTAATGGCCCTATCGAGTACCGTATCCTTATAAGATATAAAAAGTCTGTATAGAGTTAAAACGTTATTATGCATTTCAAATGGGCCTTATCCAAGAATTATCGATCTACCTGTTAATACAATGAGTGGTGGAGAAAAACAGAATTATTATTTTTAGATTTAAAAAAAGTTAGTTTTAAGACAAACCTAATTTTTAATATTACATCGTGTCAGTAAATATTTTATGTAAAAATTAGCCTAAAAAATAGTTTTTTTGGAAATAATCTAATTTAACTTTTTCTCGAAAGATGAAACCATGTAACTTTGTAGGCCAAGGGGGAACGGTAATTCGGCTGCGCCATTAAGATGCTACGGGGGCAAAAGTGTTATTTGGGCGATGTTAAACATTGGGGGGAAACAAAACCATTGTTTAATATTCATTAAAAGAAAGGGGCAAGAAGAAAAAGTTAGCACTTGTTGACTTTTATATTTAGTGACAATATATTGTTAAATCCAATGCATCAAAATATCTAATCTTCATCTACAATTCTCTACCAGCACCAAACCAACACAAATAATTACTTTTAACCACCAAAAACCAACAATTAACTAAAATAATCTTTTTTTTAAAAAATAGGTTCCGGCACGCGCGTATGGCATGTGCGCGCGCACTGCACTATGTGAAGCCTACGCATGGGCCATATTTAAAAAATTATGCAAACGTAGGGTTGTAAAAGAATAAAACTTTTATAAAATATTTAAAGTAATTAATTTGACCAATTTATAATATTTTATGCCTGCATTTAATTGTTCTTAATTGTTGATCTCTTGTAAAAGGAACTATTTTAATTGTAACATTAGATTTCAAAATATATATTTTTTTAAATGTAAAACATGTCGTGCGCGTCAAGCTTTACGCGCGGACAGAACCTAGTGAAGAAAAAAAGATTATTTAATTGGTTGTTGGTTTTCCTGCTGAAAACTAATAATTTGTGTTGGTTTGGTAATGGTAGAAGGAGATGAAAATTCGATAATTTGATGAAATGGATTTAACGGTAAATTAATGATGTTTGATATAAATATAAAATCTACAAGTATTCATTTATTTTTCTTAATGCCCCATTTTGTATATATTAACAATTGACCTTTTTCCTCCAATGATTACAGTGCTAGCTAATAAATTGGCACATGTTAGAAATAGAATGATCAATAGACACATATTGTGGCCATCAGCTACTATATTTTAGATCGTTGTTATTAATAAAATGATCACGATTACAATTAAATGATCGCGATCACAATTAAATGGCCAATATGATGTTTTCATGATAAATATCGCTATGTTGAGGCTAAATGGTCACACAACTTAGTCATGTTTACCATGAAATCATCATCTTGGCCAATTAATTGTGATCGTGATCATTTAATTGTGATCGTAATCATTTTATTAGTGACCGTGATTAAAAAAATAGTGGTACATGGCCACCATATATGTGACAATGATCATTTTTCTTCTGACAATGGCCAATTTATAGTGGCCAGCACTGTAAATAAGCCCTAATAACAATAACATTTCTTCATTTTCCCCCGGAGCACCTCAATGGCGCAGAGTATTAACCGTTCTTTTTTGGGACCAAATTTCGTCAAAACATGCAAAACATTATAAATTTTAGATTCACCAGAAGATTAAATCTTACACTGATATCGAATATATACCAAAATAATTATATTTTTTAGCCAAATATGAATATATTAAACAACATCCTTTAACAAATATTGCAGACAGGTTTTATTTATTTTTTGGTATAAAAACTTATCTAATATCATTTTTTTTATATAAATTGTTATGCATTAAAACATTGTCATACTGCATTAATCAAATGTGTATATACATAATTATTTAAAACAAATATATTTTATTTGCCAGCAGCAAAACAAAATTTCATGCATTGAGAATTAAAAGTTTTATCAACAATTTGAGATTCTTTGGTTTGATTTAAAAGCCATTCTGCAAATCCTTTGGTTACACATAACTCCAGTGTGGTCTCATGAAACACTTCACTATGTTCTGTCTAAAAAACATAAAAAAAATTTTCAAACCAAAATATGAAATATAATTACCATAAATATAGTTTCTATAAAAAGGTGGATATGTAAAATGAAAAAAAATTAAACTGATCTGTTTATACTTATATATATATTATGCAACCTGTTGAAAGCCTAGTTTTTTGAACATGTTTATACTTGCCAAGTTAGTATCTTGAATTTTTGCAAAATAATGAGATATTTCAAGAATTTCAATACCATATTTGAGCATTAATGAAAGAGCCTCTTGACCTAAGCCCAACCTCCTGTAACACGGTTCAGCTATCATTAAATTTATTTCTCCCTTTTTGATGCTATCAGAACCTTTGCCATCATCAGATATAAATATATTAATGTCACCAATCATAGAATTAATTTCATTTGATTTAGTATTGAAAGATCCACAATTCAACAAACAATTTTCTGGATCAATATGACTTACAAGTACATTTTGTTCTCTTTCAACCTTTTCAAATTTTTGGTGTGAGCATTTACCATGTATAGTTGGTATAATGTCTGTTGGTAAGTTCAAGCTGTTTCTGTTATAATATTTTTCGGCAGACAAAATAATAAATGTGCATTCTAAAAAAAAATTATAAAAATAAATGGTGATTCAAATATAATATTTAACTATTTTCGTCATCCTGCCATGTTTGACACATTTCATACTCCTGATCCAAATTTAATAATTCACTACCAGTTAAGTTTCTTAACTCAGAATCCTGCATCCACTCATGATATCTATATATATAGTCACCCAAGGCGTACTTAATAACATGGTCTTTTTTATAGGAGACTAATATTACACCCGTCCCGAAAATATAAGTAAATTTGTTTTTTCTCATAGATTCAGCTGTTATCAAGCTGATGTTTTCACATTTTATGTGTAACAATCTGCCATATCTGTCTTATTTATTCAGCTATTATTTTAACTACATGTAGTATCAAAATAACAAAAGATAGTTGAAAAGCAAGAATGCTATATTAATGTATTGAAATAAATAATGATTTAAAAATTACATACCTTTAAAAAAGGTTAATTTTATTTACCACATAAGGGCACGTCCAAAATGAGTTTTTATTTTCGTAAAATTTTCAAAATTTTGAAAAAAAAAATTTTTGTAATAAAACGCAAATTTTTAAAAAGTTGCCAAATTTTGTTTGTGCACATAAAATGCTATTTCTGAAATAGAAAGTTTTTAAATAAATTTTGAAACAAAATAAATTTTTAAAATTTAATTTTCAAAATTTTGCGAAAATAAAAACTCACTTTGCAGGTGCCCTAACCAATTTATTTAAAAAAATTAAAAATTATTTTTGTTACTTTTGATGAGAAAAAATTAACCCTACCCTTCTATTTTGTAAATATGCTAAGTAATTTAATAAAACTATTTTTAGTTTTTTTATTTTTAATTCTTTATTTATAAATCCAAATTATCAGATAGTCTTTAATGTTAAATTAAATACAAATAATTTTTTTCAAAAATCTATTTTTTTGTTAAATTTTATGATATATATATTAAACGTTATTTTATTACCTTGTTGAATTCATTTTTATTGACTAAAATAATATATAGCTTCAATTTCTAAGATTAAAAATTTTTCACTTTAGCAAATGTTATTCGACCACCAAAATCCTCAGTTGGACCACTTTTTGTAAGTATTATCATTTTTTGTTTGAAATTAATTAGGTGCCAGTTTGAGTACTTTTTAAAAAATATATTTTAGAAAAAAAAATCTTTTACATACAAATTTGTTGATTAATCCATTCACAAAAATTGTATCCTCTGCCTTAATATTATTTCAAAAATAAAGCACATAATTTATATTTCTAACAAAACCTTTAGTTTCGCTGTTTATTCGATGTCATAAATGAAACATTATAGATTATAAACAATAAAATCTTTAAATTTTATACCTCCATTTATTCACCTGCCTCTTAATTTATAGCAGCAATTGTACAAAACTAAATATTGAATATTAATATTCACATGTAAAATTAATTTTGCTTGCCATATATGTTAAATTTAAAAAAATTAAATACTAAAAAAGTAGCTTACAATACCTATTTTATAAGGGTTTAATAGAATGTACATAGGGGCGTATTGAGGAAGGGTTAAATAAGGGCAATTGTTTTCCTTTAGAAAATTTTTTTAATTTTTATGATGTAACCAGCAATTTATATATCAAACATATAAAAGAAAATAGTCAATAAAATTGCCTTTTTATAAAATATACAGCCTTATAAAATAATTTTGCAAATAAAATATCAATATTAAAATTAAATTTGTAGTTTATCTCCAAATAATTTGCCCCCCTCCCCCCCTTAAAAAAACATACGCGACTGAATGTGCATATCATAGAATATATATAAATAATGTTTTTAATTGTTGCTAGATTTAATAGTTGTCTATATTCATGGCTGTGAATAATTAAAAAAATATTTTTTTTTAAAGAAAATTTGAAAGGCTAAAATCATAAAATGAGCATCATTGTAAAAATATTTTATTTTTTTTTACTCTAGCCAATTAATATTAATCAAAAGCGCTCAATTTTTTTGCTTCAAAACTTTTTTTTACTAGCCACAGCTTCTTGGGGCGTTATTTTTAATTATAATATGACATATAAAAAAAAATTAAATCTTGGGAGAAATTGCATATAATGGGCATAATCTTAATATTTATGTTAAATTGTTTCAGGCTAATTTCTTAGGTTAATACTGACTAAAAACAAAAATCAAAAATATTTATTTTCTTACTAAAATAAAGTCGAGATTTTTTTTTGCCCTGTAAAAAAATATAGTCGTTCTGTTAAGCACAACCATCAACATTCAAGCTTCTCTAATTCTATATCATTTTAACTTATACTTAACAATATTTTGTCGGTTTATAGTTGAAGTGTGAATTTTAGAGATAAGCTGCCTATATTTTAACAATATTTTTGGTAATAAATTTTTTTTGGAACATTTTAGCTATTTAGAACTTTGATTAAAAAAAGACTCAACCGGTTCAAAAATCTTTAGATGGCACTTTAATTTGTAATGATAACTAATGAGAACAAATTTGATCGTGGTGTTTAGCATGGGCGTGTGCAAAAACTTTTCTAGGGGAAAAAAATTTTTTGGAGGAAGGGATTTGCAAAATTAATTTTATGGCTGTGTATTTTCCAAAAAATAGCAATTTTATTGATTTTTATTCCCTTTTATATCTTTAATATTTGAATTCAACGAAATACGTAATAAAAATTAGAAAAAAATACGAAAGGGGGGCGATTGTTTACTTACAACCCCTAAATACGCCCCTGGTGGTTAGTAAGAAAAATCTTGAAATTTTTTTTCTTAGGCATATATTAAAACGACGAAAAAACATTAATTTTCTTTTGATATGCCGTTGAAATTTTTTTTAATAAAAATTTGTGTTAGCCACAGCCAATGTTGAGAGACATAAAACTAAACATGTCTAAAATGTTTTATATAGAAAGTAGAAAGAACATAGTTTACTTGATAAGTTTAACACATACAAATATTTAGTAGTAATTTGAGCGTTGTTAAATATTTTACAGGTTTGGATGTAGCATTCAGCTGAACTGAACAAAGAACTTATTTTTGGGCTAAACGTATTATTCTGTTTATTTTAAAACTATTAGTGTGAATCATAAAGAGAAACAGATAGCGAAATATTTGAGATGTTAATTATATATTTTCTAAAATACATAACTTTTTTCTATAGTAACAGATAATTTGAATTAAGCCCTATGCAGAGGTAGTAACTATTTAGGTCATTGATTTTTAAGCAAAATAAAGTTAGCAAAAGTTACAAATAAATGAATGCGAAAATAAATGTTTTTATTGAGATAAACTAAAATAGAATTAAAATCAAAAAAATGGCTGCAAAAAAATAAAAATAATAAAGGGGGATAAAAATATGTAAACGAATTAAAAAAATAATAAAAGGTGCCCGTGTGTTGAACTATGCCTTGAACAGTTGTTTTTTGTTTCCTAGTTAAAATATATATTCAAAACAGATGTTTTGAGTATATTTTTATCCATTTGATATTTTAATTTTATCATTTTTAAAAACATAAAAATGGGATTAGTCTTTTCTCAGCTCTAGCCCCTAAAGTGCAGTACATTTTTCGACTTCTTTAAAGATTGAATAACTTTGGGTTAAAATATCGACTGTCAAAATATCTTCGTAATGAACGGTGTCTTCTACAAAACATATGGTTCGATATAATACGGTATTCCGATGAGTGTATGTTGCAGAAGTCCCTGTTTCATTATTTTTCGATTTAATAATCAACGTTTCATCTATTTGGTTCCAAGTTACCTGGAAAAAACAGAAACTCACTGAAATTTACCTAACAATAGACTATCTTTAATTTTTTAATACCGCGCATTTTAAGTTTGGTTATTTTCCATTTACAAATTTTTGAAAATACTAAAAATTTGAATTGAAAATTAAGTTCCTATATTTGAAAATTATTAATTATGCATTGCTTTTAACAGTCTAAAATTTTTTAGCTAAAATTAATCTAACAATTTATTTTACAGTTATTAAAAATAACTGCAAAAACGTTCTAAAAATCATAAAGACATTCTCCCCATATCTTTTACCCAAAAAGACGAAACAACTTATCCAGTTTCATGGGTGCCCTTGCGGAATGAATTAAATGGGATTAAAAACATGCATACGACCTTATAATGTTTAAAGAGAAAATGGTTAAACTATTAAGCGTAGGCGCACTAGATGAATAAGTATTTAAGATTTATATATCGATATTAAATAGAGCTTAACATCCCAGCCCTACACGTTGGAGTTTGGGAATGGTTCGAATCCGCGCATAGGCGTCTTTAAAATAATATAAAACATATGTGCTTCAAAGCCGTCGATTGGCATACCATGGCAGTAGGCCCTAAGTGATAGCCTAGGCAAACAATATAAGTCGCCGGCGCGAAAGCAAATCTTACCGCGAATTAAAACCTTAAAAGCAGAGCTGGGAAAATGCCCATTTTTGGGTCAAACTCATTTTTTTATATTTCGAAATTTAGAAAAAATAAAGGGTTTTAGCTTTAATCAAAAAAAAATATTTATAAAATTCATGATTTTCTGCTTATATTCTGTATTTATTAATAATTGATTTTTTTAATCTGTCATAAAATTTTTAAAAAACAAAAATTTGAGTTTAGTCGAAAAATGGGTTTTTTCCCAGCTCTGCTTAAAAGGGTATGGCGCTCATATATGGGGAAAGGTAGTCAAACCCAGTTGTGATCGTTCTCATAATTTAGAAATCACATCATCTGGAAAAATGTTTTATTAGCTGTGTAAAAACTTATGATTTCGAGAATTTTAGTCAAAAAAATTTGTTCCCCAAATAGGGAGGGACGGCCTACGAGGGGTCTTTATATACTTTACGGCGAGCCTCGCATAGAGTTATATGAGAACTGAATTGCCCGTCGATGACCTAGATTTTTAAGATAAACCGGGAGTTTTCGGATACATGAAAGTTTTATGTGAAATTCGTTGGCGGATCACCCATCTAACTACTTTCCAAGCTAAGCGCCTATAACTTGAGTGTGAAACACAATAAAGTTTGCATGAGCCCTAAGGGTGTCAGCCCTTTTTTAGCCCAAAAACTAGTGGATTTAACAAATCTTTTTTGTTTTTTTACAACAAATTTGCTAATTTACCAGTTCATGTGTGATCACTTGATGTCTTGTCGTCTCTCCGTCAGTTAGATTGACCGTATAATATCCACATACGCCGCTCAAACTCATCATTGAAATGCTAAACTATACATTTTTCGTAAAATACACGACTGAATTTAGATATATACAACTAATTAATATGTTAGGGGCGCGTCCATAGTTAGTTCAACTTATCAAAAAGCCTTATTTGGGATTTAATTACAATCTATTAGCCATATTTTTGCAATATTTCTTATCCATAGCAATTGCTCCATCTATATACAACTTTATTATATTTATACTGAAATCGGTATAAACATAGCTAATAATTATTTCAATTAATACCTAACTCTAAAAGGTTTTAACCCAAACCTATAGCTAAATTTTATATTTTTTAAAATTTTATTTCTGAAAACAAATAAAGTTTCAGCGCGCTCTTGAAAATATTGTCTAATAAATTTTTTAATGATGTTAGAGGAAATTGAGCGATCATTAGCTTGATGCGCTAATATTATGGATTGGGTCACACAGAAATTTAGAGTAAAATCAAATTATTTGATTTTAATATAATTTAATAATTATGATAATATTAACACGTAGGCATCATAACTATATTTATTAATTTTTAATTAAATATATACTGATATTTTGAGGTAAATAGAACAACTGTAATATAGGAAAAAATTTTAAATTTAAATTCTAAATTTTCGCCAGGTATTTAAAAGAATTAGTTGGAAAAAACGCTTAATTTATTAGTTTATAGGTGTGTAGTTGCTTATTTACACCTATACCTGATTAATTATATCCGTAATAACACAGGTCAACAATTTTTTGAGAGTAATGAGTTAACTACAGATATCAAGTCTGCCATATGGAATATCTCCTACCGTTTCTCCTAATCAAACTTAGTTAGTCAGTTATAAACATTGAATATTTTAGAAAAAAAAGGTTAAAAAACCAAAAAGATTCAAAAACAAAAATAAATTGAAATTTTATTTTGCATATTTACAATAGTTAAACTGTTAAATTTGAACTTCAAATAATATTTTTATTAAAACCCGAAATATATCGTGTCGTATTTAAGTTTGGACACGAAATATTTTGTATTATCTAAATGCCGATGTAAGAGCTTGATATATTAATAAAAAAAATTTTCCATTATTTGTGATTAAAAATATAAGTTACAAGGGATTTTATATGCAAAAAAATTTTTATCTTACGTTTCCGTCAGCTTCAAAATTAGGCCACAACTTGATATATTCATCGACGGGTAAGAAGTACGGGTCAAAAATATTTATGATCTCCCGAATAGGTCCATTCCTTTTTAAGATTGTTAAATCGGCGTCAAGTCGAACCGTTAAAATCCTATGGCGATCTTCCCGCAGAGTTTTTAACTTTTCCGAAACAAATATCGGTGTAAATCTGTTATTTATAAAGATGTAGTAAGTAACAAAGGCATATCCAAGTTTTGGGTTTAAGGGAGGGGGGGGGGGGGTATATTAGACTAGAGAGAAATATTTTGTGGAAACATCAGGGTGAATTATGTTAATATATAACCTTAAATTTCATTGCATTTTTCCGGTTTGACAATGAGGATTATTTACGCAAAAAATTTCTTACAATTGTAAAAAAAAATAGTATTTGGATAAATAGGAGATGGAAATCAAATACATCAGTAGTTTATAAGAAATACAGACACATTAGTTCACAACTGAGAAGTATAATAAAATGAGAAATCATATTTTATCATTTATAAGCGTATTTCTTTAAAAATCACTCAGTGCATGCATGTAGAACAACTCTTACAATGTACATTCTCACGGTCTTTTCTTGATACCGCCATGCCCGTAAAGGCAATGACACTTTTATCTCAAAAAAGCGGGCAATGAATATTATTCGAATTAAATGTATCTTGACTGAAAAGGTCCAAAGATGGCTGCCTCTAATGAAGGGCAAGGCTTAAAGGGGCTAAGCCCTCACTGATGTGCCACCTCATTCATTCATAAGATGTTAGGGCAAGGAGAGTAGGAGGGAGCAAAAATTTTGTCTTTGATTGTCTTTAGATCTTTATTCACTGCCCGGGGAGTTGCTCTTGTGCATGCCCTACTGTTCCGGAAAATTCGGGGTCGTTTTTTAAATATATTTGCCGAAAAACGTTATTCAACCTATTGATTCCAGGAATTGCATATCAATTTTATTTTTTCTTATCACGAAAATAACCAAATTTGTTTTTTTCTTACAAAATTTGCAATAATGACTGAATCCTATCCTAAAAGTAAAATATTCCTAAAGTTGCCATAAATTATGTTTTTGGGCGTTTGATAACTTACTCTTATCAAAATTAAATTACCATTATTTGACTAGTTTGTTAGAAAGTTGTAAATCAATTTTTAATACTCATATATTAGAAATTGTTTCTCACTCAACTTTGCAAGGTTAGTGAGTCATCTTATAACTCAAATTGGAATTAATTGCTCCTCTTACAAACGAGCATAAAATAGCTTTTTCTTTTTTTCATAAACTGTTTGCCTCATAAGCAGTAAGTTAGCTCGGAGGAGTTTTCCTCCTAACTAACCACTCATCAAAACTTTTCCTTTTCGACTGCGACCTTCAATTCTGGCTATGTGCTCGTGTTATATCCTCCTTTTCCTGTCGCCGTAAAACCACTCGGGCGACAAATTTTGGAATGGTTTATGGGAAGAAAAAAGATATTTTAAATTAGGTTTAAATTTTCATAGGGGCTCGTTTTTTTTTGTTTTTTTTCTTCAAATAAATAAATGCAAAATAATTGTTTAAAATTTAAAAACAAAATTGACTTACCTGTCCTGATTAATTATAACTCAAATTTAAAAAATGTTACTTGAGGAGCAAGCTTTTAGTTTCGATTTGATACATACCGCTGTAATGAATGTGAGTGCACATAAAATCAACGAACACGTAATATTCTAATATATGCATTTATGAATTCAGGCATACATATAGCAAAAATTATATTGCAAAATGAAAATCTACTTAATTAAATGAATTAATCTATAACACTGAAATTTAAACGACCTTATGTATCAATTATGAAAACTATCGTTTTTGGTCAAGTTTTTGGTGCAAATTACTAATATGAAATCAGAATTTTTGCCAATGCCTTAAATTTTTAAATATTCGGTGTCAAAGTTGAATGAGATATTTCTATTTTTGAGGTATTTTAGGCCCCTATATCTTAAAACTTATGGGTAGTATCATAAGGTAAAAAATATATTTGGACGGAAATATTTATTCGTAAGGCATTTAAATTTTTTTTATAAAATTTATTTTTTTTTTCATAATTAGTGGTTTTCGTCTATTGCAAATAATTTTAAGCTATAACTTTTTTTAGATACGTTTTTTTTTTAAATTTTGTGAATTTTTTTGAACTTTGGACGAGGTTTAAAATTGGAGGCATTGGTGAAAAAAACCCGGATCGCAACAAAATTGTCTATAAAACCCTTAAAAATCGTTTATGTTATTATTTTTGTTGTCCAGTATAATTAAACATTTATTAAACATTTAGCTATCATATTAATTCAACTTGTGTCTGCCTGTACCCCTACCTTATAGAACACATTTAAATTCAAAAATTTAAGAATACAAAGTTTTTAAAATAAAAATTAAGGAAAACCATAGTTTTTATTAGTAGACCACGTGCAAAGTAAGATGTTATTTTTTCTCAAAAAAATTCAAGCTTCTATGTATTTAAAATTAAACGAAATCGTTGAAAGTAATATAATATTTTCCACAAAATGCTGCTTATAAACTATAGGGGATTTATAATATTCTATTGAAAAATAATTTCCTTAATCATAAACTTGGCATTATTTTTTATGTTATTTGACGAAGGAATAAAATTTAAAAAAAATGTTTTAAATCAGAGCAAAAACTGCTCTAAATATTAAAAAATATTGTTAAAACAATGGTCAATAGTTCGATAAAAAAATTTAAATTTAAAAAGATTACTTTTAGGGTAAAAAATCCGACGTCACAAATTTTTTCATTTGAATTAATAGAAAAAATAAATTAGTTTTTTTTTAAATATCAAATTCCTAATTTCGTCTATACATTTATACCTTTTCCAAGCCAATCCATGTATGAGGTCATGTTGTAAAAGACCATCGAATCACTAAATTCCTCTACAATTAATATTACACATATCAAATTAAATTATTTTTAAACATTAATAAACCTGCATAATCTATCTTAATTAGCCTCTTTTTATGATAAAAAAAATTATTTTTTAATTTATTTCGCGTTTAATCTTAATTAAAAGAAAAGTTTAAAAATAAAAAATTAGTCGACTTCTAGTTTGAAGAAAGATATTTGTTAATTTTACTTAAAACATCAAAATATAATAATTTGATAATTAAATCAAATATGTTTAACAAAAAAATTTTAAGTTATGAAAAAAAAGCAAGGGTGCTTTTAGCATATTTTTTTTACGCCTGCGAAATTGCAATAATGCATAAACCTTAAAAAATCAATGAAAATCTCTTCTATTGATAGAAGAATTAGTGTGCGGTAATACCAAATCATATATATAAAATTAGCTTTGTCTAATTTTTTTAATATATAGAAAAAACAAACAACTGGTTTGAGGTTTCTCCCATACCTTTCCCCAATTAGGGGTGCCATACCCGTTAGGGCCTTGACTCTTATAACCCGAGCAAAGCAATTAATATTGCCGACGGGTTAAATAGTAAGATTTGCACGCACGCCGGCGACCTAGGGTTTTGGCCTAGGCTCTTACTTTTAGACATATCGTTTAAGACCTACTGCCTAAGCAGGCCTTGCACATGTACGCTTTTTTTCCGAAGAAAAAAGCTACTGTGCCCGGATTCGAACTCGCAACCTCCTGCGTCTAAGGCAGATGTTGCCACTGAGCTATCTGAGCCGACTTTTTATAATTCATTCATATAATTAAGTAACTAACTAAATTCTTAAATCAATCAATTGGCTTTGACATTAATGCAATGAGACTAATTCAGAAGTTGGAATTAACAGTTGAAATATCAGTCAGTTAAAAAAACTTTTAAAGCTTAGAATATTTTTAAGAGTCTTGTTAAAATGATTAAAAGCTATGCTTGTATATTTATATATAAATTTATCAAGATTTCTAAATATTGTAAAAATAAATTTTTATAATATTTGAAATTGCTTGTAAAAATGATTGTTGGAGTCTGAACAGGCCCATATAAAATAAAGTATAACATCTAAGCCAGAATAATTACACAGGCAGCTAAATATTAAATGCGGTTAAAAACGTATTTATAGTATGCAAAACCTGGGCATGTAGCCAAAACTACGCTGGTGTATGAAGGTAAGTCCGGTGTGATTTCAGTCACTGATTTTCGCAATTCGACATTGTCATACACGAAACTAGGGTGAGTTGGAAATGAAACCCGAGTCAAAAATCGAAGTTCGGGGTAGGGTAGCGGAGTTCCTATTATCATGATAATTATTTATATTAGACGGCACAAGGTGACTTTTTATTTTCGTAAATTTCTAAAATTTCTTCATTCTTTTTTTTAATAATACTTTTTATAACTTTGCCTTAAACATATGCCCTGCAAAGGTATTATGTTAGATCCTTCCTTCTGCAAGCTCTAAAAAGGATTTCAAAAATCATATATTCGTATGAGACTGAATATAGCAAAATAAAAAACGCACATTATAAAAATTTTAATTTAGAACAGAAAATTTTATTTTGAATGTGGCCTTAAATTTAGAGTTAAAGTAGACGCATTCATAAGAGAAATCTAAGCAACAAGAACCAAAGAATTATTTGTATCCATACAGTTTGAAATGTAAGCTTGCAAAAGTAAAGAGCTAACCGAGCTGGGAAAATGCCCATTTTTTGGTCAAACTCATTTTTTATTTTTCGAAATTTAGAAAAAATAAACGGGTTTAGCTTTAATCAAGAAAATATTTATAAAATAAGATTTTCTCTTTATATTCTGTATTTATTATTAATTGATTTTTTTGATCTGTCATAAAATTTTTAAAAAACAAAAATTTGAGTTTAGTCAAAAAATGGGTTTTTTCCCAGCAAGGCACTTTAAGTTTAAACAGGGGGGGGGGGGGGGGGGTTATTTATAGGTCGTAAGATTTATTTTATCGCATAGATGTAAACGTAGCCTTATTAAAGATAAGTTGATTACTTGTAGTAAATATTCTTGATCAAAACTCTAAAGCTCTACATTTTGTACAAGCTATTATAAAATTTACTTTAAAAGCAAAAACAATACATATTCAAAATATGATCATAATTTTTTTATTATATATTTTAAGATTTTTTTGAATTCATTTTTGTTCAAACCGAAGAGCATACCCGAAAAAAAGAATTCGCCTTCAACGTCCACGTGAAATTCGATAAACCGGATAACGCCCATTGGGTTTTGATATATGTAGAGCTAATACATTATGTGATAAAATAAATTACTTAAATTTATCAGTTTTCACATTGGCCAACCCAATGTTTAATAACTATTAAAAATGCAATAAAAATTGAGCTTACACAAATTCATACTTTTCCCCCATTAGCTCAGAGGGGGGGGGAAGATTTTTTTTTCGAAATGTGTGATATTTATACGAAAATTAAATCAAAAATTAACTTTGAATTAACAAAGGTATTTTCTATATTTGGATTAAGGAATCGAAAGTAAGGGCTATTTTTCACAATACATCATATTTTTAAATGCAAAAGTTTAAACTTATTTATGCATTAAGAAATATTAAGGTTAATTTTTATTTTGATATAACTCTGGATTTATGATTTAATTTTAAAAACTAATGTTTTTTATTCATTAAGTCTTGTTTCACTAACCATTCATTTACCGTAGGATTAATAGGACTGTAGAATATTTGTCTTACTGAAACCTTTGACTTGCACCAAAAATATATTTTTAAATAGGATGTTTTCTTCCCTTTTCTTTCAAAAATAATTTTGAAGGATCTGCCCCATATATTTTTATCCATATACCCGTTGGGCTCAAACTTTTTAATGCGAGCGAGACAATTAAATTACCGGAGGATAAAATAGTAATATTTGATTTAGGCTATGTCATTGAGGGCATGATGCCCAAATAGTTCACTCAGCAGCTTGATGGCAGCACAAGCGTACTATCGAAAGAAAAAAGAGGCCTGTGCACGGATTCGAACCCCGGACCTCTTGAGTGTAAGACAGCGATAAGAGCTATGCAAGCCGTTTAACCTTTCTAAAAGTTTGGGCATTATATCGACTTCTATAGTCCCGTAGGTTGAAACACGTTTCTACAACTGATTTCGTGTAATCTTCGCGATCTAATAAGACACCATAGCCTTCGCGTGAATGTCCGCAAATTGTTGCGTTGTGCATGTAATTTACCGCGATTTCAAAGTAGAACTGCAATTTAAAAAAAAAATTTTTATTTAATTGGCATTTATGTATTAGAGTTTAAACCGGGCCCTAATATAACCCCTGCCGGACTAATCAATTTTTTAATTTTGGCCCTGACTGACCCCTATCAATTAAATAGGGTCCAAATTAAATTTTTGCAGGAAATAATTTTTTGCTTCAAATTTATATTTTTTATTTACACTCGACCCTAAATTTAGATCTAGCCTGACCCTTTACTGGGACCGTTAAAACCTTCAAGACCTGACGCTGATCTTTACAATGAATATAAATAATATTTATATTTGTTTGTTAGACCCAAATTTTTGAAACTTTTTTAGACAAAAAATCAATGAAATTATAATTGCGGCGCCAGCTTGCATTTCGTGTATAGTACAATATTAATTTTTCCTACGGGGGTGCAATAGAAGAATAGGAGATTTCGAAAAACGCGAGAGTCCCAGGGATCGACGAATGCCAAGGTTTGACCTTCGATCAAGTCCGTCACGTGGTACAAGGTTGCTTTGTATATCAACTCATCGCCGATCATAACGGTAGGCATGTTTGAATGGAACGGATACAGCCCGCTGATCCTATTAGATTTGTAGCTTCATTAAAATGCTCATTCCTTATAAGGTCGGACAAGACCTTAAGCACATGCAAACTTTGTTGTTCACCACACACGCATTTAGCAGCGTTGAGCCTGGTTTGTAAGAATATGGGTGACCGCCAACGATGCAAAATCTTACATTTTAAGTTTAGGCCTAAACCTACGAGTGCTCGTGTTGTGTTAATTCATTTTATAATTCTGCGAAACTTAATGTCGTGAAGTTGAGAACGCATCCTCTAGTGAGTCTAAAAAGTTTGAATAAAATGATTTACTTCATATATTACTTTTTGTACAATTCAAGCGTAGGCAAGAAAATATTAAATAATCAAAAGTTTTTGTAACGCTTTTAGGACCGGGGCTACCTACCCCCACCCCCCCTTTTTCTGCATTTTTTGTGGCTGGAGTTTTAGAATGGCGCCGCTAATTAGAATATAAAATATGACAATCCAATTAAAAACCAGTTGTTTGATTTTAGAACATTGCCCTAAGTTATCAGCTAACCTCGTCATAATAAAGTTAACCAGTTCTTAACTGAGCTTAACCTAAACCTTTTGGTTTGACCCAAATATAGCAGTCTAATCAAATTTTAGTCTAATCTGACTTTTACAATGTCAAGAAATTTTATTTTAGATTTCAAAAAATAGAGAGAAATTTGTCATGCTTATTCAAAATTCTTGAAAATGTATGCGAAAAACAAAATTAAAATTATTTTTAAAGGCCTATGGTTTTGATTGTACTTTTTTGGAAAAAAAACGAGAAAAAAAACTTTTTCTATTTATTGATTTCAAATTGAGACCATAAAATTTTTTTGTATTAGTTTTTTTAATAATTTCTCTGATTAGAATTTATTTTTTAAGAAAATCAAAAGCTTTAGTCCAATTTTATTGATTTGGACGCGATTGAGTTATTTTATTTTTTATTATAATATTTAAAATATAAAACTTTTTTTTTTACATCGAAAAATTATTAACCAATGTTTTTTTTGCATCTCTTAGGGTCCATTATCTAAATATATTTAATATACTTATTCATATACCCGATAATTACCAAACAAACTCTTTGCTAATTTTAACACTTGATTTTTCACTAATTTTCTATAAAAATCTTAAAATATTAAAAAAATATCTTATAAATAATAAAAGAATTCAAAATGAGCTCTTAGATAATTGAACCATTTGCAATAATAATACTGTTACGGTTTTTCAAATCCAAACACATCGTTAAAATCAACATCGTCCATATTTCTGTATATGTAGCACAAGCCTGTTCAAACAATTAATTATTCACAAGATTTTATAACAATAAATTATATCAATTAAGATACAATATGGAATTTAATTTTATGTATTTAATCAAAAAAAACCTTTAACTAATTTTTAATAGAACTATTAATTAAAGGTCTTTATTAATGACTTTTTTTTTCAATCATAAATTGCTTTTATTAGATAAAATTTGATGCAGGGCCATCTATACCCAGGATTTTTGCGGTGGGGGAAGAAGGTGGGGAGGGTGAGAATTGAACAGTAAAATATATTTGGGAGGGAGGAGTATTGTATTGAGTGGCCTAATGTTTTATGCCTTTTTAAACAAAAGAATGATCTCTAAGCCTAGGGATAGAGGGTTCATATCAGGCTAACCGTAGCCAATAATCTAAAATTGCCTCCATTATGAAACAAAACTCAATCAAAAGCAAACTCCGAAACTAGAGGCATACCCAAGATTTTTCCCCCATTAAAACCTAAACCAATTGGAAGGAAAAGGGAGGAGAGACTTTTATTTAGGAAAAACAACTAAAGTTGTAAATTGGGTCCAATTTTATTTGCATTTTTAAACTTTTCATAAAACTCATTATTTAAAAAAAGGACGGGGGTAAAGATGCAAATAAAATTTACAACCTCTCCCTTTTTCACGGTACAATTTTTAAAATGGTTTGGATAAACATTTATATATTACTGTTTTGCCCATAAAATGACTAATTAGAGTCATTTGGAAAACTGTAAAAAATTATTTTAATTAATCTTTAAAACTAGTTTATTTTAATTTAGATTAGGCAATGGTATGATTTTTGATTATATAATTTTAAAAATTATTTAAATTTGAGTTTTTCAATTAAAAAATATCAACCTTAAACGCGGTGCAGTTGCCTTAAAAATTTCTTTTTAATAATTTTAAAATCCATATAAACATAACCGATAATTCCGACATGACTACTTTTAAAATGCTAAAGGCTTGATTAATAATTTTTTTTTAACTTTTAATTTTTAAATAAAAGTGAATAGACGCCTTTTTGTATAAAATATAAATTCTACTTGAAAGGTTGTTTCTGTGTTGATTGATGCCTTTAATAAATAACTTCGATTAATTCGACATTATACGTTTTATATATTTAATAATAATTAAAAACGTATTCTTATTTTAATACCCCTTTAAATATTATGGGTCTTATGACTAAACTATAATTGCATTCTTTTAACCTTTCCCGGCTTAAATGGCAAAATTGGCATCTGCCATATTTATTGTTAAAGTAAAAACAGCGGCGGATTACATTAAAGCTGTTGAAAAAACTCAGCCTGAATTGAAGGGTTTAATTGAGTTAAAATGGGGCTAAGTTAATTGCATATAAACTGAAATAAAATATTTTATTTTATACAAAAATAATATGGACATTATGGGTATAAAATTTTAGTTTGAGGCATTGTTGTGAAGGAGGGGGAGGGGGGGGCGAAATTTTTTAAATGTTAAGTATTTTGTTTGTTAACTTCATTTTTTTTTAAATTTTTTTTTGTTGGAAATTTATATTATTTAGAATACGATCCTGTATAAAAATCCCGTAGTATTTGAGTTTCGTCCTAACCTTTTTTTTATTAGACAAAGGCCCCGTTAAGTCGCCGCTTACAAATCTATATTTCAGGCCCCGGTTTAAATAAATTTCACCACACGACAATCACTTGAGTGACTATGCCTAGGCTCTTTTCAAAAAAAAATAGACAGGCTATACGATTGGTTGGCGGTCGCCCAAATTGCTAACCAAGTTAATATCCCCGCTTACTTTAAAGTATAGAAAAACGGGGTTTATATTCACAAAATTATTTAACTCAATTTTATCATATTATTTTAAAGCAAGATTAATTCTGAAAATTTTTTTTTAGGAATTTATTGTATACATTAGCATTTGTAATAAACGCTTTGATAAAAAAGTAAAATTTGGTTTATTTTTTATGGGCATAATTATTTTACTACCAAAAATGACATATTTTGCAGATGATGAGTTGAAAAAGTCATTTTTTATATTTTATAAGTTCTTTTTTTAGGTCAAAAATCAGAATAATATTTAAATTATTTTTAAGAATTTTTTTTTAAATTAAAAACTCTTATTATTCTTCTGACAAGACAATAATTCTCTTTATGTTTATTAATTTTACCCTAAAAAAATTTAATTTTATTTCCCAAAATCAAGAAAAGGAGCCGATTTGCAAAAAATGTTCTTCTGTAGGCCAGCAGAAACTTATCCGTGATTTTATATCAAGAAGGGGGATGGGAGTTAAAAAGTGGATGTGGGATATATTTAGAATAATGAGGTGAGGTATGTTTGTCATGCAGGCCCAATCTTTATTGCTTTTTTAAACGTTATCCACAAGTTAAATTTATTTAGCAATGGGGTAGGTGGTGTACACACCAAGCTTCCCACTTAAAATAGAGGCCAAACTGTAATTGACCATA
The DNA here is from genome assembly GCA_030555515.1 of Acutogordius australiensis. Classification (NCBI taxonomy): domain Eukaryota; kingdom Metazoa; phylum Nematomorpha; class Gordioida; order Gordea; family Gordiidae; genus Acutogordius; species Acutogordius australiensis. Next base: position 1,579,349 of record CM060244.1, on the reverse strand, counting down.
ATAATTCAATACGAAAAATTTTTTAACTGCATTTTATGGCAATGGAAGAGTCCGGAACAAATCCGAATAGAATTAACTTAGATAATACTATAGCAATTGAATAATAATTCATATTTCTCTTATTAATGTATGTATATATATACTCAAAATATATTTTTTTTAAATTTTAATATAAAAGTAAAAAGTACGAAAAAAAATTAAAAAACTTAAGTTTTTAAGGTAGAGTTAATTATAACAAGATATCTTTTATATTGTAGCAAACAATTCATTTGTAATAGAATGTAATTTGTTGAACCCTATCCGTTATTTTTGGGAACATTGGAGAAGAAAATACAAAAGTATAAGCCAATACTAAATATAAAAGTTCATTTTTTATTTTTAAAAACACCTACCACTGAATGGATTTTTAACGAATACCATATTTTTAAATTAATAAATATTCGTTTAAAATATAATATATGCTTGGATTTGTTTAAATTTAGCCTAAATAAAACTTTATAAAATAAAATGTATTTTTTCTTCTAAATTATAGTGCTTGTGGAATAAATAGATAGTCCACAAACTTTTTTCACCCGAGTTTTAAAAATCATTTAAATATTTAATTTATATCTAAACCCATATTATATGTTCTAACATAATTTCTTTAAAAACTTTAAAGTTTTAAAAAATTTAACTTTAAACTTTTCTAATAAAAAAAAATCTTAAAAAAATTAAAAAAAAAACAAATTAGCTTTGAACGCGCCCCCAAAAATAGTGCGGTAATGTATGTACCCCGTTAGTGAAAAGGACAGATTAGTAATTTACAATTGTGAACTATGATCATGGGCCAATCCCTTAGCCTCGAAATACAAATGCAATATTTTCCTTATATTTTTCTCAAAAAAGAATAAAATATTCAGGGCTCTCCTCTTTCAAGCAAAGCACAAAAATTTGACGTCAAGCAAAATGGTGAGATTTGTAGTTAGCAATCTAGGATTTAAGCCTAGGCTCTGACTTAAGTCAAATTGTTTAGGAACATTGATTAAGCATACAACTAAACAGCTTTAAAGTAAATGCACACGTGGACTATTTTCCTAAGATATAGCCGTCTAGGCATGAAATAAAGCCAGTAAAATATTTTTTTAAAAATTATGTTAATTAAAAAAATCTAAAAAAAAATTACAAAAATTTATGAAACGTCGAGATTTTTAGAGAATTATTTTTTAAAAATGAATGAACTCTGAATGAGTGCGCCCTTAAAGAATATATATGTGATCCCATATTTGCATATAATTTTTTAGAATGAATGTTTTGTTAAAGTATTTAATTAATAGGGCAGTTTTTAAAATATACAAAAAAAAATGACACACATTTTGAATTTTTAAGTTAACGCAAATTTATGTTTTCTAAGGGCAGGTGCAAAGTGAGTTTTTATTTTTGTAAAACTTTCAAAATTTTGAGAAATTTTATTTTGAAATAAAACGCAAATTTTTTAAAAGATGCCAAATTTAGTTTATGCTCATAATCTTTTCTGAAACAGAAAATTATTCAAAAAATTTTAAAAAAATAAAAATTGTAAAAATTTCAGAAATTTCAAAATTTTACGAAAATAAAAACTCACTTTGCACGTGCCCTAAAATAAAATTTTTTACGATTTTTCTGGTGTTACTTATATATTTACTATATTGTATTAAAAGCGTCTCAAGTTCAATATCTTTTCACTATCTAAGCTGCAAAATAATAACTCACAAAATTAAAATTCACCGAAAGATAAAATTGTCTCTTAAAATAATTGTGGAAATTTAAAAATTGAAATGCACAGACGTTGGATAAACGATATAAAATTTAAATTTAAAAAATCCAAAAAAAAAGGCTTACATTTTTCATTTTTATCAAATGAGCGAAATCTAAAAATAAATTATGTTTTGTGCTTGTGTAAAAATAGTTCAAGAAAGTTCATACAGTGTACTCACCATATTTATTTATATTTTTAAGGTATTAAAAATCTATTTTGAAAACATTAATAAAATAAATCTGGTGAAAGGTGTTTGTTACACCTTAGATGGTATCATATTCGGGTGCGTTTAAAGTTCAATTATTTTTTTTTAAATATTGAAATATATTTTTAATCATTTTAATTTATTTTTTTCAAAAAGACATTAAAGTATTGCTCTTATAATTAATCCGACCCTGCGAAATTTCTTTAATTTAAATAGTGCCATTTTTCGCCAAGTTGAAAGTTTGGAGCTAACAGAAGCTAAGAACGCATTAGAAGGGCATCTAAACTAAATTCGTTTTAAAAAATTTTAATATTATTATTTATATTTAAGTTTTTACATCGATTATTCTCCCATTGTATTTGAAATTGTTCTAACACTCATAGCAATTGCTCTAAGTAGATTTAATCTTAATATATCCTTATCTAAATATATGGCTAATAATCATTTTAACAAAACTCTTGAATTTAGCTATTTAAAAATTCATTAGACCAATTATCTCTTAAAAAAAATTTTAATTTTTATTTCTAAACGAATAAAGTTTAGACGCACACTAAAATATTTTATCCATTTTATACACCAAGCATTTATCAAGTTACATTTTAACCCCAACAATAATATTTCCTTCTTTCTAAATTGTTATATTAGAATTTTCACAAAGTATTTTTTTTATTATTATTTGATCATGTTTTTTATTATTTGAATATCCGTTTACCGCTTTGTGATATCCTGTCTCACTTCCTGTAAATTTTGCGCTAATATGGATTCTTATACGAAACTTGATAACTTGGCTATAATTCTAGCGTAAGATGATTTAAATATTAAACAATATGAGAATTTTATTTTGAGGTTGCAAATTTTTATTTCTAATTTTGCTCATCTATATATAATGAATATTCACAAACCAATTCCAAGAAACAAAAATTTTTATATTTTAAGTCAGATTAACAAAAGATTATTTTGATTAGATTGGACATGCTAAGACAACAGACATATAGGATTAAAATTTTTATAAAAATTTTGTGTTTTAATGTTTTAAATGAGTGTGGCTAAAAAATAAATAAGTAGGTGTTAACACTAAATATATACATTGGAATCTGCGTTTATTGAAAAAGCGGGAACAAATTTTGAGGGCAAGTTTATTAAAAGACTAAAATGTAATTGAAAAGCCGACTTATTAACTTTGTAAAACCAATTTTGTTTCAAAAAAATATTTATTTATACTTTACATTTGAAGTTTTACAAGCGGTATATTTGCTTTTGACCTTAACAAAGAGATTTTTAAATATTTCAAATAAAATATTTTTTTAGAAGTTTGCGCATAAACATATACTTATATTTGGTTAAGCCTGTAAATTTTATTTAAGATTTTTATGGGTTTTATAATATGTAAATTAGCTCATATACAAATATTTGATCCTTTTAATATTCTCGCTAATGGTTCTTTTAGCAAGTTCTCATATTTTCATAAAAGTTTAATTATTGCCCAAAATATTTATAGCTTTAGGGCAAGTTGTGTGTACAAAAGCATAAAAGAGAGAGTTTAAAAAAGGCAAATGGAAGATACCATAATCAAAATTATCATTCTCTCATTAGGTGGCATGTCTTGTTTCGTTTTTGACGACCTTAGCCCTTGTAAGTTTTACTGTGTTTCGCACTAAAAGTTAAGCAGTGGTTAGTCTGATTGGAAGTTTGTATTGTTAAAATCCCAACGCCGTAATGGCGTGTTTTATTTCTTATTTAAAGAATTAAAAAAGGCATTTAATATTCATCTAATTAAAAATGGTTTAAAGAAGTCTCCGCCGCAAATTTTTTTTTTTAAAAACTTTGGAATTAATTATAAATAGCAATTGCATACACTGACATAAATATTATTACATATTTATTTTTTTTGAAGGTTAATATTTAGATTAATACACATGGTTTTTATAAATATCCCCAATTTTATGGTTGATTCTCATAAAATAAGAGTGTCTTTTTTGCTATTTGACTTCATCATAAATTTTTTTTATGGCAAAACCAAAATTGTAGAAAAGGAAAATACGGGGTAACCTACATCATTTTATTTGTAAAAATCTAAAATTATAAATAATCGAATAATATTGTGTGTGTATATAAATTAATTCTGTGTTTATTGGTGAATAATATAGAATATTTTTTCATATAAAATTAACTCTTTCTTAAAAATTTTTTTCTAAAAACTTGTTCAAACGATCAATTATGAGCTTACATTAATGTCTTACTGAAATTTCTTTGCCACGTAATGGCATTGTATTAAATAAACCATTAAAACTCTATTGTCACGATCGTAATAATTAAACTTAAATTATAAGTTAACCCGGGGTTAATAGGGTCGGAAATTTGTAACGCGAATGCCATGGTGGGGTCCATACGGACCTCAACAAACATCTATAAATTCAAGTATAATTTTTATTTTTTTATTGTTTTAAAGAGAAACTGCTTTTTAATTATAGACTAATATAAGTTATTATAATTGAATATTGCAAATTTTATTTGACAAAAAGCAGAAAAAAAACTAAAATAATGAAATTTTATTCTTCTATATTACCTTAAATAAATCATGTCAATCAATTAAATGTATCAATTTGTTGATCAAATCTATTTTTAAATCTAGTAGAACATATTTGAAAAGTTTCATAAAAAAAATATTTTGATATAAAATATTATTTTTGGCTATTATTTACCATAATAACTAAATTTGAAGGGGAAAAAAATAAGTTATATTATTATTAAACAATACAAACATTTTGTACACTTAAAAATTAAAATTAAAATAAATAAATGGAAATAAAGTTGCAATTATTTACGTTTAAATTTAAAAAAGACAACAAGATGGTTTTTAACATCGAAATTGAGAGGGTGGGGTCCATATGGACCCCAATTCCCAATTTCCAAACAAATTTTATCATTAGACTTATACCAAATTTCAATTACTAGTTTTGTTTATTCTATAACCCATAATAATATTATTGAAGATATTCAAAATTCAAATGTGTACCGTATAGAGCCCACAAGGCTAATCGCGGGTTAACTCTTACTGTTAATCATAAATTGTATTTATTATTTAATTTTACTTTTTGATCTCAATAATCATTAGCGTTATTACCACTACACACATTTGGCACCGTTAATTTATTATTATAAAAAAAATTTCGAATTAAAAATAAAAATTTGTTTAATATCATGTATGTCAACAAATATCAACGGCACAATCGTGAATTTAAACTAAAAAAATTAAACGATGGCTTAATATACATTTTTTGTTTTTATTAGTTCCGTCTTTGGCTTCTTATATCCATCCATAATGAAAAATGGCCTTTTTTGACCAAATAGAATCTAAAGATATAAAAAGAAAAAATTTAAAAATATTTTTTTATATAAAATTCCCTTTTAACTTATATTTATAATCACAAATAGGGCATGTCAAATCAAAACTCCGTCGGGAAGGACTCCGATTCACCGGGATTTGGGGAACTACGTTTAAAACACTCCCAAAAACCTCCCGGAGTTTTTCCGTTTTTAAACTCCGGGGTTTTTTCCCGGAAGTTTAAAAATTAACATTAGCCCTGAAATGTTAGAATTGGGTATTTTTTTTGTCCAAACTCAATTTTATAAAAATAAAGTTTTAAATAAATGCAAAAGCAGCTGATTATGCAAATATCTCACATTTATAATGTTATTAATTTTGTTTTTTTTAGATTTTTTATGATACTTGATATAAATTAACTAAATAATTAACTTAATGTCTACATAGAATTTTAGTCGATAATTTATGTATTTGGTGGTATATTAGAAGATTTGTACAACTTGTATTTATTAAATTATAGTAATTTTTATCAAATTTGTATCTGCTAACGGTGTCACTAAATTTGTCGCAAATGCATTTTATGCATTATAAAACTAATTTTTTTTTTATTTTTTTTTCTTGCTGTAAAGTATAAGTAGTTATTTGGTAAAATTTACCCATTTTATCAACTTGTAATAATGTCACCAAATTGTCGCAAATGCGATTTATGCATTATAAAACTATTTTTTTTGATTTTTTTTTCTTGATGTAAAGTATAAGTACTTATTTGGTAAAATTAATCCATTTTTTCGACTTGTGATATTGTCACCAAATTGTCGCAAATGCGATTTATGCATTATAAAGCGTATTTTCGATTTTTTTTTCGTGCGGTAAATTGGTAGTTTTTTTAGTAAAAATACTCCATTTTTAATTCTTGTGATAATGTCACCAAATTGTCGCAGATGCATTTATGTATTATTAAACTAATTTTATATCGCTTTTTTTATCTTGTGGTAAAATATAATTAGTTTTATTGGTAAAATTATTAATTTTTAATCTTGTGATAATATTTATTAAATTATTGTAATTTTAATCAAATTTGTGTCTGCTAACGGTGTCACTAAATTTGTCGCAAATGCATTTTATGCATTATAAAATTAATTTTTTTTTTCGATTTTTTTTTTCTTGCTCTAAAATATAAGTAGTTATTTGGTAAAATTAATCCATTTTTTTAACTTGTGATAATGTCACCAAATTGTCGCAAATGCGATTTATGCATTATGAAGCGTAATCGATTTTTTTTTCGAGCGGTAGTAATTTTTTTAGTAAAAATAATCCATTTTTAATATTTGTGATAATGTCACCAAATTGTCGCAGATGCATTTATGTATTGTAAAACTAATTTTATATCGATTTTTTTTTCTTGCTCTAAAATATATGTAGTTATTTGGTAAAATTAATCCATTTTTTCAACTTGTGATAATTTCACCAAATTGTCGCAAATGCGATTATGCATTTTAAATCGTATTTTAGATTTTTTTTCGTGCGGTAAATATTGGTGGTTTTTTAGTAAAAAAATTCCATTTTAATTCTAATTTATTAATAAATAAGGCTAAAAAAAACTCGAAAAAGTTTTTTCAAAATTTAAATAATAGCATTTGCGACAATTGGGACATGTCACTCGTTGCCTAAAAATAAAAAATTTTTACAAAAATTACTCATATATGGCAGCCCGAACAAAAAAAAATCAAAAATATTTATTCAATGTTAAATTATAAAAATTTGCGACATTCAGGTGACATTGACTCAGCAGGCTTCATATTAACAAAATTTGGAAAATTTTATAAAAAAATAAGACTAAAAACAAAAAAAACTCGAAAAAGTTTTTTCAAAATTTAAATAATAGCATTTGCGACAATTCGGACATGTCACTCGTTGCCTAAAAATAAAAAAATTTTACAAAAATTACTCATACATGGCAGCCCGAACAAAAAAAAATCGAAAATATTTATTCAATGTTAAATAAAAATTAGCGACATTCAGGTGACATTGACTCAGCAGGCTTCATATTAACAAAATTTGCCAAAATTTATTAATAAATAAGACTAAAAACAAAAAAAAACTCGAAAAAGTTTTTTTAAAATTTAAATAATAGAGCATTTGCGACCGGAAATGTCACTAGTTGCCTAAAACTAAAAAACTTTCACAAAAATTATTCATAGGCAGCCCGAACAAAAAAATCTAAAATATTTATTCAATGTTGAATTATAAAAATTTACGACATTCAGGTGACATTGACTCAGCAGGCTTCATATTCACAAAATTTGCCAAAATTTATTAATAAATAAGGTTAAAAACAAAAAAAACTTGGAAAAATTTATATATAATTATAGACATTTGCGACAGATAGGTGACATCCAGGCTTAATAATGTCGAAATCAAAATTTATTAATAAAGCCTAATTGAAAAACTTTATATAAAGATTACTAGCACACGACAGCCCCAAATAAAAAAATAAAACAAATTTAATATTAAATTATTTGCATTTAGGAGAGTTTATTGACACAATTTCAGCAGACTTGACATTGAAAAATTTATTAATAAATAGTGCAAACAAAAATTTTCCAGGGCTTAATATTGACAAAGTTATATTTGATATTTAACAAAATACAAAATACTAATTTTCTCCAACAATTATTTTCTTTACCTAAGAAACTATCGTTTCATCGTAGTAAAAACATCTGGTGGCTAAATACTATTTAAATAAAAAACTCACTTTTGAAAGAAACTCCGAAAAACCCGCCCGGGCTGAGTTCCAGGAGTTCAAAACGCGAAAACTCCGAAGCATAGGGGTTCCCGCCCCACTCCTTCCATAAACTCTAACTGGAGTTTAAACAAGCCCTAATCACAAATATTGAGATATAAATTCTATCAAAAAATTTGGCTCTTACATCTGCTTTTAAAAAATGGGTCCAAACTTAAAAATGACACGATATATTTTCATTTTTTAATGCATTATTTGAATTTTAAAATTCAAATAACTATTGTGAATATGCAAAAAAAAATCAATTTATTTTTTTTTGGATCTTTTATGTTTTTTTGATCTTTTTTCTATTTTTAATGTTTATAGCTGACTAACTAAATTTTTAGGAAAAACGGTAAGGATTTAAAAATCCCTAAGATGGCAGGTTTGATCTCCGTTGTTAGCTCATAACTCTCAAAAGTATGTTGACCTGTGTTATGGGCATTTTTGTAACGTGTTTCTAAAAAATAAACAAAATTAGTAACTAAAATTTGGTCCATGTCTAATTACAAAATTTGTTTAGAAATAAAGGAAAAAATTATAAGGTGAAGGGAGGTAAGAAGTCAAAAAATATTAATAGAGACTTAATTTTTTTCTATTTTGGAGAAGACTATAAGGGCTATTTTGCATGTGTTTATTATTTTAAAAAATTTATTTTAAAAATTTGCGATTTTTTAGAAAACATTTAGTTTGATATAACTAAAAAACGTGTTTTGAATTGGAAAATTGCTGAAATACAGTTTTTAGTATTCATTATTAATATGTGACAGAATGGGAAAGATGTTAGACATAGGGGCAATTATGTTAAGTTATTACAGTTTTACTAATTTAATTCATTATTGTTAATTTTGGAAAGAAAAAGAGAACTTCAGATCAAAAAAATTTGCAATTTTTAGTAATTTACTCCTATCTTAAAAGCCGACTTTCTGGCAAACTACCAATCCGATTTTAAAATTAAAAAATGCATTTACATAAAACATCGCTTTATAACATAATATCCCCGCACATTTTCTAACATACCCATAAATTTTAATAAAATAAAAATAAAAACTTGCCATAAGGTGTAAAAAGTAAGAATGGCTGCTTACATTTGTTATCTTAATAGCCCTTTTAGTTAGATAAACAATATTAGAAATTGTACATAGTTCTAATATTTATCCTTGGAAAAATTCAAAAAATTTGTTAATTTTGTTTTAAAAATTTTTGGAGGATTTTAGAAAAAATAGGTTATAAATGTTTGTAAAATTTTTTTTTACTTTTTTTTTATTAGTTTTTTAAATAAATCAGCCAAAAGCGTTAATTCTGATAAAAAAAGGTAAATTGGAATTTTTTTTGCCTATTTAGAATATTGAGGAGATGTTCTTTTTTATGCATATCAACAAACTTAAATTAAACGTGAAAAGTTAGATATTTTTTGATACACAATGTATGGTTTTGTGATATTATAAATACATAAAACAAGTCATTTTGGGTTAATTACTTTATAAGATCATAAAGGGCGCGCTTCTACATTCAATTTATAAACTAAATATTAGACCCAATTAGTAATAAATAAAATATAGACATTCAGTATTTTTTACTAATTTTCACATAACAAATATGTTTTTGAAATGGTAATTAGAGCAAGGCATACAATGTATATCTAACCTACCTTAAAAGAGCGTTAAAACCAATAATTCCATTTCCATTTACATCTTACTGTTTCATAATATAGATGCAGGCAGACCAAAGGAAAAGGAAAATCACTATTAGTGATTCTATAGGCATATGGATTTAAGCATTGACCTAAAGTTTTGTAAAACTAAAAGATTCCTGCGAATTTTTACACAAAAGTTTTTTTTTATAATATGATAAAATAAAAATTCAATTAAAATAATGGAATGATATCATACTCTCCTTTTTTTATAATTTTTCTATCTTGTGCTATTGAGATTCCTATACAAAATGTATATACTATTTTTTAATAAACAGGCAAATTATGATTGATTTTCTAGGTTCTAAATAGTTAGATATGCTAATATATTTCAAAAAATAAGCTTGCACAGAAGACTACAATCTGCGTTAGTTTATTGACACCTGCAAAGTTGCTGTTTGTTGGCAAATTTTGGTTTTTTTTGTAGAGGGGTCGAAATTCAACAAAAAGGTGGGGCTATTTTATGTTATTAAGCAATATTTTATTTATAAAATAATTGTTATATATTAAAAATGCTGGTTAACCAGAAAGTCGATTTTGAAAAACAGGCGAGATTTTCACTTTTCCAGTTTTGAGGTTCACATTATCATTGTAAATTTAATAATAGTATTAATCAAATAAATCAAACTATTATGGTCTAATAATTGGCCCTATGTCCTGCTTTTTGAATACTGTCAAATTTGGCACATTGGCATATTCTATTATCGTGAAAAGGGCATAAATATGTCCCAAAATTAGGACAAAAAAATTATAAAAAAAATTTAAAAGTCATGCGGGTCCCTAAAATCCTATATTTATTAACATTATGGGCCATAATTTATAAATTGTTTAAAAAATTAAAAGATACGTTTTTTGAGTTACTTGTGTCTAACTTTGACTTTAATTATTCGGTAACTTAAAAAAAAATAAAACAGTTTTTGCGCTAAAATAGCCATTATTAAGATTTTCAAAAAAAAATTATGACTATAGCTACAATACTTTTAATAATAAACGCGCGCAAAGTTGCCTCAAATTTTTTTTTTTGTAAAAAGATAAAAAATATTTTTGCTTACATCTCGGTCAAAATTCACTTATGGTCAAAGAAAAGGTTTTATCAGCACTCAAGCACCCTACCAGTGTATCAATTTCCGCCAAAATTGAGACTTAAAGGAAAAAAGTTCGTCGATCTGAGGTGGATTTGACCAAATATATTCTGTGCAAATAATTAGGAATTGGCAACTATTTTGATAATGCGTTTAAATACACAAGAAAAATAAAATGCAAAATATAAATTTTTTTACAAAAAATAGTAACCTATAGCGTCTCCTACTTTAAGTCATGTTTAAATAATCGTGCAACACTTTCTTGAAGATATATCCTACATCTTAATCGGTTTTCAATATCTTTTATATAAAAGTTTTCGGCATCAATGATTATCCTATCTAAAATATTATAACCTACGACCATATATATAAAACAGATAATAAAAGGTACGTTTTTTACAGAGGCCTTATAGCAAATAAATTTAATTAATTTTGAAACTCAAAAATGCCATAGCCACACAGCTTGAGATGTTTCTTTATAGAAAATTTTTCTTTTCAAAAAATAAATTTTCGAAAAAATTTATACTTTCCTTTAATATTACTAAATATAACAACATTGTCACAATAAACATTAAAAACATGAAAAGTTCATTATCCTTTCTTCATGAGCCACATAACAATTAAAAAACTAAGATTTTCTTTTAAAAAAAAAACTATCTATATTTATGAAATAAAAGATTTTAAAATTGAAATACGCTTTAGGCTTTAAAATAAAATTTTTTTCGCTATTTTAGGCACCATAAATAAAAAATTATAAATTATATTTGGGAAGCGTAAAATTTAAAAATAGACAAGATTTTGTTTTTTTAGTTTCAACATTTGATTAAAGTTCAATCTGCTTTGTAATTTGTTTTGCACACTTACTATATATATTTTAACCGGTGTTAAAATTAGAGATCAAAGTCGGGCCCAAAAAGCCCGCCCAAGCCGGTGCCGACTCGCCCGAATAACAGGAGCTGAGCCTTAAATTTAAAATGGGTCATGCCTGATTATAGAAAAAAATTAAGGGCTAGGCCGAGGCGGGCCAGTTTTATAATTTGCCTGTTTTTTTTAATCATTGATAACAAAAACTAAAAATGATAAATATATTATTACGCGATAAAGAGTGTATGATATAAGTCGGCTCAAAACCTCAGTGGCAAGCCTTCCTGTCTTACAAGCAGGAGTTGCGAGTTCGATCCGTGCACAAGAAGCTTTTTTTTTTGAAAAAATGTGTAAACACTTTGAAGCTGCTGAGTGGCCTGCTTAGGCAGTAGGCCTTAAACGATATGCCTAAAGTAAGAGCCTAGGCTAAAAACCAGGGATGGGCACAATTACTTTTTAAAAGTAATCATTATCATTACAACTACTTTAGAAAAAAATGTAATTAATTACTAATTACCATTACTGTTTTTAAAAAAGTACTTAATTACAATCAATTACAATTACATAAATTTTCAAGTAATTAATTACTAATTACAAGTACAATTACAATTACTTTTTCAAAAATTTTTATATATAAAATTAGAAAACACGAAAATAATAATACACAAAAATAAAAACACTTATTATATAGACAATATGTAAAAAGATTCATTTATTTTGGATATAAATGCTAAATTATATAATTAAAAATATATTTGAGTTAGTGGAAGAAATTTGATTAGTTACTAAATTTTTATAGGTTTCTATTTATATTTACTTTTTAAAACAATTAATTTCTCAAACAACTCATTGGACAATCTGTTTCTATTAAATCTATTTAATAAAGTGACAAGACTGAATAATCTTTCGACTGAGGCTGATGAGCCTAATATCTGTTATACTTAAAAAATCTTTTAATTGTTGGGTAATTTTCTAACATTGGTAGCTTTTCACTATTATCATTTAAATATTTTAGAACCTCTAATTCTGCCTCATCGTAGATCATTTGTTAATTTTGATTTAGGTAAATTTTTAAACCTGTATAAACTTTGATTTTTAGAAACATTTTGACTTGAAGATATGTCAATTTTTTTCATTTTTTTTTGCTTCTGATATCAATAATGATTTTAAATTTTTTTTGTTGTCCCTGCCCTCTACCCAGTCTAATTTAAAAAATGGATGAGACATTGATGCTAATAATGCAAAATTGGAATTTACCGACATAGTAAGATGGATTCAAAAGTAATTACAACTACTTTACTAAAAAATGTAATTAATTACCATTACAATTACTTTATAAAAAATGTAATTGATTACTAATTACTAATTACTATGAGAGTAATTAGTAATTGTAATTTAATTACAAGTAATCATTACTTGCCCATCCCTGCTAAAAACCTAGGTCGCCGGCGTGCAAGCAAATCTTACTATTTAACCCGTAGGCAATATTAATTGCTTTCCTCGGGTTAAAAGAGTCAAAGCCCTAACGGGTATGGCGCCCCCTGAATGGGGAAAGGTATGAGGGAAACCTCAAAACCAATTGTATGCTTCTACAATATGTATTTTATTGATAATTTTATAGTAAAAAAAATTATAGCTTTATAAGAAATTTTGGGCCGTATTTGTAAATTAAGGCCTGGCCGGGCCTATAAAAAAAAATTCCCTGTGACCGGGTCTACACAAATTATGTCGGCGAGATGGCCCGCTATATCACTGCCCGGTTTGATCTTTGGCGCCAAATACTAGTCAATATCACATATCAGGGGTCCTTTTTCTTAGTGTGCCATTTTGATGTACATTGCCGTAAACATAAACTGTGCTTTTATCGTTCTTAGGCATGCCTGGTTTCTCTTATGAAAAAATCTAACCCTGATATAGTATAAAAGTGTCAAGCATATAAAATTTGAACATTGTAAACAATGTCAAAAAAAAATTTTTGCTTGTATTTTAGGTACTCTAACACTAAATAGAGATTGGTCTAGACTATAAAAGCGGGCAGAATTATAAGCGCGCGCCTAGCTTTTAGACTCTTAAGCTCGCAAGCGCTTTTAAGACTCTTATGTTGGAAGAGTTTATTGACGCTCAATTGAAAAAACCCAAAAGTTTGCGCTGAGAATACACTTGTGCGATTGTCTGCGTTTTACCTTCACCCTAAATATCTAGCCCAACGTTTAACTTCCGGCGAAAAACGGGACCAGAAGTTTTTGGCAAAACCATTGCTTTAGCGGTTTAAGCTCAATACGTTTTAGGTCCCAAAAGATACTCCAAAATAACTCAATTAACAGCCGTAAATAATTTTTTTCTCTTGAATGTTTTTAGGGTAATTGCTCGACCCGTCAAACAATTTGTAACCAATTTTGCTTTTAGTAACCAATTTAAGCCAATTTTCTGACTTATTTGCACATTTGAGGCGGTATATTCTCTTTAAACGTTAACAAAAAGTCATTTGTTAAATAAATTTTATACAAAATATTTTTAATTTTGGAAACTTGCTTTAAACTTATCTGTTTTTTAGGGTAATTTCTAAATTTATCAAATCTTTTTATGGAAGATTATGTAAATTAGCTATATGCAAATACTCAAAGCTTTTGATATTCTTGTTAATGTTTTATTTTTAGAGTAGTTCTTATATTTTCACAAAGGTTGAAAAACTTTGATATTTAGATGTTTTATAGTTATAGGCTGATTCATTTAATAAGGTGCGTTTAAAGTTAGTTCAATTTTAAGTTTTAATGTCCAAAAAAATAGTTGATGATTGAAAGCCAAAAGTTTCATGATGCTATATATAATATGGATGAATTAATTATAATCCATAATACTTAAAACCATTGCATCATGTAAAAAAAAATTTTATAAAAAAAACAGCTAATAATTTTTGTTGAAAAAATCTTCAAAAATCTAAAATTTTAATAATTTATCGAGAAAATACAACTTTGAACGCGCACTAATGAACAAATTTTGAATGATTTGATTCTAAAAGAAAAATCAAATTAGACCCACCACTCCCTACAAAATGCTTTTGAAATAAATGAGGAGCTTAAGTTCAACTCAAAGTCAGTGTTGTTCAATTTTGCCCCAAGCACACACATCTTGAGCCCCAATGATTTTAGCACACGTGCTGCCCCGGGGCAGACAAATTTTAAAAATAACGAGTTTTATGCACTTTTAAAACCTAAAATCGGGTTTTAAGTAACTTTTATATATTTTTAAGAAAAAAAATTTTGGGGCTCAAATTTTTTTAATTTTGCCCCAGAGCTAATTTGCCCCGGTGCTGCCCCGGGGCAAACAAATTTTAAAAATAGCAGGTTTCTTGCACTTTTGATACCTAAAACCTGGTTTTAAGTAATTTTTGGACCTTTTTAAGAAAAAAATTTTTGGGGCTTAAAATTTTTCAATTTTGCCCCAGAGCTAACTTGCCCCGGTGCTGCCCCAGGGCAAACAAATTCTAAAATATTGAGTTTATGCACTTTTGAAACCTAAAATCGGGTTTTAAGTAACTTTTATATATTTTTAAGAAAAAAATTTTTGGGGCTCAAAATTTTTCAATTTTGCCCCGGTACTGCCCCGGGGCAAACAAATTCTAAAAAAAGCGATTTTTTTGCATTTTTAAAACCTAAAACCTGGATTTAAGTAATTTTTAGACATTTTTAAGAAAAAATTTTTGGCTTAAAATTTTTCAATTTTGCCCCAGACTAAATTGCCCCGGTCTGCCCCGGGGCAAACATATTATATCTTTTACACTAAAATTATTGGACTTTAGATACTAGATATTTTTAGAAAAATATTTTCATTAAAATTAGTCATTATATATTTTATATTAAAGAATTTCCCAGTATGGTTCAATTTTGCCCCAACACACATATCTTGAGCCCCAAAGATTTTACACGTGTCTGCCCCGGGGCAAACAAATTCTAAAAATAGTGAGTTTTATCACTTTTGAAGCCTAAAATCGTTTTTAGTAACTTTTATATATTTTTAAGAAAAAATTTTTGGGGCTCAATTTTTTTAATTTTGCCCCAGAGCTAATTTCCCCGGTCTGCCCGGGGCAAACAAATTTTAAAAATAGCAGGTTTTTCACTTTTGATATATAAAACCTGTTTTAAGTAATTTTTAGACATTTTTAAAAAAAAAATTTTGAACTTAAAATTTTTCAATTTTGCCCCAGATAAATTCCCGGTGCTGCCCGGGGCAAACAGATTCTAAAAATAGTGAGTTTTATGCACTTTTGAAACCCAAAATCGGGTTTTAAGTAACTTTTATATATTTTTAAGAAAAAAATTTTTGGGGCTCTAAATTTTTCAATTTTGCCTCAAAGCTAAATTGCCCCAGTGCTGCCCCGGGGCAAACAAATTTTAAAAATAGCGAGTTTTATGCACTTTTGAATATATAAACGTCGGTGCTTTTGCCATTGGGGCAAAAGATATAAAAATTTAGAACGTAATATTGCCCCGGTGTTTTTGGCACCGGGGCAATAAAAAATATGCACTTGGTGCATTTTTTCTATGTCTGCTCAAAGTAACGCCAAACAAACAACCGAGTTCGAGCCCCACCAGTATTTTATTTTTTTTCGTACTATAACCAATAGGCAACTAATATATTGGTGTTTTTGAGCAGAGAAAATGATGATTCTACAACCAAATAAAAATTAGAAATCAATATGGGAACCTGAGAAGCCTCCCCCGGCCCAATGCCAACGTGCCGAAAGTCGGGCCCTCCAGGAGATCTATGGTTGGACGTCTTTGGGTTTTGTTGGCGGTCACCTACCAAACGCTACTGGCAAGGCATGCCTAAACTTAATTGTAAAATGCAACGCAAATTCAAATGCCCCAAAGCCGGCCAGGTTGCTTCAATTATTATATTGTTATATATCATCCTTGTTAGAGTCTGAAACTAATCAAATGCAAACAATGCCAACATAAAATTTGTCATTGTTATGACTATTCCCCCGTCCGTTCTCCAAAACGAATCAAAAGTCTTTGTCGGCGAATATAAATGACAAAAAGAAAAATTATAAAAAAATCATATTTTGAATGGATACATAGTTATATCAGCCCATATAAACTTGTATTTTTTTTATTCAAGACATCCTTTTTAACGTGGATTGATGTCGCTTTTCTAATAAAAATATAGATATCATAATGCATTTGTCCTCTAAATTTTTTAATGACTAATAAGGCTATTTTAAGTAGGGCTCAAAGACACCGATTATTTTATATTTCTTAATAAGTATATACCAGTTTAATATCAAAGATTTTGTTTTTTCATATAAGTTTAATATTTTTATTCAAATATACATAAAAATATATTTTTAAAAAGTATACCCAAAATAACATTTGGAACTTGTAAGTAAGAGAGTAATAGTTCTTATTGTCGGAACAGTCAAAAGGATTTGCATAACCTTGACATTTATATTTTCTAAGGGCTTATTACATTCGTATATTTGACATTGAAAATCTTTTTTATAAGTTCAATATGATTTTTTTTGGTATTGTTGTTTCTGTTCCTGGGAGTAATTAATAGGGGTATAATTTTGATGAAAGGGGGTGGGGTTAACAAATGACGAAGGTGGGACCTCTAGTTACGGGTCAATGGTATATCAAGATTTTGGTTATATAACGATCACCAAATTTTTGAGATTTATGAGCTTACTACGGAGATCCTAGCCTCTTAATGATTTTCAAATCCGTTTAGTGATTTTTCTATAGTTATTCAGCTATAAACATTGAAAATTTTATAAAAATGCCAAAAAAAAACAAAAAACATTCAAAAACAAAAATCAATTGAAATTTTTTTTGCATATTTACTACAACAGCTAAACTGTTAATGTAAACATAAAATAAAACTTTTAATAACCGATTTTACAACGTGTGATCTTTAAGTTTGGACGCGAAATATTTTGTTATCTAAATGCCGATGTAAAAGCTTAATATACTAAAAAATTTTATATCTCATTATTTAATTTTAATATAAGTTACGAGGGATTTTTATAAAAAAAAAATTTTTAAATTTTTTCTATTAAGGGTATTCTCGATCGTCAGGTCGGTCAAAGAAAGGCCATTTTTTCGATATGGACGGATTTAAGGAGCCAAGGCCGGAAGAAACTAAGAAAAACGAATTATATAAATGAGATAAGGCCATCATGAAGTTAAATTCTTTTATGTTTTTTTAAAATTCACGGTTGTGCCATTGATATTTGTTGACCTGTGTAATAATTATGAAACAGAAAGACTAACCCTAATTACGTATTTGTGTTCTTTTAAAAACAAATATAAGTGTATAAAGGAGATTTGAAAGATATTTCAAAAAACTGCTATATTTATCAAATATTGTCCTAATTTGTTATCAATTTTAAACCCTTGGGTTAGGGACAAAGGAGTTTAGGGGAACACATTGTTAGTTTTTGTAAAATTCAAAAGTTGTTCAAGCTTTTTTTTTCTTTTTCGCGTCCATTGATCCAAAAATTTTAAAGCTATCTGAGATGCCGGTAAAATTTGTAAATAAATCATTTTATTGTAAAAATCCAATTAAAATACTGGAAATAGAAGTGTAGAATTTAAAATAATAAATATCATTTTAGAATATAAGTTTTGTAAAAATAAAAAATGCCCATGAATCATTTGCTAAATGGCTTTAGTGGCATTCAATTCCTCCGATGGGTTTTCTTCAATAACCATTTTATCCTTAAAAGATAAAGATTATTTGTTGATATAAACATTTCGACGCTTTTTACAGTATAAGGGCTCCGAGTTCAGAGCTCAATCATTTATTTTTCTTAAAAAAAAATGGTTAAGAGTTAAACAAAATTTAAGCGTTAGAGTTATTTAAAGAATTGTGTTGATTTCAGCTATGTTTATATAAAATTAGAAAAAAATTTTATAAACTTCTGAATATACTAAGAAAAAATGCTCCTGGTAAAAAAAAAATGTAGAAAGCAATGGTTAACAATTTTTGATGTAAAGACCCAATTTAATTGATTAAGAAATTTAAAAACTTTTGTAAAAATGAGTAAACTATAAACGCGCCCATATTTATATTATAATATGAGAGCTGTTGTGAAACTTGCAATTTACAAACGGTCTAATGTGCATGAAAAAATTTAGCTGTCAACCTTATCGGACCTTACTGCAAAAGTTTAAACACTTTACCAAAGGTTTATAACACTTGGGTCAATGGAATAAGTAGCCTTAACTAAATAGAACAATTAATTAAATCTTATAAAATCTTCATAATCAGTAAAATTTGGTTATAGCCGCGTAGGTATTTGTTTTCAAAATATATTTATATCAATATTGCATACCTAACCCGCGCATTTGACACAGTTAATCACAATACTCTATCTAATCTACACTACGATTCAACATTACCAGCCAATATTATCCGTTGGCTTTCCAATTATATTCATGGCCCACAGGCTTATACCAATTTTCCCAACATCAAATCCAAAACTCGTATCGTTCGCGAAGGCCTCTCTCAAGGCTCCGTGCAATCGCCTGCGTTATTCAATGCCTATATCAAAGATATTCCGCCCCCTCCAGTCAACATTAACATTGACTCTTATGCATACGACATTACTTTTTTTACAAGCGGCCCTAAAATTGAATCTCACTCAATAACTACTTAGAAACCCTATCGAAATTTTTTTCAGAACGTTGCCTGGTGTTTCACCCTCGAAATCTGTAACCTTATTCACTCCTCACATTGGTTAATTACCACCCAAAAATTTTTTATTAATGATTCTGTCCTACCACTCGTTAAATACCCTAAAATTTTTGGCGTAACCTTTGATCCCTTATTTACAATTAACTAACATGCTAATTATATATCCGAAAAAGTTAACAGTCGAAACAACCTACTAAAAGCCATAGCCGGATCTATTTGGGGCCAAAATAAGCGAACTCTCACAGTAAGTTATAAAGCAATATCTAGGTCAATTCTCAACTACGCTGCCCCGGTTTGGTCTTCTAATATATCTAGCACAAACTTTGCAAAACTGCAACATTCCCAAAATTCCGCTCTTCGCACCATCACAGGTTGCCACAAGCTCTCTCCGATTGAAAATCTTCACCAAGAAACCAAAATGCTACCCGTATAAGCCAATTGTCAGATGTTAGCAGACCAATATCTTGCGTCTTGATTATCTCCTGACCAACTTTGTCACGAGCTTACGCACCATCCTACCCCAGCTAGACAAATGAAAGGAACCCTCTTATCTCAATGCATTACCCAGATACAGCCTTTCATTGACAAAAATATTCCCACAAAAGGATAATCAAACCTATTCACACCTCTGTAGTTTACAATACCATAGCTATCCGTTCAACATAGTTTTAAACGGCCGACCCCTCCCGTATTTCTTTTAGAAAACACTTTACCCCGGAACATCCGTTACCACCTGGCTCAACTCCGGTCTTGACACTGCCATCTACTTGCAAACTTCAGAGCGTCTGGACCCAACGACTGCAAATCAGTGACAATATGCAACACTGGCTCATATGCCCCAACCTCGGGCCTCCTAGCTCTCTTATATCTTTGGATCAATCCATCCCGAGCTGCCCTCAAGCTCAATCTTATTACCAACTTCCAATGGGGCAATAAACAACAACATCAATACTGCATGATGGATATTAAACCTGTTAAAAACTTGTCTTTTTAAGCACTTATCGAATATAAATTTTTTCTAAAAAACCTACTATATATAATGTTTTTCCCAACTCTTTTCCTCCAATAAGGACGGCTAACTCGTCAGAACTCTACCACTTTTAACCCTACTTGGTGGTCTCGCATATTCAAATGAGATTTAACACATGTCGTTGGCCAATTCAGCCCGGGGTAGTATAATATGAATGGCTTTGGAATTCGTTGGTGGTCACCCAACTACTTTCCAAGCTCACCGCTGCTTAACTTAAGTATAGAACACGAATGCAGGCTTAGAAGCCTACTGTCGCCTCCGGTCCTATATAAATCAAATAAACAGTTTATTACTTCCAAAGTTGACATAAGTTTCTTTATTGCGCCCTTGTCGGTAACACTCCAGCTATCCGTCATTCCGCAGTAATATTTCTAAATCCAAATAAAATATAAACCCAAAAAAACATTTTAAATGCTTAAACAGTTTTATTAAAAAGATAACATGTTTTTTCATGCATGTACATATACCATGGATAACTAAATAACTTATAACTTTTTTTTAAAAATAAATATAAGTAAAATCTTAAGTTAGAATGCACCTTTAATTTACAATTAAAAAAATATTATAATATTTTTGACTATTAGGTTTGAAATCATTCATATATATCTTTATCATATCCCAATCGCTTAAAATATGATTAAAAATAAAAAAATTCTCGAGCGTTTTTTTGTATTTTCGGGCCGGACCAAGAACTTTCCGACTAGTCATGTGGGTCAGGTCCTAATATTACAGCCCGGTTTAAACTCTTAAGAGAGACGAAAGGAATATATGTTTATATTCAAAGCAAGTTTGGCCCCACCCATTCATGTGCCATGCTTTAAAATTGAGATTTTTGGGAGATACCTCTATGGCTCCAGTGGCTCGCCAATCGGACGTTTGCCTGGGCCGAGTTTTGGAGATCCTATTGAGGGCAGCTATCTTTACCTCGTCTTGTTCACTGATCGAATATCTATAAAAATTTAATTTAAAAGGCTTCACAGTGTGTATAAGTGTGTCTTATTTTGGATTTTCAAATGAAAAAAAGGTCCCCTTATTTTAATCAAAAAATGTTACTAAGGCATTTTGTCATGGCGAGGTAAGTGTAAAATGCCTTTAATTAACCGCGAATCATGTATTTTTTGAAAAAGTGAAAACAAAGTAGGCGCGGCTTATTTTAACGTTTTTTTTTCGCTAAAAAGTTAGTTAGCATACGCATTATGCAATTTGCACAATCAAGTAGAAAATAATCCAAAAAATGCGTTTAGATGTTTTATGGGTAGAGAGCAGTGAGATTGCTTTGCAGCGACATCCATAACCCGCTGGGGTCAATAAAATTAAGCAAGTCTTTCCTTTCAATACTATATTATTGAAAAGATGTCATATCGGAATATTTACAGGATGCAGGCTTTAAAATCCTGGCAAAAGTCAAACTCCAAAATTTTTGACCAAAACACTGTCTCTATTGCCAGGCTGTGTTTTAAATGCAATTATGACAATGAAAATAGCGGCTCTCAATTGGCACATCGCCTATTTAATTAATTATATACAATCAAATCTAATATTTTATAAACTTTGGAACATAATTTACCGCTACAAAGAGAATTTAAAACAGCTTATCAAACGTTTGTTTGAAATTTTATTTAATTTTCGCATGTAAAAATTTGTATTTTAGGACATATTTAAAGAGTCAGGATCAACTAGTTTAATCCTTACTAATTTAAATCAGAAGAAGTAAATTTAAGTTTATTAAACCTCATCATGCTATCAGCCAATGGGTTATAATGCAAACTTTCTCGTTTAGCCCGCCGGCCTTCTTCTGCGCCCGTGGGACTTCCCGGGGCTGGAGCACCACCGTCGTCACTTCCCGCCTTTCCCTGGCCCGCGGATGTTTTTCCTGACGGGGGTGAAGCCGCTCCGCCCCTTTTTTGTTTCGAATCAAGGTCTAGGTTATACACCTTCCTTACTTGAGGACTAATTGAGCGTTGGCCACTACCATCGCTTTCGCTTCCACTTTCCGTTAAGACAGCTGATCCGTGACTGCTATCTGACTTTCTAGATGCAATTTCAAAAAGGAGAATATTTTGTAATTACTTTAACCCGCTGATATTTTTTAAATTGTGATTGTTCAGCAATTGTTGAAATACAAAAAAAAATTTAAGAAAGAACAAGACAGTTACAAATAATAACAAAAATTTACAAAGAGTTTAATCTTTATAAATTAGAACTAAATTATGATTATATAAAACTTAATTCAATTTTTTTTAGCTTTTTTAACTACATTTTCTGTTACAATTTTTTGTGAAATGATACACAGCCTATGGAAAATTTAAATTAAATATAAGTATCTAAATAAGGTTTTAACTTCACTTCATTCTCAATGATCAAAAATATGTATTATTTTAACTTTCTTTATATGTTCACCACTCTTTTGATATTTTGCCAAGTTTCAAGAAATTTTATATTAACCCGTGAATGGTAGGGTGAAAAATTTGTAACGCATATGCTATAGTGGGGTCCATACGGACCCCAATAGAATATCTAATTTCTAAACGATATTAATCTTAGACCAAATTATAATTACTAATTTTTATTTATGAAAAAAGCTACAAAATTTTGGCCCATGTATTTAAAGATATTCAAAATTGGGTTCCATATTGACCCCACAGTGCTAATCGCGTGTTAAGAAAATAGCAGTCTTGAAGAATATTGACAATAAATTCATATATACTATTTGCAAATTATAGTTACTTGAAAACTATGAAAACGACTTTTTAATTTATATTAAGAAGCAAATTTTTAAAACATAATCTAAACTTAGTAATTTAATAATAAATTTTGACATTTTGACAGTTTTTCATAGTTTCTTGAGTTAATATAAATGGTGAGTTAACAACTACAAAATGCATAGTGTTATTAATTCATGTTTTGTTTAGTTTAGTGGAAATAACAATAATTTTTGACGATAAAAAAACCAATTAATTTCCTTTTCAGAATTTTTATAGAATCTTCCTAATATTTTAGTTGTACATAGATCGTTTATATTTCCTAAAACTTAAATGCGAAATGACAAACCAGCGTTTAGCTCACACAAAATAAACGTTTAAATCTCAGAATTTATTTTGTTATAACCATTTTTTGGTAACAGTTTATAACTTTTAAAAGCAATTATTGCGTTAAATTGCGTAGAAAGTTTGCTTATAACAAAATTGATAATCTTAGAAAGGAGTTTTAATACCATGTTTATTAGGTACATTCTCAAGTTAATTTGACAATTTATTCAAAATAATCTAAGTTTATTTTTTATTTTTACCAGATAATAATAAATTGCCTCCTGTATTATATACTGCCGTTTAGATTCAGAAATCAGTAATTTTCGTTATGGTTATAATTATCTTTAGCCGGCATTGCCATTCATATATCTTCCAAAAACTAAAACTGATGTTTTAAGGTTGTCCAGAAAACTAAATTTATCCTCTGATCAAATATTAAATTATAATGAATTTTGTGTAAGGACTTAAAATTCCTAGTGAAAGCTATTTAAATTTAGGTTACGGTGTTCAAACAAAAAAAACCCTTTAGAGTAGAATCAGGGTAAGGCATGTGATGGGCCGGAGGACTTAATTTTTAACTTAAGCCCGATACAAAATTTTAAAATGCCCAAAAATTTGATATTATTTTTTTGATTGAAAGCTGGAAACTGATACAATATAATTTTTTGTATTTTTACCCCCATTTAAAATTAGTGGCGAATTAAAATGGGAAGGTTTATATCTCTAAATTGTCTAAAATCACAAATTTATATTTTTTTTTTTGCTTTATCTTCCGTTAAAATGCAACTGAAAAACAATACAAAACAAGCACAAACCTAGTAGCGCCTTTCCCCTTACTCATAATCACCGATTCACGTAGCACAAGTCCAATCGGTGCAGGTGGAACTTTGGCACTGGCTTCTTTAGCGGCAGCGAGAACAGTGCCCAGGGTTGACTTTCTTCTCGGCTCTTTTTCGACATTATTTACATTGACGTTTTGACTACTCGAGCTATGAAATGCTGCATCTTTATTAAGCTTTTGGGAGACGTTTTTAGCAGGTGCATTGGCTAATCCGATTTTACTGCCGCCGCCCGTGGCGCCCTTTTTGACCGCTTCCCCTTTAAGATTCGTCGGTGGTGTGGTAGCTTGAGGCGCGTCCTATAATATTATGTGTAATGTGCTCAAAAATAATATTGTTTTACATACTACCAATATTCATTGGGTTGTTTTGGCAGGTCAGGACAAGTAATCGTAAAAAAATTAGATTTTTAAAATTTTATTATCTAAATTATTAAAATAACTTTAGAAAAAGTATTTTACTTGCTTAAATTAAGATTAGCAAATTTTTAATAAAATGCCTTTATTTACAAAATAAAATTTATTTTGCGAAAATAAAAATACTCACTATGCACGTGGCATTAACAAACAATATAAACTAAATTATAGTTATAGGTAGGCCATTATTAAAAGATGTAAACTAGGATAAATTAATTCATAGTTAGATAAAAAATATTTATCGAATACATATATTAGAGTTAAATTAGTTTATAGTTGAAAATTTATCTATAAATGTGACTAAGTTATCTACATTATTTGCTCCTGGTTTTTAAATTATTATTAGTGAAGAGATCTTGATCCCCGTTGATTGATATCAGCCAATTCTCACTAAATTTTCTTCCCTATTCCTAAATTTTTTAAAACTGTTTTTTTGAAACAATACATAAAATACTTAAATCTTAAAAATATTGGATTTGCATAAATTTGCAGGGAAAAAAAATTATGGATATCAAAATGTTCAGGGCCTGATTTGTCAATTGACAATAATGTCATAGATTTTGCACAAAATACTCATAAAACTATAACAGAATTTTTTTAAATATGATTGGCCCGGCTCATATTATGTTTCAAAGTGCAACCAAGCAGCCCGAAAACCCGTTAAAAACTCTGAAATCTACCGCTTGTTTTATACTAATTTAGCTGGTGTTGTGGTGGGGCTAATCATATTTACTTATTTTTATATTTGCCATTGTCACGGTCCTTTATCTATTCAATTCTTTACGAGCCATGGCCTAAATGCCATTAGAATTGATAAAAAGCATTCCACTTCCAAATCGAGGGGAGAGACCACACCCCATTTGATTCCTATGAAACTGAGAAAAGCATTTAAGATATGGTTTTACATATTTGATCGCAGGCTGGCTACCTAGTTTTGGCCTAGGCACTTTTAGAGACATATTGTGGAAACCTCATTACATAAGTTCAACTGCTTTAATGTGATTGTTCATGTATTACATTCTATTTACTGGCACTATTCAAAATTAACTTTTTGGTTTTCAATATACTTAAAAAATTTATGTTTATAAAACAAAACGCATTATTACTATGCCGCGCAATTAGGCGAAAATTAAATTTTTTTTCTAGAATCTTAAATTTTTGAAATATAAAATTAAATTTTAATAATTTACAGAATTTTTTGAACAAAAATTGATTTTACGTGCCCTAACAAAGGAAAAAGCCGCTTAGGCACGATTATCGGGCATTACACCACTGCTGAGTGCGAAACACATTCAAGTTAGACCCTCTTAACTGCTCTATTTATTTTTTCATAAAAATTATATCAAGAATAATCCCGCCCGTGTTTTTTCTAAAAAAAATTTACGATGCTTTGTGACGAGGCAACGCTCCAAGAGTCTGAAGTTTTGACCGAATTGATTGAAGCAGACGAAATTGTAGCAGACGAGACTGGGGCACCTTTAGGTTTGCCTTGTATGCGTGCGTGCTGAGAAGTTTTTTCACCTGATTCAGAAGGTTTGGGACTCACTTCAGCCATTTGTTGTATATCGCAGTATTTTGCTACAAAATTTTGTCTTTTTTTCTATAAATTAGAGGACAAAATGAGTGAGTTGCTAAAAACTTACCTAGTTCACTAAATGTTGCAAAAGGCAAAAGGTGGAAATGATTGTTTATTAAAACTTAAACCAAAATTAAAAGGACGATTTGTAAGGTTGATTGTTATAATTTTGCTATTCTAGTAAAAATAATTAAACCTTAAAATTGAATTAAACTCATGAACCTTAAACTACTTATAAATTATTATTAAATTACCGGTAAACTGCTATATGAAGATCCTTATTAATTGATTATTTTTAAAAGCTTCTAAATTAAATCTTCCGCCGGTGAAATATCCCTAATAGACAAAGTCCACATTAAGTTCTGTTGCACCTATTCCCCGCTTCTGTGGAGTATAAAATGTAGAATCCACGAATAAAAGCCAGATTTGTAAGTTGAGCCAAGCCTGTCAGCTGATTTTTACAAATTTCAGCCAGGCCTCGACCCGATTGTTTTTGATCAAAGTGAATTCAAAGAATTTATTTAGTAAAACCATTATGTTGTGTCTAAATGGTCACAATCAGTGATGTTTACCATGAAATCATCATCTTGGCCAATCAATTGTGATCGTGATCATTTAATTGTGATCGTGATCATTTTAATAGTGACAACGATCAAAAATATAGTAGTTGATGGCCACATTTTATGTGTCTATTGATCATTCTATTTCTAACATGTGCCACTTTAAAGCTAGCACTGTAACTTATTTAAAATTTGTTATCTAAATTTGGCCTAACCTTGATAGGATTGTATGTTACATATCTTTCCAAGTTAATCCAGCTGACTCAAACCGATTTTAAGGGGACCGTATAAATTTACTGAGGCTGACAATTTCTTGCAGCGAAAGTTAACAAGATCAATTCTGCAAAAGCCAAATTTACTATTTAAACCCGATAAAAGTGCCGAGATCCTGTGCTTAATACCAATCGCAGATGTGGAGAAACTAGTTTTTTATGTCGCAAACCATTTAAACATATCGAACTTCTTTCGTTTTGGAGACATTGTTAGGGCAAGGGTGAGCAGTGTGTTTTAGAGCAAATGAATGACCATGGTGCCTTCTGTTTTTGCCAGGGTTGCATTGCCTGCATGCTGCAATATATCTTAAAATACGGCCTCATTTTAATATGTATAATATAGTATATTAGTGGAGAGACGTATCTAATTTTACTCACCCCAGGGGTTATAAGCGTCGCCGTATAGCAATTTCACAGCTCCCTCACCCCCATGAACAAATAATCCGCGGGCAACTTGTTAAAGCCCCCACCCCGTAAAAAACCATTCGTAAATTAATTCACTAAAGTTTTAAATAGTCTTACATACCGAGCCCTTTACAAAATTTATTGATGGACTCTAAAACATGAAATTGTATATTTTGATAAGGTAATCTTACACCAAGGTATAAGATATATTTTAGTGTTTTTTCTTATTTTCACAATCCTAAAGGCAACCCACTGTTGCAAATATCAGCTAAGATAACTTAGTGGTAGATATTCCTGACTTACACACACAGGAGGAAGCACATGTGCAACCACTTTAAAGCCACCGAGAAGCTTACGGAGGCAGTAGGCCCTAAACCATATACCTTAAAGTGAGAGACTAATCTAAAAATCAAGGTCACCAGCTTATTAGAAAATCTCACAATTTAACCCATCAGTAAAACTATCTTTGCTGGGGTATAAGAGTCAAAACCCTAAATGGGAATGGCACTCATATATGGGTACTTCAAACCTAATTGGTTTTTTTCTAAGAAACCTTGTATGTTGAAATGTCTTTTAGCTGAGAAACATGAGCTGTAACAAATCTGCTAAATCTTTTATTTTTATTAAACTGAAAAAAATTGAAATATTTTATTAAATAGTTAACCAGTTGATTTTTTTACTATACTTGCAAACAATCTACCTTTTTTCTTTTATTTGTAGATGTGTGACTAATAAAATAAATTCTTGTGTTAGATGTTGTAATACTCTTAACTTAACTGCCCTTATTTATATCGACTATACAACTTATTAAATACTAAAATATTTATTCACAAGTAAAAGTCTTTTATTCATATAAATGCAACATAAAATATATTAATTCCATAATATGATAATCTATGGTGTGGCGCCGATTACCGGCGCCACTAACAATACTATTTTTTTTGTGGTTAAAATATATTTTGCAAATTTCTAACTTTTATATAAGAATTTGAAAAACTAAAAAAATCAATAAATGTTTTAATAAATATTAACTTTTCTCGTGATCACGACACCTCCATTGGCTTCCTAAAAAAAGAAATTCTTTTTAGATAAACTTAACTTTTTTTTTTATTTAATCCTAATAACTTGAACCTCTTTTTTACTTCTTATTATTCAAGTCCCTTTTTTTATTAACCCTTATTTCTTAGACTTTAACCTTTTTTTATTTTTAGTCTCACAACTATTTTGGGACCTTTTTTACTTTCATTTTTGTGATCCTAATCTTTGGTGGTCTCTTTCTTTTTAAATTTTAATTACTGGGTTACACTTTTATCTGTTTTTTCAACCCGGCCTAAAAGTTAATCGAAATAATTTTAGTTTACCTAAAATTTCCATCTTTTTACTTTTACCTATATGGGTGGTTATTTATTTATGCTTTAAGCATTTTCATTTCAGCTATCCTAAATTAAAAATTTTATTTTAATTTGGCAGCCATCCTAAATTAAAAATTTCATTTTAATTTGGACAAAATATAACCACGCCTCTAACTTATTTCTTACTTTTTTTATGGATGTTGAGTAAAATGACGGCTTAGGCCATACAAATTTTAACCCAATTCATCCAGCCTAACTGCCCTTTATTTTTTTAACTTTTTAGACCTACCTACCAATTAATAACATAATCTGTCCATTTAAATATCTTTAATTTGAGACCATGGATGTTTTTAGTGGCAAAATGATGGCTTAGGCCATACAAATTTTAACCCAATTCATCCAGCCTACCCTTCATTTTTTTAACTTTTTAGACTACCAATTATCTGTCAATTAAAATATCTTTATTTGAGACGACCACCACTAGCTTAATTTTCTTTTTAACTTAATTCTCACAAATTAATAATTTCATTTATTTTTATCTTAATTTTCCTTTTAAACTTTATTCTCAAAAATATAATCTAATTTACCTTTATCTTTCCAAGCTTTCCAAAAAAATTTTATGGAATGAAAGCCAATATAGAAGTACCGTGCATATCTGTAAATAAATTTTTTTTAATGGCATGGGCAAGTCGATTGTGCATTTAGGGTTTTTTGTTCTCGTCGGCTAACGCTTGTTTGCACATCCCACTCGTTTCGCGTTCAAACTCGGCAGTCATCGTTTCGTTTTTGGAGAATGAGCCTGATGAGTGTATATCGGACCACAGGGCAAATACATTACGAACTTCAATTTCATCCTCCCTCTTGCGTATCGGGGTAACTCTCAAAGCCCCAACCTTGATATCGTGTGGTCTATTGGCCACCATCCACGGTGCGATTTGAAAATAACCGTCGTTTGAAACATTATTAGCAATGGAATAATATTTGGGTACCATTTGTCCATTGAGATCTTGATATTCCATGAGATCGATATTGACAGCTTTGGCGTCGGGAGGCAATCCTTTAGGCTCACATTGCATTATGTAAGGTCGCTGAGAATTTTGTGTCCAATTCATATCTCGTCGCTTCGTTTTTTTTTATCCGCTTCCATAAGAATATTTTTTTTAGGTAAATAACTATTTTTTATCTATGCTTTTTCTGATAATTTTATTTTTTTTGGCTAAAAATTTTCTTGTTTAAATCTATTCTATCTAGGTTAGCTTTTTTTTTTAGCAAAAACAAAAACTTTTTTTACTTCTTACTCTTTTGAAAAAAAAATTATAAAAATCACTAATTTCTGTTTGAACAAAAAATTTTACTTTTTTTTTTAAAAAAAAATCGATATTCATATACTTTAAAGAAACATCTAATTAATTGGTAATGGAAACATCTAATTAATGGTGTTAATGTACCCATCTAAATAATTGCAACAGCTAACTCACCAATGGATTCTATCTACCATAGAATTAATTTCTACTAAAACAATGTTAATATCGAAAACGTGTTAAAACGATTAACTGATTATCGAATATAGCGAATTTAGGCGGTATCATACAAAGATAAACATGAGAAAGTACTAAAATTAACTGGCTATCGAATATAGCGAATTTAGGCGGTATCATACAAAGATAAACATGAGAAGGTGCTAAAACAGACTGTATTAAATATAATGTATTTAAGCACGTGCCTTTAAATGGTCAGCATGCCTTACCAGATTCCCCTCTTTTATTTTTATCTCGTATTGGCCTCTGGGATTTTCATTAATTACCTCTCCCGGCACAAATGTTTTATTAGGCATGTAAGCCCACACTAAATCTCCTTCTTTCCTTTTTCCCGCTTTAGTATTATAAAGGCCTTCTTTCTCCTCGTTCAAAAAACTAAGAGGTGTTCTAGCCTGTCTACCGAAAAATTTTTCCATTATACTTTTGTTTTTAGGCACATCATTATGGTATAATCTTAGTAACCAAAATTCACTTTCGCCATTTTTTTCTTTGTTTAACCAAGTTTTAATAATGCCTACAGCTCGCTCCGCCAATCCATTTGATTGGGGATGATACGGAGGAACTAAAATGGACCTTATACTCCATTCTTCACAGAATTTTTGAAATTCTTTTGAAAAAAAAACGCAGGGCCTCGGTCGGAAACAAGGGTTCTTGGAATGCCGTACATTCCACACCAGCGTTTGATATTTTTTATGAGTACTGCGGAGGTTAAGGACTGTGTCCAGGCAATTTCAATATAACTTGAACAAGCATCGACCGCTACTAAAAATCTTTTTTTATTATATTCTCCAAAATCTAAATGTACCCGGCTCCAGGGGATGGTTATTTGTTCCCATTTTGATTTTTTATTAGCCCTTGGTAAGGCCGAATTTTGTTGACAAGCTTTGCAAGACCTAAGGGTAACTTTAATACTGTCATTAATTCCCGGCCACCAAACGTGACGTCTAGCTAAAAGTTTCATATAGCTTTCCCCTTGATGCCCGGCATGTAAGGTTTTTAAGACATTTTGTCGCAACATTTCAGGAACAACGAGCCTATTTCCCCTCCATAAATTTGTTCCTTTACAATTTAGTTCGGCTTGTAGCCTCTCATAGACATTATCTACCAAATCCCATGGCTTTTTGCCAATTACACTTTCTTTGATTCCCAGCCATTTATCATCTTCCGCCGCAGCTTTATTTACCTGCTCAAAGGTTGCAAAAATTGGCATTAATGAGATAGGCAATTCCGTTCCTTCGTTAACCACTTCTTCTTCTAGATTAGTTTTTCGCACTCGACTCGACTTGCAAAATTTCGGATTGTAATTATCCTTTAATTTTATGTCGACCTCAATACCTTTTAAGCATCCTAAGGTACCGTCAAAAATAGTATCATATTTATTTAAAATTTTGTCAATATCATCCCGAAAAGCTTTTGTACAATTCTTAATTATCATATAATCTTTAACATACAATGATTCTTTTTCATTTTTATCATCCTTTAAGAGGGTCGGTTTTTGAAAAATGTCCCAATAATTATTATCGGGCCCTAGAGTTTGAATTATATCCCACCCTAATATATTTTGCATGCCCTCTGAAATCCAGAAACGACAAACAATATTATTATGAGGTAATATAACCTCAATAAATTCAGTGAAAGCTATTTTACTTCCATCGAACTGATTAGCCACTAGCTCTTTTTTAGTCGTTTCTATACCTGGACATAAATTATTCAATTGATTTCGACTTATAATGGAGATCGCTGCTCCTGTGTCGAACAAAAATTTTATATTTACTCCATTAATATTTAAATTTATATTTGGACACATTATTTTTGCGTCATTATTTACAAAATTATATATTAATGTATCCTGTGCTGTATTATTTTCGCCGACTTTTACCACGGAGGAAGGCACGGCTTTTTCACTTCCTCCTGTCGCCCTAAAAAATGATCAGGTTTAGGCTGTACTTTTTCTTTCATCACTTTATATGGGACATTTACAAAAGGTGACTCATTAACCTTGAACATTGTTGGTTTATACCAACATGAGTCTTTATTATGTCCTTTTCGTTGACACACCACGCAGAATTTTTTCATCAGCCAGCATGCGCTTATCGGATGCCCTAGCTTTTTACAATAAGCACATGATAGTGGCCGTCTTTTATAATTAACAGGTAAATCCTGTCTTGCGTGTGGTATACTTTTTAATTCTTTTTCTCGAATATTAATAGACTTTACCATTAAGGTAGCGTCTAAATTTTCGGAGTTTATCTTTTCTCCAGGATTCCCACGTTCTAATGTCGTGGTAGAATCCTCATTTTTAGTCACATTAGCTAAAATCACTAATTTTTCTAGTAACCGCCCCAAATTGTTTTCCCTTTCCCTCATACACTGTACCTGTACTGTTCGCTTTCCGAATTTATATCCAAGAATCAGAGCAATCATCGGTCCTAAGATGCCTATAGCGTATCTAAGAGCATTCGAATCAAAAATATTCGAACTCCCCGAATCGAATATATCCAATAGAATAAGTATATAAGGATGAGGAGGGTTGAAATTAAAGCCCATTGCATCCAAAAATAAATTTTTTTTTTTTGTCAAATTTCCAAAAAAATCAACAATTTTTCGCTTAAACTTTTTATATTTTAAATATTCGTTTCAACCAATTAAAATCCTTTAACTTACTTATCTTCAAATGGTCCAATGGGAATTTTATTTTGAATCCGCTGTAGAATAGGTCGCCTCGCAGCGCCAAAAAAATGTATGTTGTAATACTCTTAACTTAACTGCCCTTATTTATATCGACTATACAACTTATTAAATACTAAAATATTTATTCACAAGTAAAAGTCTTTTATTCATATAAATGCAACATAAAATATATTAATTCCATAATATGATAATCTATGGTGTGGCGCCGATTACCGGCGCCACTAACAATACTATTTTTTTTGTGGTTAAAATATATTTTGCAAATTTCTAACTTTTATATAAGAATTTGAAAAACTAAAAAAATCAATAAATGTTTTAATAAATATTAACTTTTCTCGTGATCACGACATTAGATATTTGGATTTTATTTAATTATAAATATATTATTACATATTACATTTATATAAACATATACCATATACAAAATAAAATTATAAGTTATTAAAGCTTGTTTTAAACTGTATAAAAAATAAATGCATAACAGACTAATTTTGGGTTGGGAATGTTTTTGTTAAAAACAAATTTGTCAAAGGAAAATTTGAATTTAATAAATTATGGAATGTTGGTTGTTGAGGATTATTTTGTTGCTGCCGTTGCAATTTAAGTAAAACTTTGGCCTCTAGTTCTTTAATATGTTTAACTGCTTCATTAAGGATTGTAATCTGCAAATAAGAAATAAAAATATATACAACTCATATTGTAAGAGACAAAATACTTTAAATTAAATAATCAACAGATAATATAAAACATTTAAAGTACATTACCTCACTTATTTGCGAAGCTCGTTTGTGAGCCAAGCATGGAATCACATTTTTCAGCCTCAAGAATTCTCGTTTTTGTAATAGCTTTTTCATTCTCTTCCTCCTCTTTTCTGACATTTGTTTCCTTATTCGTGTTCTGGCTAAAAATGTTTGGCGATTATTAGATAGATGGTGGTTTTCTTGTGAGCATCTCCTTTCAAATTCTATTGATCTTTTATATCCTAATGGTGTAGAATTATAGGGAATTGACCGGGTATATAATGGATTCAATGTTGAATTAGTTAAGACTGTCTTTGAGTTGAATGGGCATAAAGCTGGGTAAGTTTTAGGGCCGACAAAGGGGACAATTTTATTGTGGTGACTTTTCATGTAAGCTTTTCGTTTCCAGGTAAGTTTAGGTGAGCACTCTTTCGAATGCGTGATAACAGTTTTCAGCTGTTCGCAACCATATTGTAAAAAGTTTTTCACAAAATCGGTATCTTCTGAATAATATTCCATTGCAAGATTGCGAGTGTTAGAATTTTTTGTAAAAATATAATTTTTATTTTTTTAATCGTAAAAAAATGAATGGCTTGGCAAACACAAATTTATGTCCTTTTATAGCGAACTCGTGTAATGTCATTCTCCCCTTTATTTTGATATGTGTCTCCCCATTTATTTTTTTCTTATGGTTATCTTACACAAAAAAAATTGAACACATGCTACACATAACATGTGTGTGTGAAAATTGTTTTGATGAGAACAAATTGTGACAACCTGTTCTTTTTTTACATTATACAGTAAACTGCATATAAAACTAGAAAAAACGAGTAATCAATAAAAAGGCGTTCATTTAAATATGTATCGAAAGCTTATATAACATCTCTTTCAGGACTTGTTCTATAATGTAATGCATGGGGGCTGGCATTAGTAAATGTTAGACATTCATAACCGAAAAAAAAATTTTTTTTGAGCCTAAAAGACAGTTTTTCTGGGCGGATAATGTGCCAAGAAATCGAACCTAGTGTTTGTGATCATCTAGACAGGTCTTCCATTAAATTTAATCTCAAATTATATGCTCAAGAGTTCTTACTCAAGAAAATATAGAAACGAGAAAAATTTTTTCACTTCTTACCAAAATTGAAAGTATAGCTGCAATTTGACTGTAGATCGGAGGAAACCTAAACCTATAAATCCGTCAACAATTACTTAATCATTGCGCTTATAGTATACGCACCTAAATACATCTCAAAGGCTCAGCATTAATCATCACACCACACCTGCAATATTTCTCATATGTATATAACAACAATAAGCGAACTTAGTAATTTTTTTTGACTTTGACTTCCTCACTATATCTTTCTAGTCCCCTGATTAAAAAAAACCTTTTATATATCCTCCTACCTGTAATTTATACATAAGGTGAAATAATTATCAAAAAAAAAATATGACAGACGGGCGCATTTGTTTTGGTCCCCATTTTTATGATCTATGGTGGGAAAATTTAATATAGTGCTAAACGTAGCTAGTTTATTGGTCAGGGTACTTACTATCTAAATACATATACTTTAAAAACAATGTAGGACTTTTTTTGACAATAGATGTGTGTGTGTGGGAAAATTTAAACTAAAAACTGCGAAAAATTGTTTTTAAAGATTAAAAACTTTTTTCCCTGTCTTGTTGGTCCTTTTTTAAAAACTAGCAAAAAAATCAAACAAATATTAAAAGTGGAACAATAAAACACTGTTTGCAACAATAAATATTTACGGGATATATAAATTAAACGATTGTGAGGTGGCCAATGGCGATAATACTTAAAATATTTTGTCTAAAAGTTGACAATTGTCGTGTGACAATTGACATATGGTATTGATACCACCTACTTCGTTAATATTACCGTTTATAACTTTGTTTTTGGTTTAAAATTCTTACAAAATTTGTATGAAAATACCAAATGCAGGTATTTTTTAAGGGATGCATCGACATTTTCCCTCACAAATGGGAATGAACAATTAGCACAAAATAGCTTATGTGTTTACCTAAGTCTGCAAACCTTGATTACCTTGTGGATTTAATCATTGCCCAACAGAAAATAATAAGGTGGTATTATCTGGCACATGCTTTCCGTTATAAATGGTTTTTCTAATCGTATTTTTCCACGTAACAAATGGGATTACGGAATTTACTCAGACCCTTCAATTGAATTTTGCATTGCCAAAACTAACAGACATTAAATTGGGCAAAAAAAACTTTGTCACTCCGCCGCTTCCCTTTAAATATTAGATTTGATATGCACAAGGCGGTCTATTAGGGCTGAAAAGCACTACTATGTGGCCCCTCGAATGGTAAAAATGTTTAAACTCCAATCGGTCATCCATGTTTTTAGACCAAATTCTTTTTGTAGCCATCGTAAAAAAATTCGATAATTAGGATGCATTTTTTTGAAATTTATAAAGTTAACACAACCTGTTATGATATATCGGTAATTACGCAATATTTAATTGTGTAAATATAAGACATATAAGTTTAAAAGTTTTGATAACTTATACAAAACATTTTAATTGCTAAAAAATAGTGTGTTTATAAGTGTCACAAATTGTTAAACTAATACACCTTTACCTAGATGAAAAGTTTAAAAATTAAAACCTTAGCATTTCGAGTGGTATGTTTTGAAAGCGAATGTCATGGAAACATCTTGACTAACAGCCGTTAAGTTTATTGGTCAAGTTGGTAATGATTAAAAATTTCTATGATATCTAAATGCTTCAAAAACCTCATATATCGATTTGACTTTCATGGCAGATGGGTCCAAAAACTTTAAAATTGAACAGATTTATTGACTAATCACTCTTAATTTTGTTATAACTTGATGAGGCATATGTTTAATGGCCATATTTAATTTTGTGCGAAAAAGAATTGTAGGGGTTGTATATTAAAAAACCTATTATTCACTGTTTCCATTTTCGATAGATATGCATGGGGTTTATCGAACTCACTATCAGTCAAACTTTATAATACTTTTTTTCTTGTAAAGAAGAAAAATATTTATCGTGACTTAAGTCACACCTTTCCCCAACGGATGCCACATACTTGTTCGTTAAGAATAAGAACAATTGTAACATTGTCGTTGGGTTAATAATAGTGAGATATGATCGGGAACCGAGGCTTAGGCCTAGAAATATATTTTAGGCATATCGAGTAAAACCAATGATTGTCTCTAATTGGGCCAAAACAGCTTTAAAGTGTTTTGTACACATGTGTGGTATTCTAAAATTCAAAAAAACGTTGCCTTCGCACGAAATTGAACCCCAGATCTCTCCTGCCTGTAAGGATGTTGGAGTTAACTGATGATCCCACGATGCACATATTACATGCATCGTTTAAGTTTTTAAAATACCATAATTTGTTATAAACAAACAAGGCATTATACATATGACACCTAAAAATTCGCACCTGTCTTTTTTCCCTTACTAATAGTATGTGTATACTTAATTATGCTTGTTCAAGCTATCTCACCTTTCATATAATATTATATGTGATGAGAATTTTCTTATTTTCATAAATTAGTTTTTAGATGATTATATATCGCCCATCTTTTCTTGGAATGGTTTAGGGGTTATTATTTTATATGAGATAAAGTGACAGGTTTTTCATCTAGAAATCGTGGGAAAAAAATATGTTACAGCACATAAATATTGACCTAATGGTGCGTTTGAAGTCTTAAAAATTTTAAATTTTTTTTTTGTAAATTTTTTTTCTAAATTTTAGATATTCATTATTAGGTTACAGTGCTGGCCACTATAAATTGGCCATTGTCAGAAGAAAAATGATCATTGTCACATATAATGTGGCCATGTGCCACTATTTTTTTAATCGCGGTCACTAATAAAATGATCACGGTCACAATTAATTGGCCAAGATGAGGATTTTATGGTAAACATCACTAAGTTGTGTGACTATCTAGCCACAACATTGGGATATTTATCATGAACACATCATATTGGCCATTTTATTGTGATCGCGATCATTTTATTAATGACAAAGATCTAAAATATAGTAGATGATGGCCACATTTTATATGTCTATTGATCATTCTATTTCTAACATGTGCCATATTATTGAAGTGAGCACTAACTTTTTCAACATTAAATTTTATCTTAACGGGTCAAATTTGATAATCCGCCAAATTAATTAAGTGTTTCTAAATAATAAGGTGGATAAATTTTGTTACAGCCAAAGAACGAACCCTTAAAGTTCGGTCTCTCTTATTAAATTACTATCATTCGATACAAAAAAAGAAAACTGTTTGCTTTTCGGTCTAAAGAAATAAAAATTTCTGGGGCGAGCCGATAAAGAATTTAAAACTTGCAAATTAAAATTCCCAGGCCTTGTAAATTCGGGCCGCGTCTAAATTAAAAAATAAGTTGGGCGGGGCAAATCATGGTCCGGTTTAAACTCTAGTTTGAATAAATAAAATTTTTTCAAAATATTACACCAACCATACGTTATTACTTCCAACGACGCAATAAGTAGAGTGCTAAAAAGTACATTTTTACATAAAGACTGCTACATTTTATATCATTAAATATATATAACAATATTTGAAAAGCCCTTAAAAAAATCAATATTTTTCTTCTCTCACATAAGGGAAAAAATGATTA
The DNA here is from genome assembly GCA_030555515.1 of Acutogordius australiensis. NCBI lineage: Eukaryota > Metazoa > Nematomorpha > Gordioida > Gordea > Gordiidae > Acutogordius > Acutogordius australiensis. The sequence continues at coordinate 1,540,817 of CM060244.1, read as the reverse complement.
CAAAAAAAAGGGACGCCGCTATAAGAGATTGTCCATATTGTTGCGGGAAAATTAAAGCAATTTTCCTCGCGCGTTTTCGTTTATTCCAATAAATCTTATGTAATATTTTAAAAGAAATTTCATAAAAAAGGCATATATTCATTTATATTATTGTCTGGCCAACAACATATATATAATATTACCGTGAGAAAAATATTTGATAAAATTTTAGTAAATAAGGGGAAGATTGGTTTTTTAATCTCCAATTCGTGACTTATTTTAATGTCGCGGAAGTATTAACATTGTGAAAACGAGTTGTTTTGGCCACGTTCAAAATAAACTTTTGTTTAAAATTTAAAAAAAATTTTTAAATTTTTATTTTATGAAACATAACTCATTTTCTTGAAACTATCGGATTATTTATTACTAATACACAAAAACTACTTTTTTTAGATACACCATTTTTTTTAAAAATGTAAAAACTGAAAATTTTCAGTGATTTATTTTTTATTACATAAAAACTTAATTTAATGTTGCCCTTTAGCTGTTTTTTTCTCATTTAGGCATTAATTTTTTTTTGTATTTTGTTTCAATTGTTTTTTATATAAATAGTGAAATTTATTTAAATTGTCCAATTAATTTAATTTGAACATAGAAATTTAATTTGTTTAACATTACATAAAACGGTTAAAAATGAACAGCCTTAAAGGGTTTTTTTATTTTGGAAAATGTCCTATTAATATATGTTATGGCGCTGTTTAGTTGTATGAGTTTGCGTCAGGCACGTAGGCAAAACTTTTTCTAAAGGGGGGCAAGAAATTTTAGGAGAAAAATTAATGAATTACATTGTTGCTTAATAAATGATCATATTATGACTAGCATAAAATATTTATTTATATTGCCTCATAATTAAATTAATGTATGACATAAATTCAAGAAAAATTTAATCAAGAAAATAAAAATATTTAAGAAATTGATATTCTTCTAGGATCTATTGGAAAACCACTCTAAGGTTCAATCTATTAATTCAGTGTTATCTATTATGTCCTTATGTATGGCAAGCAAGCACAAGGATGATAATCGATCATAGCTTATTTGAGATCTTAAATATGTTTTTATGCGCTTCATGGTGCTAAAGCTTCGTTCAATTGTACACGTGGTTACTGGTAGTGAAAGAGCAATAAACAGAGCCCTTTTAAGCCGCAAAATTGTTAAAAAATAATAAATATACCAGCATATATTCCGATTTCTAATTAATAAATAAAAATAGGGCTAAATTGCACAAAAAAATTAAAATGCTATTTCTAAAGGGGGCCCCCCTTTGCCCCCCACCCCTTAATACGTCCCTGGTCTGCGTTCAAAAATTATATTCGGCCGGCGGAATATTGTTTATACTGAAAGTTAGAGGCTTATAACCGACAAAATATTGTCGAGGTTAAGTTGAATCAAGATGCCTACCTGAATATTACTTTTGCACTATGATATATGCATTGTCTTCATATTAATAAATTGCATGACCTGTTCACCTCTTTATTGAGACCTATATGTGTATAAAGTGAATTCATTTTTTGAATATTTTATAATTTATAAATAAAAAAATCTGATTATGGCCCCAAAAAGATTTTTATAAAAATACTTTTTAAAATGATTGTTTTTTTTTTGAAAAATAAAAAGGCTCCTTAATATCTTATCATATTTGACCCGTTAAAGAGGCTATAACAAAGCACCTTTTAAAATAAAAATGTTAAATTTAATGTGAAATGATCATTTTTTAGTTGAACAAAAGCATTAAAAAAAGGTTATCAATTAATTAAAAGGTAAGTTTTTTTTATCAGGCAATATCATTCTAAAACAAGTTCCATTTTAAAAAATTATTTAACCTGAATGAATACAACACTTTTTGTAAAGTTTTTAAAATATGTAAAGGTAAGGAGGCGGCAAAATTACATTGTCCTTTAATATGTTAATAAAAACAATTCATAAACAATTTATAAAATATTAAAAAATAACTTTTTATAATATAATAACTTAATTATTACAAGAACAATCGTTAACTAATTCAATTTATGAATTTTATGTCGTTTGATTATATTGAAAGGGCATGATTAGATATATACATAACAAATATCTGAGTTTATAGGCGGTCCTTTTGTTATATTATAATCTCATATTGAATTATGTATTTTTCAAAATTTAATCAATCACTAATTTATATTAATGATGCCATCTGTTTACACCTGAGAGGTGATAGTAATACTACCTGGTGGCGGTAAAAACTTTATCTTTTGTGATACATGAGAACCATATATAATTATGGAAAGCGTCAGATTAAAATAGAGGTTTCTAATCGTATTGTTTACGTGTTTTACTTATGATAATGATACGTTTGATTTATATAATTTTAAGTATGTTTCCTATTAAGGCTATTTTTATTAATTTAATAATTTATATTTATTGCATATATATTAATAAAAAAATCATGTATTAAAATTTTAATGTAATGGAATTCGGCGAAGACAATGCTGTAAATTTGTCTTCATATTAAATGTTTTTCGGCGATAGCGGTTGATGCTAGACACAGAAAGGTCCAATATACTAGATATTTCTTTGGCTGATTTCTCCTTTAAGGACTCATAAATGCGAACTTTCTCTGGGGTCCATTTCGAATATGGTTTATGTGTTTTTGTATTGGGGACATTTTCATTTTCAAAATTGTCATAATTTTAAAAAATTTAAATTTATAAATATGTAAAACAATTTATATATTATCATTTTTACCGATAGACTCAATTAATGAAACATTATTAAAGTTTGCCATTTTGACCAGAGGCTGATTAATTCACAAAATTTTCACAAAAAGAATATTTTAAAAGTTTCTAGGTGGAATTTACTACAGTTTAACTATGTTTAGCGCAAACAAATCTCAAAGCCGTCTTGCATTTTTTTTGAGAGCCTAAGTCTAAAAACCTTAGTGACCGGCCCAAGATTTTACATCTCATTTAACATTGCGAGGCAATTTGGTGGAGAAGTTTAAAGATTTCCAGCCCTGACATGTAAGCCGTTTTATTACAAGGTAATAAGTTACAAGGAATCACAGGTTTTTATTAAAATATTTTGAAGAGAAAGGTTTTAATAACAAGCACATTGATAAAGTAATTACATGACTATATTTATATACTTCAGCCCATACACAAATATCTTTATTTTTTAGAGATTCATTGCCCGGGTATAGTACGAGACCTAAGAAGTTCACGAATTTGCATCCCCAAAAAACTGAAAAACATATTAAAAATATTTGGGAAAATTCTTTTTTTTGTACTCCCAACGAATATTTTGCCGGCAAATATTTATTTTTGACGCTAACACAATCGCATTATACCTTTTATAAGATCCAGCCTATTTATTACCATTTTCGCCCAAAAAAAAACTCTTTTTAATGTTTGATATAGAATATTTGTTTTTATGGTATTTCAACTTAAAAGTAAATTACCTGGTAGCCCAGGTGAGGCAATATTAATATAACCATAATTGACTTAAATTGGCCAATTAAGCTATTACATTATACAATAAATGGTACTTTGAGCATAAAAGTCAATTTAAATAGTCATTTTTTAAATCTAATAAGATTATGTTTATTAACCAATTAACTTTTACAACTAAATTAGACTCAATTAGCCTTTATTATTGTATGTTCTAAACATTTAACCAAATTACTTTTTTTAGTTTTTTTAACTTGGTCTCCATGTTATCTAAAGCAAAATATTCAATGGTAATTATGTCATTTAATAGCACGGCCAAACAAGAAGAAAATTTTAGGACATTTGACTCTAAAAAATTCTTGATATTACTAAAATATGGCTCCAAAATTAGCTTAATTTTTTAACGCCTTTTACAGTAGTATATTTAAGTAATAAAAAAACATTGATACTTATGCATAAAAGTCTAAAATTCTATTCGTCTATCTTGGTCCATAGGGGAAAAACTTTTTAAGTCGTTGAAGAAAAATATTAAAATATAATTAGAGTGCAATTATTATATTCCTACGTCTAATTTGAACGGTAATTACTAAGCAGCTCGCACATTATCAAAGAAATTTATAATTAGGTATAAACGAGCCAATTAGGGCTACATGAGATTGACTAAAACTGAATTCAAATATAAATGCGGGTCGTTGTTAGTCAATGCCAGAGTTGGAGCGCACCTAAGGTCGCCTGAAGCGATTCTCGAGGTGATTATTTTTAATCCGAGGGCTCGACTAAAATTCTGAATATAAAAAATCTGTTTTAGTATTTGAAGAAAAAAAGCTGTGGATGGAAACCGTAGCATGTCACTCACAACTCCGAGAAGGAGTCCATAAACTCCGGAGTTATATTTTTTTTAAATTTGCTAGATAACTACTTCCCTTATTTATTGGAATTTGTATTTTTGTAGCCCAAACTCATTTTGTCGAATGAAAGTTGCAAATGAATGAAAGAGCAACTAATTATGTAATAATTACATGTATTAATTAACTAGCAAATTCCTAAAAAAAAACTCCAAAGTTTATGGACTCCTTGCCGTCCGGAATTTTGACATGCCCTAATGGAAACTATCACTGCTTGTAAGACATGAATGCTTGCTAATGAGACTAAAAAATTAAAAGAATAAAGTTAGAAAGTTACATTTTACGAGCTCTACTGTGAACTAGATTTTTGGCACTTTCTTAAAGATACACGCCATAGCTAGACCCGTTTTCGTTATCTGTCTTGTGTTATACGACCTTGAAAAATTGCTTTAAAACATAAAATCTTTAACCCCGAATTAATATACGCCAAACGTTAACAACAAATACGCCAATGTTGCAGGCAACGATAAAATTTTTAATGCATTCAGATAACCAACCATGAATCATCTAGATTTAAACATTTTATCGCAAATAATGAAAAATTCAATAGGTCGCAGCCTATATGTACGAGTTAGGAGACATTCAGACGGCTTAATAAATAGTTTTTTACATTAAATTCACTGTCGGGTTTGATTCGATCGGCCTAATACTAGGGCGAACAAAAACAGGAATCGCATTTCCCAATTTCAAAATATATTCATTTAAAAAATTTGTTTTTATTACATAAGGCTGCGGCTAGTGGGAAAAAAATTTTTGACGAAAAAAATCGCACGCATTTTAACATTGAGGCGGCTAGTGTTAAAATTTATAAAAAACCAAATTTTTTTTTTGAAAAATTTTTTGCTAGGCATTTCCTAAAACTACCAAAAAACCTTAATTCTCATTTTTTGATATTAGCCGCTAAAATTTTTTTTTTATTTTAGAAATATATTTTTTACAATTTTGAAAAGAATTATTAGCCGCAGCCTAAAGTAGATAAGGTGGGATCATCATAGCAACCTCAATAAATTTTTCAAATAAATCATGATCCACTCCATTTTTAAAATGGTTTCATTGATGAGAATTTGTCATTAAATTTAATTTAAATAGAATTTTAAATTATTTTGTATACAAATTATACGTATAACATTACAGCATGTTATAAAACGCGACGCCAATCTGTTTGTCGCCAAAGCAAAGTCGAGAAATTGTACAAAAATAAACATAATATGATACAAAATTATATACTTGATCCTTAATAACATTGTCACATTAGTAAGAGTAAGCTACAAACAAGTGATCAATTACAAATACTCTTTTCATAATTTGATATTTTTTAATAAACACTAAGTTAAATAAGGGACGGTTTATAAGAGATAGGTGTCCCTATCCAAACAAGGTTTAATAAAAAAAATAAAAAAAATTACGGCAGGTTTTATAACACTTATCTGGTGTCAAATGATTTATTATTAATTTTTTCTGACGAGTCTAACTAGCTTTATCAGTGCTGACAATTTAAAAACCTGCTGTTTAGATAGCTATTAAATTCTACTGAATCCATTGGCGTACCGAAAAGGGGGACCTGCTGCGCTAGCCCATTGCTAAAGGACATTCTTGTGAACCGTTAAAAAATGCAAAAATATTAGGCCTATAAAATTCCACCTCCAAAAAATTTCCCACGTCTACCCCATTCCTTACCCCCTCCCCCTTCCCCTTTATAAAAATTCTGGGTACGTTTTTGACTATCTAGCAAAAAAATTTAGTTTGGAGAGTTATTAGACCATAATAACACATTTGCCACTAATTATTAAAACTCGAAGTTTTCAAATGTCTTAGCAACTTTAGAATTCTAAGAGCCCTACATTTTGTAATCTACCTGTGTATATATCTCGTGTAATTGTCATTTTGGGCTGAATCTTAATATATATTTGTCCCACGTGATTTATGTATTTGATATGTTTGAAGATTTATTAACCATGAAATTATTCATTCAGCATACATAAAGTTTATTTATTCGGTGTAATTAAAAATAATTTATTACGCAGGTCAACAAATAATGGCACAAAAATTTTAAGAAACCATAAAAAAATATATAACCATGATGGCCTTATATATATGGTCAATTCCACCTCAATCCAGCAAGTCCGGGAGGGGTACCCCTTTTGATTTGGCTGAAATTTTGCATGGAGGTAGTATCTAAGAGTATCTCATAATCATAAAAAATTTTTTTTGACCGGAAATGATTTTTGACGAAGATAGGGCAAAAGAAAAAAAAATTGCAAGGTGAATTTTCACATTTGATGCAACTTTGCGAGGTTATAAGTCAAAAAGTATTATAGCTAGAGACTTAATTTTTTTTTTATTTTGAAGAAGACAATAAGGGCTTTCTTGCATGTGGTTATTATTTTAAAATTATTTTTTTGAAATTTTACAATTTTGTAAAGAACATACAATTTGATATAACTAAAAAAACGTATTTTTGAATTTCTTAAAAAATTGCTAAAATACAGTCCTTAGTATTCATTATTAATATGTGAACTCAAAAGTATGGGACCGACTAGACTTTTTAAAAAATTCTAAAAAAAAATTTTTTTTTTGATTTTTAGACAAAAATTTGCTCCCTGTACTATATTAAAATATTTAAAAGTGCCAAATTTGTTTATATATAAGAAGTTAGACATAGGGGCAAATATGTTAGGCTATAACAGTTTTATTAATTTGATTCAAACTATTGTCAATTTTGGAAAGAAAAAGGGAACTTTAGAACAAAAAAATTGGTAATTTTCAGTATTTTACACCTATCTTCTAAGCCGACTTTCTGGGTCACTACCAAACCAATTTGAAAATTTAAAACTGCATTTTATACATAAAACATCACTATATAACGTATATTTCCCCCAACATTTTTTAACGTACCCTTAGCTTTTTATGATATAAAAACCAAAGTTTGCCAGGTTTTTTGAAATTTTAAGGTGTAAAAAATAAAAACTTAAAATTTTTATGCTAATATATGTTAACTTTTACTAGTCATTTTTAGTTTGATGAACAATATTAGAATATATACATAATTCTCAATATTTATCCTCGGCAAAATTCAAAAAATTTGTTAAATTTATTGGATAAAAAAAAATTTAAGAGGATTTTTGAAAAAATAATAAGGTTAAAAAATTTGTAAAAATTAATTTTTTTCTATTAATTAATAGTTTTTAAATAAAACAGCCTCAACAACGTTAAATCTGACAAAAATAAGTAAAATAGAATATATCTGGCCTATTTAGAATATTATGATTAAACAGATTTTCTTTTTTTATGATTATCAAAAAACTTAAAATAAACGTAAAAAGTCAATTATTTTATGAAACATAGTGATATGGTTTTTTGATATTATAACTGCATAAAAGAAGTCAATTTTAGGGTTAAACAACCTTAAATGATTATAACGGGCAGAATTAGCTTCAATGATGAATTTTAAGACTAAATATTAGACCCAATTTAATATAAACAAAATATAGACATTCAGTCTTTTTTACTAATTTTTACAAATGCCAAATAAGTTTTTGAAAGGCTATTTAGAGCAAGGAACACCATATATATCTAACTGACCTTAATAAAGTTTAAAAACCAACAATTTAAGTTCCAATTACATTTTAGTTTTATAATATAGACGCACTAAACCTATTAAAGAAAGAGGAAATATTACTGTTACTTGATTCTATGGGCATATAGATTTGGGCATTGACCTAAAGTTTTTTATAACTAAATGTGTTCCTTACGAGTTTTAACACAAAAATGTGTTTTAATAAATACATTAAATTACTAATTTAATATAAATAATGAAATGATTTAATAATCTCATTTTTTTATAATTTACCTATCTAGTTCTTAATGATTTTCTATACATAACATATATACTATTTTTTTAACACTTTAACAGGCAAAATATGACTGATTATATAGGTTCTAGATATTTTTAGATAATTTTGCCAAAATAATAAAAAAATAAGCTTGCACAGACGAATACAATCTGCGTTAGTTTTTTGACACCTGAAAATTTGCTGTTTTTTGGCAAATTTAGGTATTTTTATTGTAGAATCGTCAAAATCGAGTGAAAAAAGGTGGGGCTATTATATGTTATTAAGCAATATTTCATCTGTAAAATAAATGTTAAATATTAAAAAAAGGTTGGCTGGTTTACCAGAAAGTCGATTTTGAAAACAGGCAAAATTTTCACTTTTTTCGGTTTTAAGGTTCACTTAATTAAATCAAACTATTATGGTCTAACATAATTGCCCATATGTCCTGCTTTTTAAATACTGTCAAATTTGGAACATTGGCATATTCTAATATAGTGCAAAGGGCATAAATGTGTCCCAAAATTAGTGCAAAAAATTGTTTTTTTTAAATTTTGTAAAAAGTCATGCCGGTCCCAAACTTTTTAAATCATATATTTATTAACATTATTAAGGGCCATATTATATAAATTTTTCAGAAAATTCGAAGATACGTTTTTTGAGCTATTTGTGTCTAAACTTGACTTTAATTTTTTGGTAACTTAAAAAAAAATTTTTTAAATATTTTTTGCGTCTAAGGTAGCCCTTGTTACGATCTTCAAAATAAAAAAAAATATGACTCTAGCTACAATACTTTTGATGATACATGCGCGCAAAGTTGCCTCAAATTTTTTTTTTGCAAAAAAATGAAAAATATTTTTGCTCATATTTCGGTCAAAAATCACTTCCGGTCAAAAAAAATTTAGGTTTTTATCAGCACCCAAGGACCCTACCAGTGTACCAATTTTCAGCCAAAGCTGAGACTTCGAGGGAAAAAGTTTGTCGATTTGAGGTGGAATTGACCATATATATTTCGTTTTTCTTAGTTTTCCGGCCTTATTCTTACTTCCGCCCATATCGAAAAAATGGTCTTTTTTGACCAAATTGATAGATCTAAATATACCCTAAAAAGAAAAAATTTAAGAATCTTTTTTTTATATAGAAATCTTTTGTAACTTATATTTATTATATCATCCCTGAGAGCCTATTAACTCCCAATTTAATAAGCTTTTCAAGGATATCTTTAATTTCCCTTGGTATTTCTCGTCCAAACTAAACACGACACCATATATTATCAGTTTTCAATAAAAGTTTTATTTGAAGTCTAATTTTAATAGTTGAGCGGTTGTAAATATGCAAATAAAATTTTCAATTTATTTTTGTTTTTGAATCTTTTTTAGTTTTTTTCTAAATTTTTAATAAGCTGACTAACTATGCTTGTTTGGAAAAAATGGTAAACGGATTTGATATTCCCTGGCAGGTTTGATCTCCGTAGGTAGCTCATAACTTTCAAAAATTTGTTGACCTGTGTAATACAATCTATGTTATAATACTAATAGTTTGCATATGCATAGTTTATTTTTTAAATGTTCATTTCCATTTTAGGGGACAAAACGACCCTTAATAGTGCGTTATAAGGTAAATTTTAAAAATTTCTGAAAGACTCGTCAGTATTAATCTTAATAAGGAAAAGGGTGTACAAGATTAGATTGAGATATTCTTAAGAAAAGATGGCTTTTAAATATTAAACAAGCTAGTCGGGGAATAAAATGTTCAACACAGCATATTTGAAATTATATCGTACCTATTTTACCTCTATTAATTTTTGCCAATAAAACTATTTATTTCTATTATATGTTATTCTTTTATAGTAATTCTAAATAATTAAATTACCTGGTTGCCTATGTGAGGCAATATTAATGTGACCCTAATTGACTTATATGGGCCAATTAAGAAACTACCACCTATTATAAATGTTACTATATTGAACATAAAAGTCAATTTAACTTGAACAAGTGGTCATTTTATGAAATTTAATAAGATTAGTATTATTAATCAATTAAATTTTTAAAACTATTACTAGTATGTTTAAGTAGTTAATCATTTAATTAGCTAATATTATTAGATGATCTAAACATTTGACAAAATTTTATTTTCATTGTTTTACCTTTTTAACTTGTTGTGTCTCCACAAATAAACTCTTAAGCACGTGTTTTTTTAGGGCAATTTGGTCGTTAAAACGGCCAAGGAAGAAGAATTTGTTTTTAAATAAATTTAACAAAAAAACCTGAAATTACAAATTTTATAATTAGCTCAATTTTTAATATAGTAGTATCTTAAAGCTAAATATACATTGCTTTTTTCATATATGTTTGCGCTTAAAAGTCTAAAATCCTTTTATTCTATCGCGGAAAAAAAACTTAAGTCAATGATGTAATAATATTAGAATGTTATTAAAGTGCAACAACTATATTCCAATACGCCCTATTTTGGCATTAAGGTTTAAATGGAGCTCGTCTAATAAATGTATATAAATTATGTAAAACTAGCCAATTATGGCTTAGTAAGGTTTACCTAAGCTGCAATTTGTAAGACAAAGGCGGCTCAAGCGTTGGTCCGTACATAAGGAGCTATAATTCAGGGCTGGGAAAACAATGAGCCAAAAAACTTAGGCTCATTTTTTCTCCTAAAACATAAAAAAAGAAAGGGGGGCAAAAATAAAGGGCCAAAATAAGAATTCAAAAAAAGCCCTTACTAAGAAAAGGGGCAAAAAAACCCCACAAAAAGTGGCTCTTAGAACCCCAAAAAACCCATTTTATGTTTTCTATAATAATTTCAAAAAATTTTGATGGGTGGGTTATTTTTTCTTAAAGCTCCTAGGAGTTTTTTTTTAAGAAAAGGGGCTTTTTTTAAACATGCCCCTTTTCTTTAAGCAAGAAAAGGGGCTTTTCTTTTGCCATTCCCACGAGTTTGTGGGCATTTGGAAAAAAAAACCCAAAAACTTGTTAAAAAAAAGCCCATTTAGTTTTTCTTCCCAGCCCTGCTATAATTTGGATTTTTCACAAAATTTTTGTTATATATAATTCGATGGCCGGACTAAAATAATGAATTAAAAATTTTAAAATCTGTTTTAGTATTTTTCGACTAAAGAATATGTTAGGAAAACCTTTTTAAGATAGCAAGTAAAATTCAGTACAAGCTCTGCTGAAAACTAAATTTTTGGCCCTTGGGTTGAACCCACTATTAATTACCCTTTTTTTCGTGAGACATTTAGTTGTTATAAACTTTTGGTCTATACTTTGTCAAATTCCTATATCTAACATCAACAAAAATAACCGGTTGTGCCGGCAAAGTTAATTCCAAATGCATTTAAATAGTCATGAATCATCTGGTTTTATACATATTGATGCAAAAATAATATTATATATTACAGGCAGGCACATTTTTATGGGCACAAGAATCCTACAAAGTCTCCTATGCTTTCTTGGCATGACTTGGGTTAATAAAAACAGATGGCGTGAGCAGCTGAACCGCCCCTTCCATACTTAAAATTTAAACCTATATAAATGGATTTTAAAATAATTAGGGTGAGATTAAATTTAGCCATTTCTATATTATATATTTTTGTATTACAAGATCCTCCCCATCTAAAAGTTTCAAAATATATTTAAAAATTTTTCAAAATATGAGAATCGTTATTAATAGTTAACATTTAAAAAGAATTTTAAATTACTATGTATGCGTATAACATTACAAAATGTTATATATAAGGCTGACGCCAATTTGTCGCCAACAAAGTTAAAATAATTGTAAACAAAAAAAATAAAATGTGATACATTAAAATTTTTGATCCTAATAACTTTGTCACATTAGAAATAATGCTCTACACATATGTGATCAATTTCAAATATTATAATTTTACAAATTTATATTTATATATAATAAATACGAAATAATTTTAACCATAATTTAAATATGGAACAATAAAACTCAAAGAAGTCTGCTGCAAATTAAACACTTATGGTGTCATATGCCTGACTACAGTCAAAGAGTGTATTATACTATATTTTAATTTTTAAAATGTATCAAGGTGTAATTTTGTAAAGAGGAAATGGCCAAAACAAGTCAACCAATCAGCAGAAAACACTGTATGGGCCATGGAAAAAATGTAGAATAAAAATGCCCCCTTAAAAACTTTTTGGTTTGAGAGTTATCATGTAGAATCATACGCCATCTTAACCAGTCTTAGGGACTGAGCCCTGACAGGTACGCCGTTAGGTGAAAGACTCTGGCCTTCGACTTTTGCCAGCAGGGTTGTAAAGCCTGCTATAATATTTCGGAGAGTGCGGCTTAATTTCAATGGATATATGGTATTGGCTGAGAGGGGCGCTTGATCCTACTGACCCTAGGTATTGTGAACTTCCCCTTGTAATTTCAATGCTCTTCACATTTCCCATAGATCTTTGGATCAATCTAGCCCTTGCAGCACTCAATCTCAACTTTATATCCAACTTCTCACGTCCAAAGAACCGGGGCTAACAACAACAACAACATGCTCTTCACTCAAAAAAATCTAAACCGGTCTGAGGCTGCAATCTCTGCCCCCCCCCCTTCCCCAGGCACCACACCCTTATACTACTAAAGGTATTTATTTATAGTTTATCGAATCTCAGAAATAGCTGAGGAGCTTAGATTGAGTGATAATTTGTTTCGGGGTTCAATGAGTTCACGACACTTGTCATTTATCAAAAACGAAATTTATCACCAATTTTATGTTTTAAGTTAATGGTGTGATTATTGACTTCAATTTTATCAGACTGATATGTTATGCAATAATTTCAAAAAAACCACTTAAATTGCAATGACTCACAATATTGAGCTTCCCACTTTCAGCTCAAAAATACGTCTGCAATTAATCTTTCAAAAAAATTAGCTTTTAATCTGATTCGATGTGCTAAGGTGGTTTATAAAAACTTAAGGCAACCGCTGTCAACTAGCAATCGAAGCTTTTAACTTAAAAGCAACACGCCCTTAGTCAATACCTATTGCATAGGCGTGACTCTCCAAGTAAGGCAAGGGGACAGTGTTTTAACTGACCGGTGATTGACTCTGGCGTTTTGCTTTTGCCGGGTTTGTAAAGCCTGCAAGCTGTAATATTCCAGAGGATATTATGAAAGTGGTAGAGAGCCTTTAATTCCTATGACTCTAGAAATTATGGACGTTTCCGCATAGCAATTTCAGCACTACCCAAAAGAGCGGCCCTACATCTAAATTATATGTTTTGAGTTTTAAGCTTTTTAATAAACACCTTGAAACTCAAAATCTACCATATATCTCACGTAATTGTCAACTTAGGCTGTATATAAATTTTATTGTATTACAAGATGTATTGCTCTAAATCATACCAAGAAATAAAAGGAGAAACTAATAAAAAAAAGTTACTGATATATTTTCAACAATATACAACATTAAATTTTAGCTTAACTAAATTTAAACAAAACGTTAAAAAATGACCGGAACTAGAAAAAAGAATTTATATGCAAAAAAAACACCTGCAATTTTTGTAAAACGATTATTTTCTATAGATTTTTTAAAACATTTCTATTTTATGAGTTTCACTTTACAATAGGAAAAATGAGTAAAAACGGACATTGGAATTTTTTCAACGGATAACACTTGTATGTCAGACAGTTTCAAACTAAGATAGCTTATCTTGATATACTAATATATAATTTAGTGTGCCTATTCTTTTGAGTTACCTTACTTATTCAAGTTAGGTTTTTTTTTGCAAAACTTAACAATAGAGCATATAATATTAACAACTCTAAATGACTTTAAAGGCTAACCATATATTTTGCAAATATATCATTAAGATCCGTGAAGGGATGAACTAAAAGTTACATAAACACTGTACAATATGAAAGTATAAATATCTTCTATATGCCTATAAATAACATATTTAACCAGAATTATTATATAATTAATTGGCTTTGATTTGAAAGGTTAACACAATCAATGAATATTGTTCAAAACATTAAATTATTATCTGTGTTATTAAATTCGGGTAACTTCAGCTGTTGACCCCGCCCGCAGAATTATAAATAAATTTTACTAACACGGCGGTCGGTGATCAAGGTTTTTAGGCCTAAGCTGCTCTCCTCAGATGGTTGGATTTTTAATTCGATGGCGGTCACCCATCCAATAATTCCCGGGCTCACGATACTTAATTTGAGTGCAGAACACAAAATACTTGTATTCGAGGTCTTTCAAAGTTTTTTTCCTCTTAAATTTAACAAGAATAATAACTTAGACTAGAGTTTAAATTGGACCGTGATATTCAAGTTCGGCCCGCCCGACTTATTTTTCAAATAAGGCCCGGCCCGTAATTTAATTTTTGATTTTAGGCCTGTATAAACGCAATTTTTAATATTTTTTATTCACTTCTGTTCTAACTTAGGTCAACAATTTTTGAGAGTTATGAGCTGACTACAGATCCCAACTGTTATCTTAAGGATTTTCCAATCCGTTTTGTGTTTTTTCTAATCAAACTTTGTAAGTCAGCTATAAACATTGAAAATTATAAAACAAATATATATAAAAAAAATTAATTTCAAGACAGTTAACGATTAATCAACTTCTAATTTTATTTTCATTTAAAATAAAATAGCTCCTATTCAAGTTGGGGTGCCAAATAAAATTGTATAATTTTTGACTTTAAGATTTATAAATTTTATTTTTCATCACACAGGTCAACAATTTTTGAGAGTTATGAGTTAACTACAGAGATTAAACCTGCCATTTTAAGGAATATCAAATCCGTTTACCGTTTTACCTAATCAAACTTAGTTAGTCAGTTATAAACATTAAAAATTTAATATAAAAAGTTAAAAAACTAAAAAAGATTCAAAAACAAAAATAAATTAAAATTTTATTTTTGCATATTCACAAAGTTAAATAGTTAAATGTAAACTTCAAATAATATTTTCTAAAAACCGATAATATATCGTGTTGTATTTAAGTTTGGACGCGAAATATTTTGTATTATTTAAATGCCTATGTAAGAGCTCGATATATTAATAAAAAAATTTTTCCATTATTTGTGATTAAAAATATAAGTTACAAGGGATTTTGATATGCAAAAAAGATTTTTAAATTTTTTAGGGTATATTTAGATCTGTCAATTTGGTCAAAAAGGCCATATTACGTTATAGACGGATCTAAGGACCCAAAGACGAAGAAACTAAGAAAAACGAAAAACATATACGAGATTAGGCTATCATGGGGATGCATTCATTTATGTTTTCTTAAATTCACGTTTCTGACATAAATATGTGTTGACCTGTGTTATTTGAGATAAAAACCGTAAGTTACGAGGGATTTTATGGAAAAATATTCTCAAATTTTTTCTGTTAAAAGTATAGGTCGCAAAATTTGTCAATTTGGTCAAAAATTGCCATTTTTTCAATATGGACGTAGCAACATAGCCGAAGGCGAAACTACGAATAACGCAAAATTATGATATAAGGCCATCATGGGGATTTATTTCAATTTTCATGATTTTTTTCTAACTTTGATATTGTCGAAATATTAGGGGTATATTATGGCCACATTAAACTTAACAGATTGATTTTTTTAGAACATTTAGAGTTTAAAAATACTAGAATCTGCATTAAAAAAATATTTACCCAGATTGATATTTTTTTATATACATTTATATGTATAATCTATTTATATCATATAATAAAATATGATGAGGGGCAAAGAAAAGATCGGGTTTTTTGGCGATCAATAATATCATTTTATTTTAGAAAGCGATTTAAATGAATTTATATTAATTGACACATAACCAAGGGAATTGAATATTATAGTTGCTTAACGTGATATGGTAAGGTTTGAGTATATGAGCTAGAGATAGTTGGAACCCGTAGAAAGGGCGGGGCGGGGTCGATTATTATCTATATTCCCTTATAAAAATTTTTTTATTGGTAATATAAAAATATCGGGCCAAATTTATTAATTTGGGCCCCTAAAATAAAACTAAATTCCGGGCTTTAATGAAAAATATGACGGGCAGGGCCTAAATATTAGTGTTTGGTTTGATATTTAATATGAGATAAAAAGCGTAGATGAAAGGAATTGTTTGTGCCACAATAAAGTAAGTACTTTAATTACAAAAATTAGAACTTTTTTAGATAATGGGATTAAAGTTGGGTATTCACGTACCTCAACCACTTGATGTAACTTTTTTTAACACATACATAGTTTATCACATTTGATAAACTTAATTTTGTTTTATAACTATCCTAAAACGCTGAAACCCTATCTTGGGAATCACAAAGTATTGAAGGCACAAAACATAAAAACATACTATTCCACTATTCATATATATTACATATTATAGAAAAAATAAAACATGCCATCTATCCGTTGAAAAAAAATTATGGTTTATATTTGTTTCTGCCATTACTAAGACAGATTTTAGCAAAATAAATAAAATAAAAAGAGGCGAGCAACATTTTTTGAAATATGAAAACGTTCCATAAGATGATTTAATTATACCTGAAATTTAAGTTTAAGCATTTAAAACTGTTTTTTGTTCTATTAAAATTTAATTATCTGTAACACAGTGTATTTGTGTATTTTGTCCATTGGCGTAGGAGAGGAGGGGTTTTGGGGATGAAACCCCCTCCATGCCATATCCCCACCCAAATTATAAATTTTTAGTGCATATCCCCCCCCCCCCCCAAACTAAATACCAATTAAATATAAAATTAAATTACATTTAAAATACCATTAATATTTGGCAAAAATTTTTTTTTGAACCCCCCCCACCCCCCCCCCCCCCCAAGCTTTACAGCTTGCTACGACCTTGATTTTGTCTAACTAAAATTTTAGTGAAAACGGTCAAAATAGGAAAGGTGAAAGAAGTATGAAACACGATATTTGTGGTTGTTCAAATGCATTTTGCAATACCGTCTCGTTGGAAATATTACCTTTTTTGATGTGGAACCTAGAGATCAGAATATCCAAAAGCCGCTCGGCTAGTGTTTTTTAAATAATTATTAACGAGAAGTAAAAAATAAATTTATTTAAGTGTATTACTTTGACACTGCGTATTTTACGGATAATTATAAATCTTAAGCTTAATTTATTAATATTTTTAGATAGAATTCGAGCCGGCCCAGAGTCTAATTTTAAAAACCAAGGCTGAGCCGTGAAAAATTATATGGCCCGTTTGTTAAAGTCACATATCGATTCGCCACATCCAAAAAATTCGGACATTCAGTATAGTTATAAATTTTGTTTAGCAGTAACAACATTTTCGAATAATGCTTGTATTGAATTTAGATTAAAAAAAAAACGATTTAAGACAAAACGCCAATAATCATATGGTGAGGTCTCGCTGCCTTGTGACCCAAAGGTGCGAAGCTTGCAATTATATTAAAAAAAGACAAAATTATGCAAAAATAAAAATTTACTCGTTTATTGCTATTAATTAAATTATATTTTTTTACATATATTTTGATTAAAGTATTTATAAAAAATTGCAAGTTTGTATTTTAATGTTTTGCACTTTGAGATTTTGCTTTTTTTTTGCGATTAATTTTCTTTAAATATTATTGCGTCGTTTCCTGTTTTTGGCCAAGCAAAGAATTTATGGGAGAATTACAATAAATTTAATGAGTGAGGATATATTGCCAAAACACCGCACATGGATCAACGATTTACACATTACATTTAACCACGATATGTACAATTAATCCTTAATTGCTATCGAGGATTTTTGCATGGCCATTGTCAACCTTCCTTTGACTCAGCCTTTTAAACGCATCTGATTTAGTTAACATTGTTGTAAATGGTGAATTACAATATGATACTGTGGGAATGGCAGCAATAATCGGTATCTCCCAGTGATGGATGAAGAACAAATAATTGATAGAATGGCAAAACATAAAATCAATTTACGCCAAAAAGAATTTTTTAAAATCTATTATGGAACGACGAATTCTATGCATACAAAATATATTTTTAAACCGAGAGCGAAAAATTCACAACTTGCAATATAAAACGCCCATGCCTTGTTAATTTGGGCCCGGCCTTAAGAAAAACAAATGCGTCGGGCGGGACGAATTTCGATCCGGTTTATACTCTAACTCGTATAAATAAAATTATTTAGCAAAATAATACACTGACCATACGTTTTTGTTTATCGACGCAATAGGCAGAATGTTAAAATGGACATTTTCTGTAGGGTTACATTTTATATACTGAATTATATGACAATATTTATAAAAGATCCAGAAAAATCAATATTTTCTTTCTCTCATCATGTATGAGGAAAAAAAATGATTGCAAAAAAAGGGAGGGACGCCACCATACGAACTTGTCCATATGGTTGCGGGAAAATGGTACTTTTTCGCGCGCGTTCACGTCCCTTTTTCCTAATGGATCGATCTTTTGTGTAATATATTTAAAGGATTCCGCAGAAAAAGGCATTTTTCCTTTTATACAATCTTTCGCCATCATAATATTATTACTACCGTGAGAAAAAGATCTGATGGACTGTTACTAAATAAGGGAAAGATTGGTTCATTAATCCTTATTTCGTGACTTATTTTAAGCTGTTGCGGATGTATTAACAATGTGAAAACGTTGTTTTGGCCACATTCAAAAAGATTATTTTGTTTGAAAATTTTTAAGAAATTTTATAATTTTATCATAAGAAATATATTTTTTAAAAGTTACCGAAATTATTTATTTTAGCACCTAAACTAATTTTTTTTCGAATAAAAATTTTAAAAAGTTTTAAAAAATTTTTTTTTTGGAGAATTCGTAGAAATATATTTTTTTTTATAAATAAAAGAATTTTTCATTTCGACATAATATTTTATTTTGTTTTTATTGGGTTTCATTTCAAATTTATTAGAACATAGATTTAATCTTATCTACGTTCCGGTTAAAGATTACCTAACGGGGTGAGATTTTTCAAAATTGTCCTTTTTACACAAAATTGGGGCGTTGTTTGGTTGCAAGAGGTCAGAGTTCAAAGACTATGTTCTGCCGGCGGAAGCGGAAAATTTGGAGTGACATTTGGGTCGAGGCCCATATTTATGTCAATATCATTAAAAATTTATGCCCGTATTTCAGGCAGACTATATTTATCTCGAATGGGTGATATCCATTGCCCCGTTAACGTTCGGGATATAAGTGTCAAAGCCCTAACGGGTGCGGCGGCCTCAAAAAAGACGAGGCCGTGAGGAAGTGGCTTTTAGCAGGTAACCCTGCATGCACCGGTAAATTTTTAGTGAAATACGGACATCATTGCGGTTAATTTAATTCACCATATCAACATACCTTTATCTCATTTACGCACTGATCAATCTGTTATTCTTAAAAATTACTGGCGTATTTGATGATCCCATTCCCAGTTTATTTATAGGCTAGATTTGGGATCAAACGAGCAAATTTTTCCACCTCCTTACCAAAAAAAAAAAGATTTGCCCGTTGATTATAACCTTTTTTTTTTGACAAATGCAATGCATATTAAAAAATCTGGACCGCGTATTATTCAACTCTTTATTAAGTCCTATGTGTTCAAATTAAATTAATTTTTAAAATATTTCATATTTTATAAATTAAAAATATCCTTAAAATGACTATAAAAATTATTATAAAAAAATTTAAAAAAAAAGAGATTTATCTAAAAAATAAACATTTAATAAATCTTATCTTTTTTGACCCGTTAAAACAGCTGTGACAAAGCTTTTTACCTTAATTTTTGAATTCTTATCGATTGCATGAAAAATTTATTTCATTTTAGAATGTTAAAAAAAAGGTCATATCTTTCAATTTATAAAAAATAAGGTTTTATGGACATTATAAAAATTATTATCAGGACCATATCTTTCTATAACAATAGTCGGAATATATTTAAAAAAAATTAATTAACCTGAATTAATACAATACTTTTTGTAAAATTTTTAAATTATGTGTAATAAGGTAGGGGAGGCGGCAAAATCACAATTTTCTTTGAAATATTAATAATAAAAATTTATAAAATGTTAAAAAAATTGAATAATCACCACTTTTATAATATAATAACTTAATTATTACAATAACAAATATTAAAATATTCCATTTTATTCAATATTATTACATTGAAAGTGCATGATTAAGATTTAAAGAGTTTTAATAAGCGGTCTTTTTGCGATATCAATAATCTTATCATGAATTTTGTTTTCAATCAATAATTTAAATCATATAGATGCCATCTGTTTACACCTGAAAGGTGATGCTAATGTTACCTGGTCGTCGTTGTGCGGTAAAAACAAAGCTTTCTCTTTTATGATAATATATACATGAGAAACAACATTTAAATTTTTGTGGAAAGCGTTAGATTAGAATAGAAGTTTGTAATTGTATCGTTTATTATTACTTAAATTAATGATACCTTTTGATATAATATTTTTATTAGATAGGTCTGATTAATGATGAAACATTATTATCGAGGCTTGCCAATTTGATTAAAAATTTGAGAGGTTATCTCCAATCTTAATTATTAGTATTTATCATAAGTAAATAAAAGTTTTAAAAGAAATTTATAAAAGAAAAAAATAAATTTAAATTTAAAAATTTTAAAAAATAAAGCAAGTTTGACCGCGCCCTGACATAAAATCTGGCAGTAAAATGACATGTAGTTTAAAATTTTGAATGCAAGTTGGGGTAAGGTAAGTTATGTACTCGAGTTAAGAAGCAACGTTGAGTTGATTATTGGTTGAATGGGTGAGACCGACAACGGCCGTCATCCATTTTTTTTAAGAGCCAAAGTCCAAAAACTTCTGTCACCGGCCCATTGTGATAAATCTCATTTAAACACCTCGAGGCTATTTGTTGGAGAAGTTTAAAGATGCCCAGCCCTGACCGGTAAGCCTTCCGCTCGAGGCGTAAAAAGCTTGGAGGAATCACAAATTTTTATGAAAGCTTCCGCATTATAATATCATGACAAAATTTTGTATACTTCAGCCCGAATGCAAATTTCTTTTTTCCAATTTTTTAGTCCGGTTGCCGTGATCAATGCGCTAAGAAACTAACAAATTTGCATCTCCTAAACTGGCTCTCTAAAGCACAAAATTACTGAAAAAAAAATCTAATATTTAACAAGATTCCTTAATTAAATATTAGTTGTTCTTTCTAAAAATTTTCAGCCGACAGATATTGATCGTAGACTCTCTTACTAAATTACATTATTCGATTTATTTAAACTAACCTATTCCCTACTAACATTTTTGCCCAAAAAAAATTAAATGGAACTATTGTTTTTATGGTATTTCATCTTAAAAATAAATTACCTGGTAGCGCCCAGGTGAAGCAATAATAATGTAACCCTAATTGACTTAAATTGGCTGATTAAGAAGCCTTACTATAAATGGTAGTTTGAGCATAAAAGTCAATTTGAGTTAATATATAAGTGGTCATTTTATTGAATCTAATAAGATTATATGTATTATTAACCAATTAACTTTTTATGCCTATACTTAATGCTATTATGTTATTAAACTATTAAGGGACTTAATTACCCTTTATTATTGTGTGTTATAGACAATCAACCAAATTACCTTTTTTTTCAGCTTTTTAACTGGATCCCTTCTTCTGTGGTCCACGTTTAAACTCTGAAGCAAAAGTTTTTATGGCAATTATGTCGTTTAATAGAGCTTGGCCAAACAAGAAAAAATTTATTACGACATTTAAAATGCGTAAAAATCATTTGAAATTATCAAATTGACTCCAAAATTAGCTCAATTTAAAAACTTTTTACATATATGTATGTATAAGCCATAAAAATATTTTACTTTTCTCTCTATATATATACTTACGCTTAAAAGTCTAAATTCCTTCTCATATATATCCTGTAGGTGGTTGATGAAAAAAATAATAAAATAGTGTAATTAGAGTGCAATTATTATATTCCAAAATACGTCTTATTTGAACGTTAATTACTAAGCAGCTCAGGCCCATTATCAAAATAGCCAATCAGAGCTACTCGAGGTTTTTCCCAAAACGGCGATCCTTAATATAAAGGCCGGTCGATTGGATTTTGCCTCACCTGAGAGTATCTGAAGCGATTCTCGGGGTTCGACATCGGAAAAATCGACTAAAACTTTACATATATAAATTGTGAATCTAATATTCCGTCATGGTGAATCCAACATCTGACCTTTTGCTTGTGAGATATGGATGCTTGCCATTGATACTAAAAAATATAAAAGAACTTATGTGAAGAAAGCTACAAAGTATCAGTAATATGAGCTCCTCTATATATTTTTGGCACTTTTTTTTAAAGAAACGCGCTAGCTAAACCCGAATTTTTTGTTATCTGTCTTGTTAGATCTAAAAGAAGTGTTTACACTTTTGGATTTTTGACCCCAAAATATTATATATGTCACGATGTCTAGCAGTAATAACAAATATGCGTGCAGACAACAATAATTTTAAATGCATCGAATAACCATGAATCATCTGGATTTAAGCCAGGGGCGTATTGAGGGGGTTCATTCAAAAGGGGGCAATTGCCCCACTTTAGATTTTTTTTTTTAATTTTAATGATGCAACCAGCGGTTGATTTTATATAGCAAACATAAAAAAGGGGATAGAAATCAATAAAATTGGTAATTTTTTGGAAAATATGCAACCTTTGAAAATAATTTTGCAAATAAAAGATAAATACATTAAAAAAAAATTTATAATTCCTGCCCTCCAAGAAATTTCTTGCCCCCCTTTAGAAAAGTTTCTGCATTCGCCCCTGATTTAAGCACTTTGTAAGAGCCTAGGCTAAAAACCTAGGTCGCCGGCGTGCGTGCAAATCTTACTATATAACCCGTCGGCAATATTAATTGCTTTGCTCGGGTTAAAGAGTCAAAGCCCTAACGGGTATGGCACCCCTTAGTGGGGAAAGGTATGGAGGAAAGCTCAAACCAATTGTTTGTTTTTTTTATTGCTTAAAATTCCAATCGTAGCCTAATATAAATACTAGTTAGAGAAACCGCTTAATAAACAGTTTATTCGTACATCTATGGATTTTGGCCTAATACGGGCTAACAAAAAACCGGTGGTAAACCGCCTTTCCCAATTTTTAAAATTTAAAATTAAATCTTAATTCATTCATCTAAAAAATTTGTTTTTTCTACAAAATGTCAATGTGTTGGGATCATATTTAGCAAACTCATTATTTTTTTTCCATATAAATCATGGTTCATTCAGTTTTTTAATAGTCTCAAAAATATGATGAGAGTTTTAAATTATTATGTATACAAATACGTATAACGTTACAGCACGTTTTTTATAAGCTGACGCCAATCTGTTTGTCGCCATAACGTTATACAAAAATAAACCTCATATGAAACAATAAATTTGATCTTCAATAACTTTGTCACATTAGAAGTAAGAGTTAAGTTCCAAACAAGAGATCAATTTTATCAAATTTAACATAATATCTATCTTTCCATAAATAATTGATATTTTTAGCAAACATGACGAAGTTTATATAGGGATGGTTGCATAAATAGGTCCCTATCCAAACAATGTTAAGCAAAAAAACTAAAAAAAATTCCTGCTGGTTTTACAACATTTTGTGGTGTCGAATGCCATACAATAAATTTTTCTGACTTTAGCTTAAAGAGTACTGGCCTGCTGTTTACACAGCTGTTAAATTTTACTAAATCCATTGGTACACCGAAAAAGGGAACCTGCTGCGCGCGCCCATTGCATACTAAATCCAGGCGTAGGGTGGGCTCACGCAAGTCCTTGCCCGCTATGATCTTGTCGTCCAGGTAAACTGAAAAAGATTAAAATGTAATTAAAATGCAATTATTATATTTGAAAATAAGTTTAATTTGAAAATTACTAAGCAGTCCCAATATTATAGATTTATATATAATTAGCGAGAATTAGCATAGTAGGACTTCTTGATGTTTGCTAAAACCTGGGGAAAAAAATAAAATGGGCTTTTTTTAAACAAGTTTTTGAGTTTTTTATTTTAAATGCCCACAAATCGTGGGCATGGCAAAAGAAAAGCTCTTTTTCTTGCTTAAAGAATTAAGGGGCATGTTTAAAAAAAGCCCCTTTTCTTCAAAAAAAAAATCCTAGGAGCTTTAAGAAAAAATAACCCATCATTATTATAAAGAAAAATCAAAATTTTTTGAAATTATTATATTGAATACAAAAAATGGGCTTTTTGGGGCTCTTTTTTAGAGCCACTTTTTGTGGGGTTTTTTTTGCCCCTTTTTTTAGTAAGGGCTTTTTTTGAATTCTTATTTATTCCCTTTATTTGTGGCCCCCTTTCTTTTTCTATGTTTTGGGGGTAAATGAGCCAAAGTTTTCTGGCTCATTGTTTTCCCAGCACTGGCTAAAACTGCATTCTAAGACAACGCCAGGTGGAGGATGTGTTTGACAATGGCGTGGTTGGTTTCCACTTGAGGGAGCCTGTAGAATTTTTATGGGGTGCCAGAAAAAGTGGATTGACCTTTCATTCTAAAAACATCTGTGCTTAAAACGCTTGTCGGGGCACAATTCTTTATTTTAGGAATCAAACCGAAGTCTTTTGCACGTAAAACAGGAATGTTTGCCATGTGAAGAGGATAGTACAAGAAGCTAGGAAGTTTCTGTGCGACATTCACTTTAAAATAGATTTTTGGTGCACTAAGAAAAAGGCAATTGCTAGACTATCGTTATTCACTACCTTGTGCCGTCCGACATTAACTAAAATGCTTAAAACTTTTTAGGTCTATGTTTATATTCTAAATTCCTATAACTAAAATTAACAAAGAAAAACGCCAACTCTCGTTAAAATGTATCCAAAACCATATATCGTCAGGAAAATTTAATATATTTTGGTGAAAAATAAAGTTGAATTTGGCCGCAGCCCTTTATGGGCATATTGAAACTTTAAAACCCCATGTTTCCCGGTACGTTTTAACTTGACCAAACAACCCTAAAAGAGATGAAAGAACAGATGGGAGACTAAATCGCCCCTCAAAATACTTTAAAAATTTGTTTTTACAAAAAAATATGTGAGGTAGTGGAATAAAATTTAGCACCTTTAATATCAATTTTTACAGGTAATTTATACGTTCAGTTCGTTAAAATGTTTTAAAAAAAATGAATTTTAATTAAAATTGGTTTGAGGTTTCCCCATACCTTTCCCCACTTAGGGGTGCCATACCCGTTAGGGCTTTCCGAGCAGAGCAATTAATATTGCCGACGGGTTAAATAGTAAGATTTGCACGCACGCCGGCGACCCAGGTTTTTAGCCTAGGCTCTTACATTTAGACATATCGTTTAAGACCTACTGCCTAAGTAAGCCACTCAGAAGCTTTCAAGTGGTTACACATGTATGCTATTTTTCCGAAGAAAAAAGGCACTGTGCACGGATTCGAACTCGCAACCTCCTGCGTTTAAGGCAGAAAATTTGCCACTGAGCTATCTGAGCCGACCAAATAAATTTTAATAAAATTTGACTTGGTTAGGCCACGTACAGAGTAGGGTTTTTACTTTCATATAAAATTCAATTTTTTTTGTAAAACTTTCAAAATATATGTTATTATCATACGCACATGAACATGTCTTATTATATACGACAGGCTAAATAGATGCTTTTAATACATATCGGGCAAATACTACTATATCAGCTGTTAAATGATTCTCGGCGGGGTATTTAATGTTATTTAACATAACGAACATGAAACAAAGACACCCATAGATATAGCTGGTATATGTGAGTTATTATGGTAGGAGCTTATAAATACAACAATTTTTTAACGAGTCAGCCGTTGGGGTCTCCAGTTTAGATACAACCGTTTCAATCGCTCTTTTAGTGATTTGTCGGGCGAGGAAAACTTATAATTACCGGATAGGGCCTAAAGATTTTCCTATCTAACATTTGGCATTCACATATATCAAAAGAAAGAGTTAAGCGCTTTAAGCCAATGCGCCTAGTTTGCTCTCTTATGGATATAGCAACAATCTCTTTCAAAAAATTTAACAAATGAATAACTCTAGCTTTCGACTTTTGCCAGAGTTGTAAAGCCTGCGTGCTGTAATAGTCATAAAAATGCGGTGCACATCGATACTATTTTTACATAGATCAAGGAATAAACCATTTGCATCGTTACAGAGTGACGAAGTGACGGAGACACTCTTAAAATTCTGGTGACCGTTATGAATCGCTACCGCATCGCAATTTAAATGCTCCTTTCCCCCACAAAAATTACTTTTTATATTTAATATTAGCCCAATAAAAGGTTGAAAGGAGGTGATTTTTTAGCAGGTACTACTCCTAACCCTGCATGCAACGGGGTTTTTAATGAAATAAGGACATCAGTGCAGAAAATACTACCATATCAACGTACCTTTACCTCATTTACGCACTGATAAAGTTGTATTCTTCTTTAATTATTGGTGTATCAGTATGATCCCAATCTCATATTATTTAGAGGCTAGCCTTGGGATCAAACGAGTAAATTTTCCCACCCCCTTGCCAAAAAAAAGGGCAATTGCAAAATGAGTTTTTATTTTTGTATAATTTTGAAAATCATAGAATTTTAATATTTTATTTTTTTATTTTCTTTTTCTCACAAAAGTGTTTTATGCGCTTAAGAGACTCAGGGGCAGCGCCGCTTTTTATTCTTTTTCATTGCTAAATACGCAATGCCCTCTATTATAATAAAACTATATGTTATTAGTTGCATAAAAACCTCCTTAAGTTTTGTCATAAACATAAAATCGAATTAGAGACATATTCTCAAGTAATTGTCATTTTAGGCCTGCCTGAATTCTATTTTTATATTTAATATTGCACTTTAGAAATTGATGGAGTCAAAAATGCGAAAAAAATTCCCGAGAACTTGTCAAAATACAACATTTATGAAATTCCAGGTTGACTAGGTTTAAAATATAACGTTATAAAAATTAACCGGAACCTATTAAAATAAAAAGAGGAAAAAAAATTGGTGAAAATAAAATATATAAACACCTGCATCCCTAACTAAATTTTTTAAAATTTCATAAAAAATTTATCATTTTCCATATATTTTTCAAAAAATTTCTCACTCTACAAATAAGAAAAACGAGCATAAACGGAAATTAAGAATTTTGTCAACGGATAGCACTTGTGTTAAAACAGTTAAAAAATGACTAAGATTGCGCTTATCTTGATATACCTGTATTATGCACTTTGAAAAAGGCCTATCCTCTATTTTTTGTGAGTTAATCTTCGTACCAAAAAGTTTAGAGCTTTGTTTGCAAAATTTAACGAAAAAAAACGAATTTAAAAGGGAACCGTTAAAGGAACTTTATTTTCATATGTTTGTGCAAAAATACCTTTTAAATTTTGATTAAGGATTCGAACATCATAAGAGTTACATATCTGTTATGTGTACACACCTGTATAATATATAAAAAAAAACCTGATTTTACAAAATTCTCAAATAATTTTTAGATTATATTCGGAGAATCATAGAGTTAAATGAAAAAACGAGTGGTATTCAAGCATACTTCCCGGCTTAATCGTTCGGGCCTTGCCTGTTTTAGCTATATGATTGATTTCGAAGAATTATTTAGTAACTGTAGTTGTTAGGTTTCCAGGCTTAAGCTATCAAAAAACCGGACTGTGGGTTGGCTCACTGTTTTAGTCGATTACTTTATTTTTGTTGATTTACGATCATCCATCTTATATTTACTTAGCTCTGCCAAATATTATCAATAATAGGAATTTGAGTTAATTGATTTTTAACACGGCCATGCATGATACAGCTAGTGTTATTCAATTTATTACATTTTCATCCAGAAAAAATTAGTTTACAATTAATTGCCAACTAAGCCATCAGTTTGTATCATTATTTAATTTTTAGTCAAAATAAACCTAAAACAAATTTGGCTTAATAACATGATTAATTACTTAGCCCAGAAAATAACGCTGATTCTTAATCTAACTGATCCAATATAAAAACAGTTCGTTTATCGACTCTCACAATTTTACAATTTATTTACATTTTGACGTTAAAATTTATCAAAAATAAATCTATTATTCCGGCACTCCAAATATTGGTTTTTAACACTCATCTAATTACTAACCGGGCTCAACGTAGCTTAACATGAATTGTAGAACACAATCGCATGCGCTTAAGGCCGTTAGACCCAAAAATTTAGGATCTAACTTACAGTATATACGGGAGATGTGGATTAGGGTTTCTAAAATCAGATTAATGAATTAAATATATTTCTATTGGAATGAACTGACGGGTATTTGGCACTCATAAATACAAGCTGCTACTATCATTTAATTTAGCTACATCTCTAACTATGGCAAACATTGGAATATTATTAAATGTAAATATTTACTCAGTTTTTTTGTCGATAAAATTTTGAGTCAAGCGTCAATTTTTATTTTTTGGGAGTTTTAACTTCGCCGCCTCCTTAGCAACTTCAAGGTAGGAAAGAAGGCTAAATTTGGAGAGAGGACATACAGACGAAACAATCGTACCTTTTTTGCTAAATCTTTATTCGGGTTTTCAAAATATTATTTTTAAATTTTTTCTAGGTATATTTTTTTAAAAACTGACAAAATTTCTGCAAAAAATTTGTACTTTGTGTTATTTTCTCAATGTGCGCTAAAATATTATAATTTTTTTAATTTCTGGTTTTACCCATGACCGGATGCAGTCATGAGGGATTATTTTTGAATCCATAAATTGCAAATACCGTTCCTTTATACAAAACTATATAGTTAGGCAAGATTGACTAAAGAGCCATGAATAAATAGATAAGATGTTAATTACTATGAAGCCATAAAAAATGTTTGATAAGAAAAATTTAATACTTTTTAAGATATAAGGGTTTAAAATTGGGGTATTCACATACCTTCACCCATGCAATTAATGTAACTTTTTTTCACATGGACAACTGCAAATTGACAATATTTGATTATTCTCATGCTTTGTTTAAGATAGTTTATCAATTACTAAAACGTTAAATTACCTGTTACAGAGTAAAAAAACACGACATATAAAACTGTATTAACAATGATAAATATTTTTAATTGAAATATTTATTTGTAAAAAGCGCCATCTATCTACTATAAAAACATTGGCTATTGTGCCGAGACTAAAACTTTATAACAATTTGTGAGGAAAACGAAGATATTTTTTTTTAATAAAAACATCCTATTACCACGTTTTTGGGTTTTATTTTACAATTAAACATCAAAAGTTATTACCAAAAACTAAAGCAAAATTATATTTAAAATTTATTTCCCCGCGTACTTTGGATTATTAAACCTTTTAACAGGTTAATTCGATATAAATTGAAATGGAAAAGGTTGAGGAATGGGTCATTTAAATGGAAAACTTTTGTGGCGTATTTTTTTTTTTTTTGAAAAAAAAAAACACGGAGGGGGAGGGGAGATAAAAATTAAAATTTAAGCTTTTTATCTAAGACAAATAAGTTAGCATCCAAACTGGAAATTTGCTTTAAAGTATTTTAACAAATAATTTGTAAAAAAATAAACAAATATTAAAAAAATAATTATTATGTGCTTAGGAGCGTTTAATTAATTATCATATAACCTTTAAGTGCCCCTAATAATTTAGAGTAACATATGTTTAAAAACATTTTGTTCTTTATATATCAAGTTATATTTTTTTACCGGACAAACGCTTTTTACCAACTTTTTAATTATTGTGTTACCTAGTGGAACGTATAAAACTTAGTAAAATAATCGGAAAAATCAATATTTTTATAAAATTGTTAATTTTGCCATAAAAAAAAACAATATTTGAGATTTTTGCCTTAAAATTCTCAATTTTCTCCATTTTCAAATATTATTGTGTCTCTCCCGCTTCCTGTTTATGTTTATTACAAAAATTGAAACGACTTTCTTCCCTATCACCCCCTTCCCGGAAACAATTTTTTGGGCCATAAACATTCAATATTAAAAACTGTCACCAAGGTCATGATGCTTTGCATCAGTTTAAGCTTATGGGGGGTCCGGCTGGGGCGCCGTAAATAGCCCCTGTTTATTTACTCAGGGTTTGGTGCTAAGCCTTTTTAAGTCGATAACATATATATTTTCGGAGCTCGAATCTTAAAAATGGGTAAAGATTACATGTCAAAAAACATGTTTTTTTACTAAAATTCTCTACAATATTTTTACAGTCTCCTTTCACAAACGAAGAATGTGGTCTAAAAGGTTTATCGGTTGTTCACGTAAGGGGATGAACCGATGGTATATATAAAAACCCGCGAGATTCGAGATAGTTTATAAACTTTTTAAAAATACCAAAAATTTTTTTAAAAAAATTTCTCGCATTATCAAAGGACAGAAATGAAACTTTTCGTATTCTTACCCCTTTCATGCCTCGTTTTGCTTAGCATTTTAGACACCGGGTCG
Organism: Acutogordius australiensis; assembly: GCA_030555515.1. Taxonomy (NCBI): domain Eukaryota; kingdom Metazoa; phylum Nematomorpha; class Gordioida; order Gordea; family Gordiidae; genus Acutogordius; species Acutogordius australiensis. The sequence continues at coordinate 1,510,204 of CM060244.1, read as the reverse complement.
TGCTGGTCCTTTTTCAGCAGTAAGAAATCTCCAAATCAACCCGCAAAAGTTAGCAAACAGCCTGCAAAAATATCTATCAAAGCTGCCCCAGTTCTAGGCCGGTCCGCTAAAAAATCCGTATTATTTAGGAGTACTACCCTAAGACCTGTCAAAACACCTAAACCCGCCAAAATTAAAATCACTAAACCCGCAAAATCTAAAATTGTTAAAAAACCCATTAAGGTGACCAAGAAGCCCGTTATAACTACACCGGCCAAAGTTGCTATTACTACGAAGAATCAGCTCATTCCCAAGGAAGAAGCCATCGTTGTCCCAATCAATGCCGCCCATATTAACAATTCTCCTCCAGCAGCTACGATAACTGTACCGGCTCTCGAAGGTGATGAGAGTAGTGAAGATGTAACATTTGAAGCTACCGACAGTACCGTTGCAATCGAACCTGAAATTAATGTAGAAAGTGAAGATGTTGAATTAACTGGATCTGGTGATGTAGCCCCTGATATAAGTACAACAACTATCAGTAGTTCTATCATCAAAAAAAATGGGAAGAAGCCCTCTAGAGCCTCGAAGCGTAGAATTAGTATTAATAATGATGGAACCCCAAGACTCAAAAAGAAAAATAAAGGCAAAAGCACTGGCAAATCAATGGCAAAAGGTTATACATATAAATTACTAATTGGTGTGTATTTATGTTTTTTTTTCTATAGAGTGCGTTTAGAGTGCATTTATTTTTATAAATAATTATATTTCTAAAAATTTATTACATCAAACATTAATTGATTTTTTACATTTTTTCTTACACTCTAAAAAGTTTCTCTTATAGTTTGAATGTTGCAAAAGGTTTTATCGTTTTATTTAAATCATTTAACAAATTTTTATTTTCATAGGCGCCGTCAAATTACTCAACGAAATAGATCCCGAAGCCATGAACGCGTTGTTTAGCTCAATCAGAAAATTATTTTAATAAAATAGAACATCTAAAAAACCGAAGACTTACCCCCAAATTAAAGATTCATATTCGAAATTAACCAATTTATATATTATTTCATGTATAAAAATTTTAAAGTTTTTTAGGGGGAAATTTAATTTTAAAGATTTGTGATTAGTGATTAAACATTTGTTACAACTAATAAAATTTCTAACCACATTTTGAGATTTCATGGAAACAATATAATTCTAAATGTATTTTACTTGTGTTTCATAATTATTATCTATGCAAAATTTTTGAAAGATTTGATCAAATTAGATTGCTTGTGTATATTACACAGTGCTAAATAATTTTGAATTATGAGCTAACTTTAGAGATCCAACGATAAATAATGTCAAAAAAAACACGGAAAAAGAAACAAAAACAAAAAAAACAAAAACTGTTAAATTCAACCTTCAAATAATAACTTCATTAAAAATTGATAATTAATTGGGGGTCACATTCAGGTTGGGAAATGCCAAATATATTTATCTCTTGAAGGTTGATGCAAAAGTTCGTTTTACTTAAAAATTTAATTTGTCATAATTTGAGATAAAAAATATAAGAAGTTACAAAGGATTTTATTACAAAAAAAAAACTCCGTAGTCACAAACGTGGTAATTTTTGGCATTTTCATAATTTCATGTTTAGATTAGAGGCGGAAAAAATTGGAAGAGAAGGATAAAAAAATGGACTTGATGGTATATCAAATAGTAATTAATATTTAGCCAGAGCTGGGAAAAAACCCATTTTTCGACTAAACTCATATTTTTGTTTTTTAAAAATTTAATGACAGATTAAAAAAATCAATTACAAATAAATACAGAATATAAGCAGAAAATCTTAAATTTCGTAAATATTTTCTTGATTAAAGCTAAAACCCTTTATTTTTTCTAATTTTCGAAAATTAAAAAAATGGGTTTGACCCAAAAATGGGCATTTTCCCAGCTCTGTATTTAGCACGATCTTAGGAGCCTGAATTTAATTTTATTACCTTGCCATAACCATCCTAAATTACAGAAGAATGGTATAAGCTATAAAATATATTTATGTATATATGAAATGGTTATAAACGTATATACCCAGACCTATTTCACTGTTATAACTCGTCCTGTGAGTGGTCCAATGTTATATAGAGCCACTACGTAGTACCTTATTAACGGCCCGCATGTAACATTAAAGTCATCATAATTAAGGCATGTCAAAACTCCGGGAGTCGGGAAGGAGTCCATCAACTCCGGAATTCCGGATTTTTATTTTTTTGGAATTTGTTAGTAAACATTAACTTATTGGAAATATTGGAATTTGTATTTTTGAAGTCAAAACTCAGTTTTGTTGCAGCTAATTATATAATAATTACATATACTAGCAAACTTTAATAAAAACCCGGAGTTTATGAAATTATTCCAGACTCCGGAGTTTTGACATGCTCTAATCATAATGTGTTAACTAATACACATAACAAAATATAGAAAATAGTTATTGGATATCAAGCTGTAAAATATTTTTGTAACGGATATCAATAAAAATTACAACTTACTCCTAAAAGGCGTAACAAAGTTTTGCGACCGCCCGAATCCCAAAATATTCTTTTCAGCTTAATAATACAGGTCAACGAATTGTTTAGGGTTATGATTTAACTAAACAGATTATTGTCAATCTATGTACAGGTTAACAATTTTTTGAGAGTTATGAGTTAACTACAGAGATCAAACCTGCCATCATAGGGAATATCAAATCCGTTTACCGTTTTCCCTAATCAAACTTAGTTAGTCAGTTATAAACATTGAATATGTTAGAAAAAAAGGTTAAAAAACCAACAAGATTCAGAAACAAAAGTAAATAGAAATTTTATTTTTGCATATTCACAATAGTTAAACTGTTGAACTTAAACTTCAAATAATATTTTCATTAAAATCCGATAATACATCGTGTCGCATTTATGTTTGGACGAGAAATATTTAGTATCATCTAAATGTCGATGTAAGAGCTTGATATATTAATAAAAAAATTTTTCCATTATTTGTGATTAAAAATATAAGTTACAAGGGATTTTAATATGCAAAAAAGATTTTCAAATTTTTTCTTTTCAGGGTTTATTTAGATCTGTCAATGTGGTCAAAAATGACCATTTTTCGTTATAGACGGATTTAAGGAGCCAAAAACGGAAGAAACTAAGAAAAACGAAAAACATATACGAGATTAGGTCATCAAGCGGATGCATTCTTTTATGTTTTCATAATAATCTCGTTTCTGACATAAATATTTGTTGATATGTAATACTAACATGGCCGACCTTGATTAATGAAAGAGTGGTTCCATTTAAAGCAAACCCTTTTAATTAGGAAATATTTCTCTTTACGAACAGCGTTGAATTTGATGGTGAGGCTTACCGTGTAACCAGTGCTCCCCAAAACATAAAAAAAGAAAGAGGGCTTAAAGGGCCAAAAAGAATTTAAAAATAGCCCTTACTAAGAAAAGGGGCAAAAAAAACCCCACAAAAAGTGGCTCTTAAAAAGAGCCCCAAAAAGCCCATATTATGTTTTCATTCAAAAAAATATGATTTTTTCTTTATAATAATGATGGGTGGGTTATTTTTTCTTAAAGCTCTTAGGAGTTTTTTTTTGAAGAAAAGGGGCTTTAAGGGGCTTTTCTTTTGCCATGCCCACGAGTTTGTGGGCATTTGGAAAAAAAACTCAAAAACTTGTTAAAAAAAAGCCCATTTAGTTTTTTTTCAGCCCTGCGTGTAACAATATAAGGATTTTGCAATCGACCTTGTGGTATTCCTGGTTCGTTAAACGTAACTGTTAGATGTACATATAAAATGATATATTGTAAAAAATCGTTAAAAAAAATAAATTTCTAAAATAACGATATACAAGATGCTCAGTGATACAAAATTATTGTCGTGAGCCAAAAATTAGGGTATTTGGATATCTTAAAAAAAATTTGTTACCGTATTTTAATAATTTTTTAATATACCACTAAACCCTTATTCATATGTCATCGCGATAAATACTTTTTTGGTGATAATAGGTTTTCATTAGTTTTACAAATTCGTGCGTGTGATTTCAGTGCAGGCGCCTTTTCCTTAACCCCTACTAATACAATCAATGGTGCCCTTTTTTTTTTTAATTTGTCCAAATTTTTTCGACAATATGACTCAACGCTAAGGCAAATGTGAATATATGAAACGCGTACACTGAAACGCTCAAGGTTTATTAAAAATTTTCAGAATACCCAGCCTGTTGCCGATATGGATAGAGAAAGGTATCAATCATGCTCTACTTGATGGTTAAAACAAAAAGCTAAGCTAAGGGCAAGCAAAAAACTCCGAATCACTTCCATTAGCTTCAATTGTGCTATTTACCACGTTGAACTAAAGCAGAGAGCTGATGTAAGCCATTTTTTGGGCTAACCTCATTTTTTCATATTTCGAAATTAAGAAAAAGTAGAGGGATATAGATAGCTTTAATCACAAATTTATTTAGTTTGATTTAGTATCTTCTGCATATATTTTGTATCTATTTTAAAGTAGATTTTTTGTAAATATGTCATAAAATTTTTGAAAAACATAAATTTGAGCTTAGTCGAAAAATTGGCTTCATCCCCGGCTCTCTAAAGTATTATAAATTTCTTAAGTTTTTATATTAAGTCAATCAACTAAGATGATGAATCATTGTAGCTTATAAATGGATGGCACATGTTAGAAAAATAAGTTTAAAGAATTTAATTACTGGATGGTATGTATATGAAAAATTTATTTTATATAACGCAAAAGGGTGCAGCCCATAATTGAATTAATATTTTTTGTGGGAAGCTAAAAGACCTCGTGTTAGGCATATGCCCGAACTTTCCAGAATTTTGAGAGTAGGAGTCCCTTATTTAGTTTTGCTAAGATTTGTGTGAGCTGATGTAAATGTTCGGGTTTGTATATTTTTTTTGTAAATTATAAAATACAATAAGCAGTTAATGAATCCGTATAATGTTCAAAAAAAATGCTCAAAATACTAAAATAGATGGCCAACACAGAAACAAATTAGGTTCTCTGGATTTTTTGCTTTCGTTTTGGCTAAAAGCAATACAGAACCCATCTAAAAAAAAATTGTTTTTAAAACAAAATTTATATAAAAAATTATAATATATGTTAAAAGGGGGGGGGGGTAGGGGGGAGGGATTGCATATTAATGTAAAATTTCTATACTTTAAAATAGATTTATTACGGTTAAAAGAAATCAAGCACGTTTGATATTACTTTGCTAATTTCGAGAAAGAGAAATTATACTTCTTAAAAATATAATTCAAATGTATATACCGTCATTTAGATATATTTTACCTTTCAAAAAATTAGGTCATTCACATAAATATTTATGACTATTGTTGACCGAATCAAATAACTATAGGAAATATACAAAAAATATTTGACTAACAGTAATCTTGCTGGCAAATTTTTTGTCCGTAGGCCATGTAATTTTATATTTTGCGAAAAATGTTTTATAAAGACACATAAATTACACTGGACAACAAAATTTGGACCACCCTAAGCATCATTTATGGCAACTGTAGTTTTAGGTCAAGTTTTTAGCGCTGATCACGAATATGAAATCAGAATTTTAGCCATGCCTCAGATTTTTAGTTATTCGGTGTCAAAGTTGAGTTTTTTTTTTAATTTTTGGGGTATTTTGGGCTTCTATATCATAAAACCTATGGGTTGTAACAAAATTTTAGAAATATATTTAGATAACGATAACATTTATTATTAACGTGAGGGGTTTAAATTTTTTTTAATTATTTAATTTTTTTATTTTTATATTTTTATAAAATTAGTGGTTTTCGCCGAAAAATCCGTTTTTTGATCCTAAATAACTTGAAAGTAAATTGCTAATAATTATAGGTAATCACCTTTTTTAGATATGTTTTTTATAAGGAATCTGAATATGATAGATTTTTTGAAGAATTAATAGTAAAAAAAATTTTGTGAATTTTTTTTCTAAACTTTGGACGCGGTTTAAAAAAAATTGGAGGCATTGGAAAAAAAACTAAACCCGGGATCGTTATCGCAAGAAAATTCTCTACAAAACCCTCAAAAAATCGTATATGTTGTTTTTTTTTGTTGTCCAGTGTTAGAGTTTTATAAAATCAACATGCATCATTGCCTCAGTGCCAATGAAAGAACGCGTTAACCAACACGTTTTAGAGGAAATACCATTATCTTAAATTATATACTAAAAACACACCTTGCATGAAACGTACTTAACCCACGAATGTTTTGAGTGAAAAATTTTGTTACGTTTAGTTATCTATTACCATAAAAACTTAATAATTTGGAAAAAAAAAATTAATTTTTGACATTATGAAACAACAGTACAAACATTTTATAGACTTGACATGTAAAAATATATAAAAAATAACTGAGAATAAGGTTGCAAATTTGATTTTGATTTACATTAGAGCATAATTATGATTTTAAACATTAAAATTTATCATGTGGGCTACAGCCTCATAAGAATCTCTAATGAACAAACTTGTTTGACAGTAGACATAGATTAAATTTTAATGACTAGTTTTGTAAAAGGTCACAAAATTATAACCAATGGCACTAGACAACAAAAACAACCTGATTTTTGCAGGGTTCTAAAGAAAATTTTCTTGCGATGACGATTTCGGGTTTAATTTTTCTTTCAATGCCTCGCATTTTTTTTTATACTGCATCTAAAGTTCAGAAAAAAGTCTACAGAATTCTATAAACTATGAATTTTATAAATTATTGACATTTTAGATTCATTACTGTTGGTAGTTCTAATTGACCTTGGTAAACCTTAATTGTCTATTGAGCCTTTTTAATAAACCTTAAGGGTATATAGAATATATTTAGCTTTGTTTAATATTGATTTATTTGACCTTGTGTATAATTGAGTAGTTTAGATTTCAAATCGTAACATTTTTTATCCATGATATATTTAGTCCTGCGGTAACAAATGCCCTTGACTAAATATATATATAGACCGAATTAGAATTATTTTTACATATTATATAACATAATAAATATTTATATAAAATCCAATATTTTGGCTATACGACACGCGCCGATGTTTTAACAATTACAATACACATCTAAAAAAGGTTTTTATTTAAACTAATCGTAAGCACTGTACTTTTAAGTTACGTATGATCAAAAAACGGTTTTTGTGATGAAAGCCACTAAATTTACAAATAAAATAAAAATAAAAAATTAAATATTACATAATAATTCGAACACCTCTCGTTATTAGGTAATACTTCCTTATCTTAATATATTTTAAACTTTGAATTCTGTTCTAAATTAAGATTGTTGCCGAGTGTAATATATACTAGAGATATTTTAAAAAATAAGATTTGCTGGGGGGGTCCATATAGACCCCTCGTGCTAATAGCGGGTTTAATGTGTTTAAAACAAAAAGAGGCTTGAAATCTTCAAATTTATAATAACAAAGTTTTAAATTCAACCTTAAAATACGAACCTTAAAAATATAGGCATTTAAAGGATAGGATAGTAGGTACATTGAGATACATTCCAAACTTAGTTTCAAAAATTCGCCAAATTTAAAATATGAATAAAGCTATATTCTTCTGTATCTCGCTCTGGCTGTTAAATAAGCAAAATAACCTTAAAATGCGGATTCAACATAAATTTGCAATTCTCGTTTTTTTTAATTGAGGTCATGATGATTTTATAAATCTAACATTTAATTCTAATTATTATTAAACGTTTTTTTATTAAATTATATAATAGAAAGGATTTTGATTTTTATATACTTATTTATATTTACAATACATTATTCCAATTTTATATTCTGTACTCCAAAAACGAATGAGGATTTATATATTAATATTAATAATTGGTAAAACATCAATATATATAAACAGCCTGACCGGCCTAATCCAATAAATTTAAAACGGGCCGTGAAAGCAATATAAAATTTTTTTCAGTCAGACAGGGACCCCTTAAATTAAGTTAGGCTAGACAAAATTTTATAATTACCTTTATATCACTAAGCCCTGATAAAGGATTAAAAAATTTGTAAAGAGAAGGCTAACCCTGTTTGAACCCCAAAACAGATTTTTGGCCCAAACTAAAATAGGACATGATGCATAATTGGTCTTAAATATTTTTTCATCCTGAAAAAATAACTTTTTTAATATGGATTTTTAAAATTTTATTAATAAACTTTAATTTGCGCTGTAAATTTTTACATTCTCTTTTTCTATAAGCATAAAAAGAACTGCATTTAATGAACTAAAAAAATTTATTTGTATATATAGTTTCATATAATTTTCTTTGAGGTTTGCTTGGCATAAATGATTCGACATCAAGCCTAACAGATGTGTGTTCCTTGCAAAGCGGTACTATATCAGCGGAAACCTTTTTCAAGTAATCTTTATCTAAGAAAAAGCCCATTTTTTGGCCAAACTGATTGTTTCACTTCCCAAAAGTTCCATGCAAATTTTTACAGGCCAGTCGATTCACTGAAATAAACAAGAAATTTAAACAATTCACAGATTTTTGTAGAAAATTTTCTTGCGAAAACGCCGGATATAGCTTTTTCTCCAATGCTTCCAATTATTTTATACTGCGTGAGAAAAAAATTCACAAGTTCTTTATAACTACTAATTTTTTTAATAATCCTTAAGCATAATTGGTTTTTTATTAAAAATAAAAAGCTAAAAAAAGTTATTACTCAAGATTATTAGAAATTTATTTAAAGTTTTTTGGATCAAAAAACAAATTTTAGGACAAAAACCACTATTTTTACAATAACAAAAAAATAAAAAAAAATATAATATTATAAAAAGCACGCCTTACGTTAATAATGAATGTTTCCTTAATCTAATATTCTTAGACTTTTGTTACTACTTATAGATTATACAATTTAGAAACCCTTATTACCCAAAAAATAGGAAATATTTTTGAATTCGAAAAATTACTAATCTGAGGCAATCATAATCTAATTTCATGTAATCAGCACTAAAAATTTACCAAAACAATAGTTACCATAAATCATGTTAAGGGGTCATCCATCCAAATTTTTTTGTCCATTGTTATATATGCCAATAGATTAGCAAAGAATAAGTTATAAATAACACAGGTAAACAAATATCATTGGCACAACCGTGAATTTTATGAAAACATAAAAGAATTTATCCCCATAATGGCCTTATTTCATATATATGTTTAATTGTTCTTATTTTCTTCCGGCCTTGGCTCCCTACATCCTTCCTTATCAAAAAATGGCCTCTTATGACCAAATTAACAGCTCAAGAATACCCCAAATTAAAAAAAATTAAGATTTTTTTATATATAATAATTCCTTATATTTTTCATATCAAATAAGAAATAAATTTTTTTAGTATATCAAACTCTTACACCAAAATTTTTATAAAGCAAGACATTTCGCGTCCAAACTTAAATACGAAACGATACTATCGGTTTATAATAAAAGTATTATTTGAAGTTTGAAATAAACAGTATAAATATGCAAAAAAAATGCAATTTTTTTTGTATTTGAATCTTCTTTTTTTTTTGGCCTTTTTTTAAAATTTTTAATGTTTATAGCTGACTAACTATGTTTGAATAAAAAAAACGGTGAACGGATTTGAAAATCCCTTAGCAGGTTCTCCGTAGTTAGTTCATTCCTATAATTTGTTGACCTGAGTAATATACATATTTTCGGTTTTAAGCCTATACTCTTTATTTTTAATTAATTTCAATAAATGTATATTTTGCCCCCAAAAAAATTATCCCGCGTGATTTAACTTGAAAATAAATTGAGTCACATAAGTTTAATTGTCTCATTGCATTGCGTTAACGAGCAATGTGGAATAGGCTCTTTTTTTTTAGATTTTTTTTCTTATTTTTTCTTAATTAAAGAATTGTTGACCTAAAAATAAGCCTCATTTTTGCATGGAAAGCAGGGCCAGCCTAAAATTATAAAATTTAAAAAAAAAGGCCTCCACTTAGGCCAGAAGGAGGCAGATTAATTTTTAAATAGCAGTTGAAGCAGTTTGTCCAAATTTTAAACAGTAAGCTAACTCATTTATAAAAGGCCCGCTCAAAGTTGTTACATTATTACAAAATTTTGAAAATTATTTAAATTTTCATCAAAAATTGCCAATCATTGTCTTTGCATTATCTAACAGTCGGAGCAATTGCTATAAGTAAATTTAAAAATCTTGAAAAGTTTTTTATTGAATCTATATAAAAACACTTTTTCCATTCAATTAGATTCTTATAATTTTAACCCTTACAAAACTTTTTATCATTGAACGACAAAACTTAAATAAATTCCAAACTCGAACTAAAAAATGAAAACATTTAGATGGCATTGGCCATGTAAGGCTGTGGCTATTGAAAAAAAAAGTTTTGAAATTGAGCGCATTTAATTAACATTAAGGTGGCTAGTCAAAATAAAATTAAAGAAGTTTTTTGTTAGGTATATCCTAAAACGATTAAAAAAACAATAATTTTAAATTTTTGATAATAGCCGTATAAATTTTTTTATAAATTAGTATTTGCCGCAGCTAAAGAAAAATTTTTGTAACATTAAAAATGGCCCATAAAATTATGATTTTAGTTCGTCCCAAGGCAAATTACATTAACATTTTATGGTTTTTATATAGAGCATTGTCAATTAAATTTTAAAAAATTGTGAAATTTAACTTTGTTTTGTCCTTGAATTTAGAAACTCCAGAAACTTAAATTTCGGCGACATGAATATGGTTATAAGGAGGACGAATCATGCTGTAGAATGGCTTATGGAAACTTCTTACATTATTTTTGACAATCAAACCAAATTCCAATATGCCCTTTTTGACTTTTATCTCCAAAATTTGAGAATAATTAAACGATTTCTCCACATTCCTGAAGTTTATATTTAAGAGTTTTTATAACAAATTTTTTTTTTATTTTATTCCTTAAATAAGAAGACAAAATACGAATGAATGTATAAAATATCAGATGTTTTTGTCATTGATATATCGAAAAAAACATATATTAATCTAACACTAAGCCAGTAATCCTATAAATTGGTAGCAGCGGTAAGCACTCTGTTTTGCTAATAATTTAGGACCGGTCATGGCATAAAAAGAGGATTGGCTTTAAATCTATTAACTCGAGCAAAAATAATATTGCCGACAGACTTTATTTGTCTAAACTTGCAATGAACCAGTATTTATAGTAAAATGTGACCCTTAATAGTGTAAACTTAGGTCGTGAGCGCGCACGCGCCTTACGCGCGTGCCTTGTTTGCACAAGACGTGATTGAAAAAAAAGGAAGATAATTTAATTCAGTTTTTATTTGTTGGTTTTTGGTGGTGAAAAGTAATTATTTGTGTTAGTTTGGTGCTGATAGTAGTTGCAGATGGAGATTCTATATTTTTGATGGAATGGATTTAACAATAAATTGTTTGAAATAAACATACAAGTCTACAAGTATTTATTCCTTATTCTTAATGCCCCATTCTTCAGAGGTATATGCACAATTGACCTTTTTCCCCAAATGATTAAATATCCCTTAATTACAATAATAACACATCCTTTTTTTGCCCCCGGATCATCTCAATGGCACAGAATAATAACCCTTCCCCCTTTAGACCAAATTTTATGAGCTACTATGAATTAAAGTAAAATTTGCTCTCACGCCGTCAGCCAAGTTTTTAAATCTAATCTCTCACTTTATAAGTATCAAGGTCTACTGCCTTAATAGGCTATTCATCATGCACAAAATCAGACCTGGACATCTTGCGTGTAGGGCAGGGATATTTGTTGCTATGAGTAAACTAAGCCCTAACCCGTGAACATGAATATTAGCTGGTCTATATTCATTAAAAAAAATAAAAAAAATTGCTTTGGTACGGCATTGAACACCTTAAGGTCACGCATAGAAGGCTGATATGTCACCACGGTTGAGCTATCCAAACTAATATTTTATCTACCGACCTCTTTCCAAGGAATATATAGATATTGATATGGGGACGACGAACCTCGAGTCTATATGTGGTATCAATAATGCTCACCGTAGAATCTGTCTACTTGATGATCGTAGCACATCACTGTATAACCGATCCGAACTTTGTCTCTCTTTCACGGGCGAATATAAATCAATAGCCTTGCCCAATCTATCTAAAGTAAATTTAATCTCACAGGTCAACAAATTTTGAGAGTATAAGCTAACCATAGTGATCAAACTTCTTAGAATTTTTTAAATCTATTAATCTTTTTTTTTATTCAAAATTAGTAAGTCAGCCATAAATGAGAATTTTAGTAAAAATGTCAAAAAACATAAAAAATTATAAAAACAAATCAACAGCTTGACTGTTCCATTAAAACTTGAAATAATTTTTTTATTAAAACCCTAAATATGTCGTGTCGTATTTAATGGATGCGAAATATTTTGTGTAATCTAAATGCTGATGTAAGAGCTTGGCATATTACAATATTATATTTTTCCTTATTTAAGATGATTAATATGACTTAAAAAGAATTTATATAAAAAAAGAATTTTTAGGCTATTCTTGAAGTCGAAAAATCTGGCATGGCCAAAAAGGCCATTTTTCGGTATGGACAGGAGCCGAAGGCGGAAAAATAAGAGGAAAATATATATGAGATATGCCTATTACGGGCATGTAATGTTTTCATAAACTTTTCTGGCATTGTTATTTGTTGACCTGTGTTTTTTCTTTGTTTTTACACTTATATATCTTTTCAAGTAAATTGATGGCGAGCTCACCCAACCTGTTTTATAGTTTGGTCCAGTCCGGTCCGTATTTTGGGCAAGCCATCTTTGGAAAGCTTTTAAGATCCGAGACCTATACATCCCTAACATCTCGGCGGATCAGTTTTTTTGGTTAAGTTGGAAAATCAAAGATGGAAAAATTTCAATGGGTAGGCACCCTACATTTTTTCAAATAAGCCTTAAAAATTCCTCTCATAAAACTTTTAAATAAATTATATAAATAAATAGCAATATCGGTTAAAGGATATTTTATTTAATTTCGGTCATTCCGATTGAACAATGTAAACAAAACAATAAAACATAATATAAATTATAAATATTCGGAAAATTAATCGCTTCATCATAGTCGATCTAATTGATTTACAAAATATCTAGATCAGAATTAGTCAACAAGGCCGACATTTTAAGATGTATGAAATGTATGGCCACAATTCTTTAACCTGCGTCGAAAACTCATTCGGATTAGATGGAACACGTAACATATTCAATTACGCGACCAGGGTCGTGGCTCGAAATCCAAAATTTGAACACCCTTTCATCGAGCCAAATACATATGTGGTAGTTTTGTGTGATTTACAAAGTACCAAATTTATTTAGAGCTATTATAGATATAAAAAATACCCGTGAGAGTTTATTTCAAGCCTTTTCTCTATTTAAACTTTCTCATAAGAACATTGTAGCTTACTAGAGAAGGTCCCGCAAAGTTGAATTTTTCAAAACTTTTTAGGGGTGCTAGGGCCTTATAATTACAGCCACATTCTTAATATCAAGTTAATAAATTATTCCTTTTTCTTCGCCAATCAGTTTTAGGGAAGCGTCCTTCACCCTCAAAAAGCTCAGAAGTTATTGAGAGCTCTTAAATGGTGTCTTAGTCAGAAATAATCGGTTAGAAATTAATTTTGGACCTGGTGGGGCTTAAAAAAATTAAATTTTGACCCTGTCCGGGTTTAAAAAAAATATCTAGCTGAGCAGTGAATAGCACCGCCTAAATGTAAATTTTGTTCGAATCATGGGGAATAACAAAAAAATTATAATAATTTGCTGTTTATTTTTTGATATTCTTAGATAAAACTCGGGCGACCTCAAATTGGCCGGCTTATGTTACTTACAGAAATCACGGTTTGTTTAAGTAATAATACTATGTCGAAAAGCAGTTTGTATTTTACATATTGGCAAATATAAAATAACTACCGATATTAACAATACTTTATGTCTGTTTTTTTTGAGGGGGGGGGGGGGGTAACAGGCCCGATTCTAGCTTTTTTAATAGGGGGGCAAGAAAAACTAGTGGGGGCAGGGCAGAAAAATTTTTTTTGCCACCTTCAGCGGCAGAATTAGTCGTGACGTGACCTTCTGTCACGACAAAAAATATACATGTACACCATTTGAACCTTTTTGAAGGAACACTACCCCCCCCCCCCCTCCAAGGGGTCTAAAATAGTGCCTGGGGTGTAAGTAGCATTGAAATTGCTATGCGGCGACGTTTATAACCCTAGGATCAATATGGTTAAGCTGATCTCTCGACTACTACCAGAATATTTATTAAAAAGACGCATCCCACTTTCCGAAATCTTATTGCATGCAGGCTTTACAACCCTGGAAAAATTCGAAGGCCAGAGTCATACCTGCTAAAATAATGCCCCCCCCCCCCCTCCCCGCCCTCCTTTTCTTGAAAGAGATGGCAGCAAAGACTCTTTTTTTTTTGTTTTTGAAATTAGTTTCGTTGATGTTTAGATAGAAAACTATAAATTTCATTTTGTATGTTTAAACTTTTGTGTTAAAGGATAGGGAAGTTTGTATACAATTTTAGAAATTTTATCTCTATGGCTCCCATCAACTCTATAAAATTTTGAGTTAGCCTGCATGATTCTATTATTCCCGGGAAAACGGAAACAAAATTTTAATAGATTTCATAATGTATTGGCTGGCGGATGGACCTAAACCTTGACCCCAACCAGGAATTGAGCCCGTAGCCGCACAACAATTTCAAAGTTCCCCCTACCCACCATATTGAAAAATAAAACGGTAAATGTATTTGTTAGGGATGGTCAAAGTTGTATTCTAAAGTTTGTTAATAATATCTGTTTTGACACAGGGTATTTTACATTTACTAGTCTCTTACGTTAATTACGACGCTATGTGCCAGGCCATTACCCGACGAGGAGTTTATAACGTGATTAAACGGGGCACAGCTGGCCTATCTTCCTTCACTTATCTCAAGTTCTTTTTGCCAATACCATTAAAATGTTTGATGCATTTGAATGATCCGTTTTTTTTTCTATTTTTAATAATGAGCTTAGTAAAGAGCTAGGGAAGGAAGGGCCCGTTTTTTTGCTAAGTTTAAAAAGAATAAGAAGAGGTTTTAGTTTGTTTTTACAAATATTTTAAATAACTTAGTTTTAATAACTGTGTTTGACTTTACTTTTCTTCCATTATATTTTTGAAACAACGAAAAAAAAGTAAACCCCAAAAATGAATTTTTTCCCATCTCTGGAACTCATTAATAAAATTTTCAAAGATTATTACCTTTTACGGAAATTAGCCAATTATCGATATATATATTTTTTTGTGATTTGTAGAAAATTTAAAATATTAAACAGTCATCTTGTATAATTATTGCATTTTTTTTTTAATTTTTTTTTAAAAGCTTACTCAGGTTGGACCTAAATCACCGGCGGACGAGCAATTCTTACTAGTTAACTGGTTGGCGAACTAATCACTTCGTTCGGGTTAAAAGAGTCAAAGCCCTAAGGCGGCGTATTAGGGTGGGAAAATTTCTCAGCTGTTGTTTCTACATTTTTTTCTATAAATATCCCATTTTTTTATAATTTATAAGCAATGTTGATGGATGGGTAGAAAAAAGTTTAATGTTTTAATACCTTTTTCTCAATATTCTTAAAATGTGTTCTTATATATGGCAAATGCTTTAAGATATTTTAGTAATAAATTGTTTGATTTACACATTTTTTTTTGTGAAGAATTAAAATTGGCCTTAACTTAAAATGTAATATGCTTTATTATTTACATCAAACCGGCCTGAGATGATTCGAATCTATTTGCTTTTTGCCAAAAGAAGCTGAGGCTGATATATATATATATATATATATATATATATATATATATATATATATATATATATATATATATATATATATATCATATTTCACTTTCGAGACAAGAAAAAGTTTATAACACCAAAAAATTTGTTCAATAATTCTAATTATCATCCAATTTAGGGCCTAAAAAAGCGTGCATTGTAAAAATAAGGCTTTGCCTTACTTATTATTTATTACCGACATTCTTTTAGCCAAGTTCGACTTTCGAGATCTAGACGGAATTTAAAAAGCCCTGAATACCTTTTTACCGAATTCGAAGCCAAATTTAAAGCAATTCAAACAGGTAATATTGATGATGCCCAAGACTTTGTGCTGTTCGATTTTGACCGGGACACGTTAGACGCTTGGTCGGGTTTGGCTCCCCTAACTATCTCCGACATCAAAAATGTAAATATAATCATTCTTATTATTTGTTTAAAAATTAAAATATTTGCTATTTTAAAATCGTTCAAAAGTACTACCATGTCTTGTACATAGTTTAATGTTGTAAAAATCGATCAGAATAAATTTCCTATCTATCGAATTCTGTGCGCGTTTTTATCAATGGACATGGAACAATAGTCCAAATCTATTTTAAAAATTTTTTGCAATCAACACCTTTTCTATTTTATAAGTGTCTAATTGATAGGTTAGAAAAAAATAGTCTTAAACATAATAAAATCTCTCCTTTTTTTTAAATATATATATATATATATATATATCTTTATTAAAAAAGGTAACGATGGGGTCCCCAGATTCTCCACTTGCACGATCGCGAGTTAAATAAGCCTAAATGTAAAATACATTTTACCATGATAAGAAATAAAAAATATTGACCGTTGCAAAGCATATATTCTCCAAGGAATATATTATAGGTATTTTTTTTATGTACCAGTTTTGGGTCAATAAGAGTGATACTGCGACCGGAATGTGTTTCATTCATTTGGAGGATCTAATGGAACGATTTTCAAAACGAAGCCATTACATACGAGCACACGAAAAGGTTACATTTAGATGCCAATTATATACGTAGAGAGGAGTCAAAATCCAAATTAAAACAATTTTTTTTTATCAAACTATTATGATTTAAACAAATTTAAAAACTGATTTTTATTATCGTTATGTATAAATACAAACAAATACTTGAGAAATTTTCGACACTCAGAAAATTGAGTGTGGAAATTGATTTTTGGGCATATTTTAAATGAGAAAAGTATAGCCTTATTTTGGCCTTAAAATACAATAACCTCAAAAATCAATTCTGTAAATATAATTTAAAATATAATTAATTACCTCAAAAATCATTTCTGTAAATATGAAATATATATATTTTGTTCTATAATACAGTTTTCGGTCCTTCAAACAAACCATTCAGTTTTGATTGAAATTCGAAATATCACGGGTCATGTAGATCAAAAGGAAGACTCTACCATTATAGAATATCTAGGCATGTATTTACGGTATATAAGATGCAAAATTCCGCCCCCAATAAATTCGAGATCTTCAACAACAGCCGATAATGTACTTGTTTCAAGTCAGAAAAGCGCATTTATTAATCCGACCGATTATTCAAGAAGTTCGGTCTTGAAGCTACGGCGATTTGTAAAATATTGCTAATAAATTCGTGGCACAACTATAAACAACAATTTTCTATACTTAAAAGCTATTTCATGTTTAAAAACCATGCTTTTTTAGTAATAAATCTCAATTATCTTGCTAGTAATTAAGGTTATGCGTGAGGGGAAGATTATTTCAAATGTTATAGAAGGTTTAAGTTAGTTATAAGTCAGAGCCTGGTTTTATTATAAAGGTCATCAATTATTATTTGCGCTATTAACGGCCTATGAAAGCACAAAAACATGCATCCCTTTAGCAGAGCTGGGAAAAAACCCGTATTTGGGTCAAACCCATTTTTTTATTTTTCAAAATTTAGAAAAAATAAAGGGTATTAGCTTTAATTAAGAAAATATTTATAAAGTTTAAGATTTTCTGCTTAAATTTTGCATCTATTTATAAATGATTTTTTTAATCTGTCATAAATTTTTTGAGAAACAAAAATTTGATTTTAGCCAAAAAATGGGGTTTTACAGCTCTGCCCTTTAGTATAGCCTTATCTTATATATATATATATTTTCTTTTTTCATTTATTTCCTCCTTCGGCTCCTTAGATCCGCCATATCACCTTGTAACTTATATTAACAAATAAGAAAAAATTAATTTATTGTTATTATTTCAAGCTCTTACATCAGCATTAAGATTATACAAATTATTTCGCGTCCAAATTTAAATACGACACGATATATTATCGGGTTTTAACAAAAATATTATTTGAAGTTTGAACTTTACAGTTTAGCTGTTGTGAAAATTCAATTTATTTTTGTTTTTAAATCTTCTTTGGTTTGTTTGACATTCTAAAATTTCTTAATAATTATAACTTTGAATGTATATAGCTGACTAACCAGGTTTGATCAGAAAAAAAACGGTAAATGGATTTAAATATCCCTAAGATGGCAGGTTTGATCTCCCTAGCTCATAACTCTCAATAAATTTGTTGAATAGTGTTATTAATTTGAAAGTTTTACAAAATTTTGCATTGCGTGCCAAAGTAAATCCACGATAAGGTGGAGCACATGTCCCATTTAGAATTCTTATTTGATTAAAAATGTCGAACTTGTTTATGGCGATATAGAATGTTACTTTCTCGGCTCTCAGATTCATATATAAGTCATCTGGTACCTACTTTGTTTGGGGACATGTAAGGAAGAGCCGTTAAATCTAACGTTTTATTATTTATACAATTAAACAAACCTATCTTGGGCAACAACATAATAATTATTTCGAATTACTTAAGTTTTAAAATAAAATGTTTGCCCATCACCATGTATGTATGTGTAAATGTTTCCTAAACTGAACTCAAAAAACGTTGAAGCACCGATTAGAATATTTAGGACCTTTTACAAGTCTGCCGTCAAAAATTTTTTACGTTAACCCTTACTTAGACGTTAACGCGCTAACAGGCGTAAAATCGGTAAAATTTGTTTTAACTGTAAAGATGGCTTTACACAGGTCGACAAATATCGATGTAAAAATAAAAAGTCATGACATTGAAATGTCAATGATGACCTTATCACATATATATTTTCCGTTTTCAAGCTCTTTTCGCCTTTGGCTATTTTGTAAGGCTCAATACGAAAGGTGGCAGCCATTTTTGACCTTACAGATTTTACTACCTCGAGAATACATTGAGGAGATGGATTTTTTTATATAAAAATTCTTGTAAAGTTGCGAATAATACTAATTTCAAAATTATAAAAATACTAAAAGGAGAAAATATCTTTTAACTAATAACAAAAGATATGAAGTTATTTTAGGATTTTGTTCAACAACAAAATTAAAAAAAAAAAATAAAAAATTTTAATTTTGGCATTACAACCAAAATTTGTACGATATATTATCAGTTTTTAATGAAAATATTAGTTGTTTAAATTTAGCAACATAGGTGTTATGTATTAATTTAATTTTGTATTTTGATAAAGTAAAAAGTAATTTAAAAATCCTTACCAGCTGGTAGTTTAAGCTCGTAACTATCAAAAATTTGTTTACCTGTGTTACATAAAAAAACTTCCCTCCAGCCGAAAAAAACCTAAATTTCTAATGGACCACAAAATCTTTCATTTCTGCCACGACGTTCATAACCCCTAGGGTTAGCAGGAAAGAGCGTCTATCCGCCAATACCATAATATCCATTCAAATGAATCCGCAATCTCCGGAATAATGTAGCATGCTGGTTTTACAACCCTTCGAAGGCCAGAGCAGGCCCGATTCTAGCTTTTCCCTTTTAGGGGGGCAAAAAAAACTCGTGGAGGGGCAGAAAAAAATTTTTTGCCGCCTTCGGCGGCAAAATTGGCCGTGACCTTCGGTCACGGCAAAAAATATACATGTACAACAATAGAATCCATGTTCAAAATTTTTTAACAAATTAATAGTAACTTATTATATTCTTAAATTAAAAAAATTGAGTTTATAAATTGAATATGTGAATTAAAATTAATTGTTTTCACTAAAATTTGCTTAAAAAGATATGAGATTTGAATTAATTGTAAGTATAATTTTATCATTTGGTATCATTGCGCAAGAAAATTAAAAATTTGATATATATGAATGATAAAAATGAATTATATAAAACTTTGGATTTTAGAAAATGAAACGTGAAATAAGATTGATTATCATGAAAACAAAATGTATAAGTATGCTAATTTGGAGGAATATATATGAAAAAACACTGGTTATATTTAACTAGTTATTAATATTAGGGTAAAAAATTAAATAAAACATGAACATAAACGTTAAATGCGCATAAAAATGCAACCATGTTAAAATAGTAAGCAATGATTAGCTGATTATGAGCAGCGTATTGTATTGATCAAACTATTTTATCTTAGAGGATTTTAATTAAATTACAATATTCATCAAAATTCAACGCCCCTAGTTAATGATTTTTCGTGTTCTATAAGAACCAAATCACCTTTAAGCAGGTCACTACTTGTCAGCCGTTATTATTCTTCTTAAAGAAGAAAATGTGGCCTCACAACTCGACGTTGAAGAGCCAATTAACAAACTTATAGGAAAAATGTTAAATAAATTAGAAAACGCATCTTTGTAATCATATAAAAATTTAACAAAATCATTAGTAACACATTCTATGTAATTATTAAGTTTCTTATTAAAAAATTTTACGTCAAATTCTTTAGATAATGAATTTTTATCAATATTACTTATTTTTAAAAGAGGTTTTAATTTATTTATATTTAAAATAAAGGTTAATCAAATTTATAAAGGGAATCTAAAGATTTTAAACAACTATTATCGGTAAAAAATCTATTATCAAAATATAAATAAATCAATAATATTAAAATAAATACTTTTTACTTCATCATTTATATTTAAAATATTTTCAAACTCATGAGAAGAAAATAAATAAGAATCAGAAAAATCTTTAGATTTAGTTTTTCTCATATCCATAGATAAATTATTGTCATTTAAAAAAGTATTAATATCAAAACAATTTTTGAATAAATCTTCAAATGTATTTTTATTTCTTAATTGTTTAATTTCTAACAAACAATGGTGTATTTAATCAGAAGTTTTAGAAAATTGTTCTGCATTGAAACTGATCTATAATTATTATTAATAAATAAAATAATTTTTCAATTAAATACAAAAAAATAAATAGATGATTATAAATATGGTCAAAAAACCCCGATTCGGCCCTGTGACCTGAAGATATAAAAGTTTTTTTTATTTTTAAAAGAGTATTAAATATTTCTGTGTAATTTAAAAAAAAACAATGGGCAGGTAGTGACCACACCACCAATGGGGCAACAGCCGCGATATGGTCCCGCATTCACTAAATACCTTGATTGCATCATGTTGAAAAAAATTATGAAGGGAAGAAAAATTATCAAAAAAATCTTTCCCTTCACTTAAAATAAGACAATCTTTTACAACAAGACGCAATCGGTGGTTAAAGCAGTGAATATACGGGACATGGTGTCCAGATATTTTGCTTAGAAATACTTGAACACCATTTTTTTCCCGGGCATTACGTTCGCCCCATTGTAGCATTGTGCGATCAGGTTCTTTGGTTCTAGATTATATTCTAACAAAAGATTATTGTTAACTGAAAAAATTTCTTAGGCATCAGATTCATGAATTGGTTTCACAAATATAAAGCTTTCTGTATAATCAAATTTTTCTATATATTTCTGTTAGTTTGATCTCTCTTGCGGATAAGAAGTATTAATGAATAAAAACACTTTTAAAAAAAGTAAATATTTTTGGGATAATATTTTTTAAATATTTTTGACGGAGCAAATTTAATTTTATTATGTGGAAGAAATAAAATTACTATGTATTGGGGGGGCAAATTCAATTTTTTTTGGGGGGGGCAAACATAAAATTACTATGTATTTTTGGGGGGGCAAATTCAATTATTTTGGGGGGGGCAACCAAAAACTTTTGGGGGGGGCACCCCCCCCCCCCCAAAAAGGGGTCTAGAATCGTGCCTGGGCCAGAGTCATTCACCTGCTAAACTAAACACCAATCATAACGCAAGGACTCGTGGAACAAATAAGTTGCGTTTAATAAGATGGGGAATGATTCTAACAGAGTAGATATTTTACCAAAGGAGGCTTGAAACGTGTCGACAATTCTCTCTCAGTATAAACCATCAACGAGATTCTTGACGAACCGATCGATGAAATTAATAAAAGTATTGATCCAAATTTAATACTTTTTTAAAACAATAAGCCATCAGCTGTAATTCCTTGCAAAAATCGAGTCAATATCACCACCATTCAGTGAACCCATAAGGAGACAGCATGCACCAAAAGTGGTGAATAGATTTTTTTTTAAGTTATTTGTTGCCAATGTGTTTAGTAAAAGAATCTAAGCTCACTGATAAGAACTTTTCAATCTTAGGAGGATGCGAGTTCAAATCCGTGCACTGGAAGCGATTTTTTTTTTCGAAAAAAGTATACATGTGCAACCATTTTGACTGCTGAATGGCATGCTTGTCCTAAACAATACGCCAAAAGTGAGAGCCTAGGCTAAAAACATAGGTCGCCGGTGTGGGAGCAAATCTTGTTGGGTATGAACTCCTATATGCTAAAAGGTATGGGGGGGGGGGAAATCACCCCATTGTTTTTGTTATTAAAGCTAAAAAAAATCATCGATTAATTCATAGATGTTAAACGATAAAAAGTAATATATATTTTTAATTATACAAAATTTGCCCATTTATGGGTTTACAAAATATGTAATGTATACAAAAAAAACAAGCCTTTTAAAGGAATAAATTTGACTTGCCTTGAGGAAGAAATTTGTTATAGAAAAACTATATAGTGACTAAGAGACTTTGCCCCAAATATATATAATATATATATATATATATGAATAAATTTTATAATAATTTGAAATGAATATAATTAGTAAAATATTGTATTGAATGCAATGTTACCATTTCCACACTTTAATTGGCATTGATGTTTTTTGCTTAATAGTATCGCTTATCGACCAGTTCAAGGAGATAGAAAAATATGTTTCAATTTTTATCAATGGGGTAAATTATAATAATCAAAAAGCTTTTAATACCAATTATAATAAGGGAATTTTACTTTAATTTCAGTTGTAAGGTTTATTTTTATGATGATGCTTGACAAGTAACCATTTAAATATAGGAGCTTCTATGGTTTCGTTTACTTAACTACACAGGTCAACAAATATCAAAGTCAGAAAAAAATGTATAAAACCAAACCCCATGATCGCTTTACCTCATATATATCCCTTTTTTGTAGTTTCTTCCGTCTTTGGCTTCTTAAATTTGTCATCAAAAAATTGGCTTTTCTTTAACCAAATTGACAAATTTAACGACCTCAATTATACCCTAAAAAGAAAAATCTTAAGAATCTGCTTTATATATAAATTTCCTATTCATCATCTCAAATAAAGAGAAATAAAATTTTTAAATAAATCAAATCCCATCAGCAGTTAGGTTTTACAAAACATTTTGCATCCAAACTTAAATTCTACAATATATTATCGGTTTTTATAACTTAATTGAAGTTTGGATTTAACAGTTTAATTGTTATAAAATATGCAAAAAAATAAGTCTTTTGTTTTATATCTTTTTTGTTTTTACGTTATCTCTATATGTTTATAGCTGGATACTGAGTTTGATTATAAAAAATGATAAGCGGAAAAGTTTCTTATACAGGTTTGATCTCAGCAGCTAGCTGATAACTCTCAAAAACTTATTGACTAGTGTTATTTTGTTCGACTTATACTATAGCTGAAATTTAAATATATACAGAAAAAGAATTTTTAGTAATATTGCATCTATCTATTATTAAATCATTAACGTTATTCAGAGTCTATAGATGAAGGTTATTTTAAATTAAATTCGTTTATGTTGTATAAAGTATCGAGATTAATACAGTAGTTTTTGCCCGAAGAGCGAACTTGCTACATTTTTTTGATTCCATTATAAAAACATGTTTATAAAAGTGCCAAAAATATTTCGTTTAAAATGTTTTGATAGGAGCTAGATATCATTTAAAAGAAATTTCAGAAATTTTAATATTTTATTGTTAAAAACGTCAGTCTTTTAATATGTAAATATTGGTTGTTGTTATCAATTAGGAAAAAATGATTTTATGATTAGATATGGAATTTTTTATACACAACTTGAATTGGTCTTACCATAAATTTCTCTGTGAATAGTTGTTAGAATTAACTGTCAGATTTAAAAATGTAAGCGAATAAAGTTTTCCAAAAAGCACTTATAAAGTTCAACATATTCTAAGATACATATTTTTTTCATTAGGCACCTACCATCTTTCAGTTTTCCATGTTTATTGCCGTATCTGCAATTTAATCTTTTTAAATGATCGTTGCAAACTAATATTTAGCATTAATAATAATGGCGCGGAAATTATTAATTAGCGATCATAATTTTTTGATCATGCCTTCCCAAAAACCTTAAATATCTTCAAACGGAAATGTTCAACCTTTAATTTACACAGTTTTACAAAATTTATATGCGCCCCATTTATGAAAAATTTTAAAGGCTGACCTCTATCTAAGTGGGATTTTGTCTTACATTCAGGAGGACTGGAGATTTAATACGCTCGCCGAGTAAATATTTTATCGTAACTACTAAAAAAAAGATTGGCCTGTAGATGGGACTAAACCGTTTGATATTTTAACTAAGTTCCCACCCCTAACAGTTTGAGAAACTGCAATCTACTCAATGATTTAAGAATGGGAAATTTATAATTGCTATTTAAAACTCGTTATATCTAACAAAATGATTAAATTAGTATTTGAACACCGAAATGATTTCATTCTCTAAAAACGGATAAAAAGGAAAGTTTTATTGTGATATGAAAACGATAATAAAGTGAGTGAAATAGCATATTTTATATAATAGTATATTTGATTTATTAAGCTAATAGATATATCCTCTGGCTTCTTGGTGTAAGAGAGTGAGTGGGCTTGGTGTTAATTAATGTTATGTCTTCTTGATTTGTCACACATACTTTTGTAAGAAAAAATTTCAAATGCTAATTATTAACTATTTTTTCAGTTTTTAGCCTTATTAAGTCAATATGGTCCTTTAGTTTCTCCGAGCTATCCCGTCTTTAAAATATTGTTTAAATCGTTCCTTTCAATATTGGTTCAAACTCTTGATTAAATGAACATTATATCTGTCACAAATCCTCAATATTTATAGCTGGTTTACAAAAATTGTTTAGAAAATAGGGTACATGAATTTGAGGATACTTCACGTTTATGGCTTTGATCTTATAATTAGCTATCTTAAAAAATATTCCTAACTGTATTTAATAAAGGTATATAGTCAAAATTTTGTCATGTTACCGTTTAGTAGTCATCTATTGTTTCATCAAAAATTTATCTTAGACTCCGAAATTTCAATAAAGATAATAAAAAAAAACTCAAATTTTTGATAAAAATTATTTGACTTACTTTTTGAGCATGAAACGAAATCAAGTATTACACCGGACAACTAATGTACGGCTTAAAGTATCATTTATGGCAACTATTGTTTTTGGTCAAGTTTTTGTATGAATGTAATATCAGAATTTAATCATTGCCTCAGATTTTTAATATTTCATGTCAAAAAAAAAATAAATTTTGTATAAATTTTGTTTATTTTTTTTTGTGTTTTGGTAAAATTGGTAGTTTTCGTCACAAAATCCGTTTTTTTAAAATATTGCTAATAGTGAGTAGTACTAATTTTTTTTAAATATGTAATTGAAAATTTTTTTACATGCCATAGTTTAAATATTGTGAATATGCAAAAATAAAATTTCAATTAATTTTGTTATTGAATCTTATTTGGTTTGACCTTTTTTTAGAAAATTTTCAACGATATAACTGACTAACCAATTGATTAGGAGAAACGGTGAACGGATTTGATATTCTCTAATATGGCAGGTTTGATCTCTCTAGTTAACTCATAACTCCCAAAAAATTGTTGACCCGTGAAATACATATGTAATGTTTATTTTATATTTTAAATTAAAAAAAGGTAAGCACTTGTTACCGAAATAATTCTTATATAACATTTTATATTTAAAAATTTAAAGAATGATTTAAAAAAATTCAATTAATCTCGTTTTATACGTTTTAAACTAACATACTATTTTTTTAATTAAAAGTTATTTTAAGATCATAAAACAAAATCAAGCTTTAATAAATTTTAAAAGTAGGGGCGGGCATACCGCTCAACAGTCTAGTAATCTCTTATGTTAACACTCTTTAGCAATAACCTTGTATTAAAATATTTTTATATAACAATGTGCCAAATAACTTTGGCTCATTTTTTCCCCTAAAACATAAAGAAAGAAAGGGGCGCAAAAATAAAGGGCCAAAATAAGAATTCAAAAAAAGCCCTTACTAAGAAAAGGGGCAAAAAAAAACCCACAAAAAGTGGCTCTTAAAAAGAGCCCCAAAAAACCCATTTTATGTTTTCTTTATAATAATTTCAAAAAATTTTGATGGGTGGGTTATTTTTTCTTAAAGCTTTTTAGTGTTTTTTTTTAAAAAAGGGGCTTTTTTTAAACATGCTCCTTTTCTTTAAGCAAGAAAAGGAGTTTTTCTTTTGCCATGCCCACGAATTTGTGGGCATTTGGAAAAAAAAACTCAAAAACTTGTTAAAAAAAAGCCCATTTAGTTTTTTTTCCCAGCCCTGTATAAGAATAAAAATGTTAAGGGAGACGGGGGCAGATAAAACTAAAATAATGTAATAAGTTTTATATAGTTACTTATTTTCGTGCTTCCGTTTTTATTTTTGATTAGATATATAGCGAACAATCTGGTTAAGGGACAGACCATACATTAAGGTGGATAACTCTTGCTCATAAATAAAAAATTTTGTCAATTTAATTGATCCGTTGAAATACTTTCAGAAATAAAGGGACGTTTTCATATGAAATAACGTTTAACATGTTTTCTTTATATGATTGATTATACTAAGTATCAATAGTTACACGAGAGGAGCTCAAGGTAGTCGATATACAATTTTTAGGAAATGTCCTCATTACAAACCTTTGAGAAAATTTTATAAAATAATTACAGTCAGATATTGGGTACTTTTTCACCTGTAAAATGAATGACCCTTAACGGTGTAAAACGACGTATATAATTATACCTTATAAATATATATCTAAGCACACGTAGAAAATAAAATGTTTGAGGATATATTATCCAATTACATCTTTTGGTCTTATTGTATAAATTAAACAAAAAAATTTATTATTTTTTTGTTATTAACACATTTGAATCCCTACCTATACGTGATGAATTTTTTGTCAAGCACTATAACCCTGTTGCTTTTGAACGGCCTAATCGGGAATTCGTACGCCCTTATCGAATTCTTAAAAGATAGTAACCGTAAGAAACAATTGCCCGCGGGCGGTAGGGTGGTAAACCATCCCCCCCAAACTTCTCGCCCTTCTATATCAGTTCCTTCCGCCCGAATTTATTTGGGGACCTTGCTCATTTTTGATTGGATGACCTGTCTCGCTTGGTTAATTTATAATTTCATCATTATGGTATGGTGCAAGGAATACGAATGGAATCGGATTACGTCTTACGCTACCCATTGGGCCGCAACTCTGGGAGATTATTTCATGAAAACGAGTCTAGGTGTGCTAACCTGCTTCTCGTTCGATAGGTAACCCCATATACTTAAATAATTATTTTTTTATAATGCGTACAGCTAAAAAACGGTAAAGCTGAGTGGCACAGACATCTCTGTCTTACACATAGGTTTCATGCGTCGATTCGGCTCATAGATGGCTTTTTTATAAAGAATTTTAAAGTATAGTGTTTTTGGGACCCGAAAGCCCGTCCGGGCCTACACCCGGCCCAAAATATCGATCCAAAAACTTCTACCTAATTTAAATATTTATGCAAACAAAATCTTTGCCACTCCTGCGAGCTTCTGCACTGCAGAACGTACCTTTTTGACAGCCGGTCAAATATTTACCAAAAGAAGAAACCGAGACCAGGAAAAACTGGATTATGTAGTTTTTTTTATGATTACTTTAAATCAAATGATGCCCCTGATATGAAATTAGATGCTTAATTGTTAGTTACATTTACAAAAATATTCCAGGCCAATATTTACAATATAGGGCTAGGCCGGGGTACATGTGAAAAAAAAATTCGCCGAGGGGCCTTAAAAATGCGGTCCGTTTAGAACACTATCTGTTTGCTCAAAGCAGTACGCCCTACACAATATGTCTAAAGTGTACAGTCAAAAATTCTACACCGGCGCTCAAGCGAATGAAATATATAATAGATTGAATCCTAATTTAGTTATTAATTTTTTAAAATATTCCTATAAGTTTTTGTACTTTTTTTTGTTTCGCCATGTACTTATATAATATTGAAAAGATTTTATTTATAAGATTTCCAGCGTTAATGTATTATAATATCAAATTTACAATGTTAAATATAATTAATACATTATAAACACAGGTAGTATATTAAATGTAATATATGAAAGATGTAATTAAAATAATTTAAAAATAAAAAATAATAAAAATATTATATATACTAAATTTTAGAGTCTTTAATTGTTGACAGATACATACTCATGGCACGTCCTTTGCTTTATAACCGAACCTGGTGGGCTGGTTCATCACGGACTGTGTGCGTGGTTTTAGTTATAAACGCCATCTATTGTGCCCTGTGGAGTATCCCAGATTTCCGGTACTACAACGTATTTGAATTCGTAATGAATGCAACTCCGTTCGAGATTGTTAATTACACCGATTCCGATTATGCCGAGTTTATGGAATTAAAGTATATCGGGCTTTGCGAAGCCGCTTGGAATTACTTTCTAAAACAAAATTGATTCTCCGTTAAGATTTAAAATCGGGGCTTCATACCATATATATATTTATTACGTTTCATGTCTATTTTTTGTCTTTAGAGCGCTTTACGAGGTCTAAGCAGGGCGAAAGTTGTAGGAAAAATCTTCTAAATGCTTTTTTGCCGGCTCAATTAACTAAATATAAATATTTTAGCCACTCAATAAGTTATCTCTTCAAAAAAAGTTAGCCAATTAGCGGGGAAATCTCACTATGACTACAAATTTTTTCAATAAAATACCCAAAGTGTATGTTAGTACATCATACATAATATGGAGGACAGTATAAGGAAACCCAAATTCAAACGTTTTTTTTATCGTTCTTTCTTTTAAATTCTATATATTTTTTTCTTTAAAAACAAACTTAATTTATTATCTCTAAATTTAGAATATACTGTAATTTGTTTTTTACACTTTTTAAATTTCTAGACAGGGTATTACCAGGGCTGGGAAAACAATGAGTCAAAAAACTTTGGCTCATTTTTTCCCCTAAAACATAAAAAAAGAAAGGGGGCCACAAATAATGGGCCAAAATAAGAATTCAAAAAAAGCCCTTACTAAGAAAAGGGGCAAAAAAAACCCATAAAAAGTGGCTTTTAAAAAGAGCCCCAAAAAGCCCATTTTATGTTTTCTTTATAATAATTTCAAAAAATTTTGATGGGTGGGTTATTTTTTCTTAAAGCTCCTAGGAGTTTTTTTTAAGAAAAGGGGCTTTTTTTAAACATGCCCCTTTTCTTTAAGCAAGAAAAGGGGCTTTTCTTTTGCCATGCCCACGAGTTTGTGGCCATTTGGGAAAAAAACTCAAAAACTTGTTAAAAAAAAAGCCCATTTAGTTTTTTCCCAGCCCTGGGGATAACTAAGTAATTGATTTTTCTTACACACTTAGGTATAAAGTTAAGCCCGTTCATTGAACCTTTTTTTCTGATCAAAGCGCATTTTTAGAGAGCATAGGTTAAAAATAGCGAACCTGACTTATTTATCTGACCCGGCAATTATATTAATAATTTTGTTCTCAAGCATAAAAGAAATCAAAAAAAACGGGTTCGGCACCCCTCTTTGGTGTAAGTGCTCCGTTAAATTGAGTTTGTTAATAATATGAGGGATTTTCACACCGGCCTTCTGAGGGCTGACGGCGACCTACACACCGGCCTTCTGAGGGCTGACGGCGACCTAAATATGACTTTGAACTCCCTAGGCAACGTCGTATAGGACTTATCACCTAGTAGGTCACTAGTTGCATTTTTTTTCTCATAAAATATAAGCCCCTGTCCGGACTTAAACCTGGGCTCCTCTTCGCTTTTGAGAGACGAAGAATTTCATCACTGAGCTACTAGCCGAGCGAAAACCGATAAATCTACATATTTTATTTTAGTAAAACAAATAACATTTCGAGGTGGCAACAACAAGCCCCTTATTTCCAATTGATAGAGTTCGAAAACCAATTGGTTACGTTATTCTACCAGCATAACAAATGCCCGAAAAACTTTCTCAACATTAGTAAAATGAGGCTATATTTAGAAGATTCTCCGTCCAAATACGACGGAATATATTACAGATACTTCGTCAAAGATTCATACGTAAATGCCAATTTGGACGCTCGCATGGTAACAGGCGTAATATTGGGAGAAATCGCTACAACCTATATTCCATTACTTCTCATAAGTATCGTGAAGATGGCACTTATTTTCAAATACAAGTTTATTTTTTTCGTACGGTGGTATATAAAACAAATTGTAGCTCAAAAAAAACCTCAAATAATTGTGGACAGTTTTTAAATTTTTCTTGTAGGCAGAGCTGGGAAAAACCCCATTTTTGGGTCAAACTCATTTTTTTCTTTTTCGAAATTTAGAAAAACTAAAGGGTTTTAGCTTTAATCAAGAAAATATTTATAAAATTTAAGATTTTTTGCTTAAATTTTGTATCTATTTATAGTTAATTTTTTTAATCTGTCATAAAATTTTAGGAAAACAAAAATTTGAGTTTAGCCAAAAAATGGGTTTTTTCCCAGCTCTGCTTTATGATATTTATACTAACTTGAATGACAAAGTTTTTTTTAAGCAACTCATTAGAATGCGTTTTTTTCTGTTGTCAGCTGCGATAAAACCATACCGTATTTTTATTATTTGAAAATTGCCATAATTGTGTGAATTGTTTTTCTTTATTTTAAAGGTCGTACGTTGCCGAAAAAATAACTTCCGGAATATTGATAAACACCGATCATAGGGTACGGACTCGAGAAAAAAATTTTCCACCAATAAAATGGAGAATGAATCGACCAATAAGAATAGATAGTTTCCCGCGCGCCGATTTACAAGGTATGAATGATTCGCTATCACCAAAGTCCACCAGTGACATGATGAGCCTCCGACCAATAAAAATAAGAATGTGAAGTACAAACCACCTTCAAACATTTGTAGGCCTTCGCAAATCAACATCTCGTCAGTCCAACGAATAAGTGAAACGCCGAGGAGACCAGGAAACAAGTTTGATTTGGATAATTTTTTTCTATTTATCATCATAACTTTTATATTTCCTTGAAGAAGACCGAAAGGTCAAAATATGTTTAAACTCAAAAATATTAATTATAATCTATAAAGCGGGCATTGTCTGACAGGTATGCCATTTTTTTAAAATTTGATAGCAAGCGGGCATAGTTTTAGCAGGTGAATAACTCTAGCCTTCAATTTTTTTGCCAGGGTTGGGAAAGCTTGCATTACTCTGCGTTGCCAATTGATTGACCCCCATGTTGGTTACATAATTTGACATCTTCCAGTTTATACCCCCCCCCCCCCCCCCCCACCAATAAAAAGACATATGATTTTATGATAAAACTTCATTACTATTCATGGAAAATAGGGCATGTCAAAACTCCGGGAATCAAGAAGAAGTCTACAAACTCCGGAGCCCGGAGTCTTATTTTTGTGGAATTTGTTATTTAACATTAGCTTATTGGAAATATTGGAATTTGTGTTTTTGCAGTTCAAACTCATCTAGTTCATTGAAAGGTATGAATAAATCGAAGAACAGCTAAATATGTAGTAATTACATGAGTTAACTGGCAAACTTCTCAATTCCGGATTTTGAAACACCCTAATGGAAAATTATAATAGGAACAATTCGACAAATGATCCAACGGCACTGATGTTAGGCATAATTACGTGGACCCTGGTGTGCTTTATCCCCGAAGCGTGCATGAAGATTTCTTCTATCATAGTTAGACAAAAAGCCGAAGGTTATTCAGCATAGTAAGTGATGCAAGTTACGTATTGCAAATGTGTAGTTACAGCTTTAATCATTATATCTATTACCATAGGACGAGGCCAGCTCGCACGTGGGCACGTGGGAGGAAAGCATTAAAGCAGTTCTTCCGCAAATGTTTTCAAAAAATCTGGCATCCATTTTAAAACTTCCAAATTGGCAAAAATTACAAAATTAATAAAATATAATGGTAATAAATCCCAAGTTATTTTTTTCTCTTTTACTTTTAGTTTTGTATTGTAAATACTACTGTATTCTGCCTTACAAAGCCTCATCTACATTGTGAGCCAAACTGTCTGACATTAAATTTTAAGCCCTGCCGATTATTTGATCACAAAATTTAAATTGGGTCAGTTGTAAAAATTTTTTTTGATTTTTGGGCCGCCTTGGTAATTTCGGGTCAGGTCAAATCAAAAAAAAAGGCAAAATTTTGGACCGAGGGTCGAACCTGACAATCCACTCTAAGGTAGGCTGGGTATAAATTTTAAAATATCTTGAAAAGGCCCAGCCAGAATATGGCCTGGATAAAACTGTTGACTATTTATCTGGGTGCTATGCAAAATGTATTTTTCGCATAGTTCCTAGCGCCTTATTCATGGTTTGTCATATTATGTACAATCTAAATGAGGATGTAAGAGCTATATATTTACAAACTGCATTTTCCATTTAATGAAATTAAAAAATATAATTTACATATTAATATGGAAAACAAAAATTAAAATTTTTTCTCTTTGGGACATGCCCAAGGTCACCCAAAAAAGTTTATTGCCATTTTTGGATGCAAACATTGTAAAACAATCGAAATCTGAAAAAATTTTGAAAAACGGAAAATATATATAACATAAGACCATCATGAGGATTATTTTTTCACTAGTGTCATAGTTTCACATTGATCACTCATTAATTTTTGTCGACCTGTATTATTTCAGTAAACCAATAACAACTCTCGTTTTTTGTCAAATTTTTGGTGCTGATTACGAATATCAAATCAAAATTTTAACCAATGCCCCAGATTTTAAGTTATACTAATAATTTTTATTTCTCATTGTTTAAAATGATAAATATAATCTACAAGGAATTTTTATATGAAAAAAAATTATTAAAGTTTTAAATTTTTTTACGGAATTTCTCGGTCACAAAATCTATTAATTTGGTCAAAAAGGGCCATTTTTTAATATGTAAGGATCTAAGGAGCCGAAGAACAAACTAAGTAAAACGGATGATATATATGAGATAAGGCCATTATAAATATGTTCAATAATTTTATAAACTTATTTTTTGTGACATTGATAGTTGTTGACCTGTGTTATAAAACCCAGTGTTTAATTATTTGTAAGAGTTGGAGTTCAAAATATTTGGCAAAATTAGCCAAATTTTAAAACTCTATCCCATTTTTTACCTTCCCCCCCCCCCTTATTTGAAAAAGTTCAAATGAAAAAAAAAATTTCCTTTCTTTTGCGACTCACCTCAAAAAAAATTTTTAATTTTAAAAATGAATAATTCTCAAAAAAATGCATTTTGTTTTTTTTCTCCTCAAATGAGCTCAAGTGGCTTCTCCGAACAAGCTGAAAAACCAAGTTTGAAAAGTAAAAATCTGGAATTTCTGCGCTGTTAAGCTTTTGAGTATGAATTAATTAAGAACGGCATTTAGTACTCAAGAATGCCAAATTAAGGAAATATTAAAACGTTAATAATTTTGAGCTTAGTTCTTTAAAAAACTTGTGAAAATATTAATTATTATAATAAAATGTAAAAATAACAAACATGATTGGCCATATAAAAAACTAATTTTTCCAAAAATTCTACGGAGTACCTCACTCTGACTCATTTGAAAAAATTCAACATTGAAAAAAAAAAAGAAAAGAGGTTCATCAATACTATCAAAACTCCGTTTTACCAAAAAATAATTGAATTCTTTTTTATTAAAATGAGGAATATTCATTTTTTTGTAAATGAAAATTTTTCATTTGAATATTTTTCACCCCCGTGAAAAAGTGAATTCCCTTATATTCACTTTTTTCTTTCTTCACCATTCACTAGAATTGAAGAATTCACTGCGGTTGAATTCTTTATTATTAAACACCTATTTATGGGTGGAAGCAAAAATATAATTTGATTAAGAATTCATTATTGACGTCTGGCGTTTGAATTTTTTTCAAAATATTTAATTTAATTTTATTTTTAAAATTCTGCAACATTAGTGGTTTTTGTTATAAAATCCGCTTTTTCATCTTAAATAACTTGAAAGTAATTTGTTGATAATTTAGAGTAAAAACCTTCTTTAGATATAATTTTTTCATAAAAAATATAAATATGTCAATAGATTTGTCAAAAAATTAATAGTTTTATTGATTTTGTATTGGATGCATAGGGTGAAAAACTTTATCCGGGATTGTTACCGCAGGAAAGGTCTACAAAACCCTCTAAAAATCGTTTACGTTGTTGTTTCTTTGGCTCTCTAATACTATATACAAAATCTCGTGTTATCTCTAGACCTACGCGGAACCTGCCAAAAGTGAATCTGCAAAAAACGTGTAAAAATTACATGTCTAAAAATGGAATGGGTTTATCAATTAAAGCCGATAAAAGTAGTTTCTTAGCATTCAAAATGTATTAATCATGTGTCATGCCAAATGTCAAATTTTTTTTGTGTTACTTTTAAATGTATTTAGAAACGACAAAATTCAAATAAAAACTATTTGTAAAAATTCTTTTGTTTTTTTAAAACCGTTCCCTTTCCGCATCTTTCAATAGTGTAATAAAAGTATTAAACGAGGTAGGCTATCCATCGTATCTTAACTGAATTATTCCCCAAGATTTTCATGTAACTTTTCACCCTTTATAAAAGTATAATCAGCAAAATTTTGTGATATTTTGTAATTTAACAAAAAAAGAACAAGGAATTCAAACAAAAAAATTTATAATTTTACCTCTCACCTAATTCCGGCTTACTTTATCCTGACCCTTTATTGGCCCAATCCGGTTTTTCTTATGGACCGATCTGCACCCGACCGAGCGGGCTTGGGTCATCTCACTTTGATCTCTAATTTGGTTGGCGGGAGATATGAGGGATTATAAATCAAGTTAGTTGAAAAAAAAATTAATTTTATGTGAATATAGCAGGTAATCAAAACAAACTAAAACTCTGTAGGAGTTTAAGACTTTCTTAAAAACCCATTTATAGCAACTGGCTAAGGAGAAAGTAATCAGCATAACTTTAAAAAATTGTTTGATCAATGTTGATATCTAAACATGAAAGTGAAAAATTAGGTCGATGAAAGGTTTTCTACCGCCTTGCATGGAACTTTTTTTAAGATGTTTTTCCAAAATTGCCGTTTGAAAAGTTTATAAACATCTCCCAATTCCGGTATGCCCGCTCGGTCTTGTCGGCCGCTCCTTTGGCCGACCTTTACAAAAAGGAAGGATGGGAGCGGGGCAGGCCAAAGCTTTAACTCTCGTATTATTTTCTAAATTTTTGTAAGAAGAACTAGAGATAAATATTATCACCCGATGGTATTACTTCTAAACTCTGTATTTTATTGATAATTTTAGAACCAAAACTAATTTAACAGTAATACATACTTTCGGGCTACTCATATATTAACATTTTAACTCAGTTTTAACAACATCATATTATATTGTGTAATCTAAATGTAGATGTAAAAGCTTGATTATTTTATTTCTCATTATTTGAGAAAAAATATAAGTTACGAGTGATTTTGATATAAAAAAAATTGTTGAATATTTGCTCTTTAAGGTGTATATATTCTCGAGGATGCAAATTCTAGCAATTTGGTCAAATATGTCCATTTTTGGTTATATAGACCTAAGAAAATAGCCAAGGGCTATGGAAACTTCGGGAAAGGGAAATTACACAGGTCAATATCAATGTCAGAAACGCGCATTTTATGAAAACATAAAAGAATGCATCTCCATGATGGCCCAATCTCATATATATTTTTCGTTTTTCTTAGTTTCTTCCGCCTTCGGCTACTTACATCCGTCTCTAACGAAAAATGACCTTTTTTGACCAAATTGACATATCTAAATATAACCTAAGGAAAAAAATTTAAAAAATTTTTTTTGCATTTAAAAATTCCTTGTAACTTATATTAATCACAAAAAATTTTTATTAATATATCAAGCTCTTACATCGGCCTAATATAAAATATTCCGCGTCCAAACTTTAATACAACACGATTATCCGTTTAAATGAAAATATTATTTGGAGTCTGAATTTAACAGTTTGCACTTTTTTCTAAAATTTTCATTGTTTATAACTGACTGACTAAGTTTGATTAGGAAAAACGGTAATTCGATGTTCCCTAAGATGGCAGGTTTGATCTCTGTAGTTAACTCATAACTTTCAAAAAATTGTTGACCTGTGTTTATATAAGAGATATTGCCATCATCATTGAGATCATTTCATTTCAATGTCATAACCTTCTTTAGACATTAATATTTGTCGAGCTGTGCTATGCAAGTAAAAAATTCTGTAAAAACACGATGTATTACCCCAAATGCAGTAAAGGCTGTATAGGGCAATGCTACCTTATTTTAATACGTCGATTTAGATATATTCTACAATATAAAAACAAATAGCCAAACTTCGTAACAGCCACCTGGTAAAGATTCCCACATTTTGCGCGATATCAAAAAATGTGGGCGGCGGAAAAAAAATCTAATAATATATACATCCAACCCTGTAAAATTATTAATTTTTTCGGGAATTTAAAAAAAAATTGTTTTTTCACTAAATGGGTCCGCAAAAACATATTTAATGTTAAAACTTTTATACAATAAAAAAATTTCGATCCATAATTTCTTTCAAAATCGGGCCAGGCGTAAAATTAATTAATCAAATTCCGGACGGGGCGGGTGGGCCGAAACGCTGGTTTTTAAATATAACAAGTGTATTTGCATATATTATTTATTCCAAAAAACTATTCATCCCAACAAAAGTCACAATCACCGTGCTATAAAAATTATGCAGTTTAAAATTAAAACACAAATAATGTCCCTATTGAAAATACATAAAAAAACCCAAAAAAAAGTTGGTGGCTCAATATTCTTTAAATATGATTGAAAAAATGAAATAATTAGCCCAAAATAGACGTTTATTGTACAAAAAAAACATTTTTTTTGGTTAGACAAACATTCTGTTTTATAAATAAATGTGTTAAAATAAAACAAAAAACTCTATAAAAAATAAAATAAAATAATTGTCAAATTAAAATTAATCGTAACATCCAAATAAAAAATTTTTTAGTTAGATAATTTTAAAGAAATTTGATATATAAAATGCTTTATATGTTTTATATTTAAACATTAATTCCTTTAATTT
The DNA here is from genome assembly GCA_030555515.1 of Acutogordius australiensis. Taxonomy (NCBI): domain Eukaryota; kingdom Metazoa; phylum Nematomorpha; class Gordioida; order Gordea; family Gordiidae; genus Acutogordius; species Acutogordius australiensis. The sequence continues at coordinate 1,472,808 of CM060244.1, read as the reverse complement.
TTTTAACTGTAAAATAGAAAATATAAAAAAATATTGAAAGAGGCGAAATAAAACTATAAAAATACTGTAATTTTATTTTATAAGGCCCATCATTTTCTCTTAAAATATAAAATTTTGTTTTTTTTTATATTATTATATTTTAAAATAAGTATCCGGTTAAAACTATAAATGTTACAACTTTTTAAAAAAATGCTTTTATTTGCAAAATAATATTCAAAAAAAAATAATTATGGACAAAATAAAAGTTTTAATTGAACGTAGTAACCTAAAATAAAAAAAAATAAATTTTTAAATTTTTTACAGCCATGGGCCTTGTAGCGTGGCCCCATTCAAAAAATTTACTTTTTCGTAATAATGTGTTTCTCTATAATGAATCCCTCTCCGAGTAACATTAAATGAGAAAGGAGTCTAAAAATGGTTCAAAAAAAATTAAATTTTTAAAAAAAAAATTCAAAATCTTACAATATACAGTAAAAATAAATTCTGTATATCATAAACAACGATGTGAATATCTTTTTTTGGAATCGCACTCACGGCACTTGGCTTTAAAATATTTTATTAAAACTGCAAATTTGATACTAACTAATTATAGTTGCAGGCCATAGCCCCCGCCGTATTGGAGACGAAAGGCAACCGGAGCCTACTTTTTTGTAAAGAAAACTTCAAAATTGTTTTTAGTCAATTTGTTTTCCTCTTCAGCCCCCCCCCCCTCCCTTTAAGTAAACTTGAGATTTGGCTAATGTCTATACCCGCCCCCTTTTAGAATTACAAGTTATTTAGCTGTTACTATCTTGAATCAGCGGACAAAGTCTATATTCAATATTACAACAAATTTCGCATTTTTTATATAATGTCATAATGCTATCAAGTTTTATGAAACATAAAAATTGTTAGAATAATTTTTGCATTGTTTGAAATACATATTGGAATGATCTAATAACTAAAAATTTAAAAAAAAATTTTTTTTTTTTAAAAAATAGGTAGTTTAGATAGAGCTGCTTTCTGATTTCATTTGTATATAAATAAAATTCTAAAAATTTAAAATTTTTTAAATTTAGGTTATTTTTTCATCCAAAATTATTTACCATTGTTTTTACAATATTTTTTAACATGAGCAGTTTCTTTAAGGATACTTTGAAATCGTGATGATATTTGTTTCATCTATATAAACCCAATAATCATTTCAACAAAGCTCTTAGAAAAACTCTAACCCTAAAAAATCTTTTTAACATGTATCAATATATTTTTTAATATATTTTTTTTCCAAAAAATTTTTTAAATTTTAAAATTTCTTTTAAAAGCGAATAAAGGAACGCACCCTAAGCATTGTAGTTTTGTCGGACGTTTAGGTCAAACATTTGTTTTTATTTCATTTTATTTGTACAGCTTACAACACAAGAGGCGTATATATCAATTTTTTTTTCTAAAGGTGGGTGATAAATAAAGTATAGACGTGGGTAATATTTTGGGCAAACAATTGGGTATGTTGCCATATAGGCCTAATTTTAATTGCATTTTTTAACGTTTCAAACAAAAATGATGATTAAGCAAAGGAAGTGGAGGAGATGCACATGATTTTCTAAACATTTAAAATAGGAAAATTCAAATACGGCAGGGCGAATATAATAGTATGCTATTGCTATGTTGATTTTATTAGTTTTTCCCCTAAGGTTATATGTTAGCCTCAGCACTGGTCACGGCAATCAAAGCTGGAATTTTTTGTACAATCCAATTTTTTTTTTAAAAATTTTAAGACATATTAAAAAAATTAGCTATGAATGAATATAAAATATAAGCAGAAAATCTTGAATTTTAATATTTTCTTCTTAATTGATGCTATCACCCTTTATTTTTATTTTAATTTCTAAAAAAAATAAGTTTGGCCCAAAACAGGCTTTTTCACAGAGCTCTGCCATTAATAAGAAAAATATGAACCATTCTTGAAAGGACTCTAGGTTGGTACTAGGGAGTTATAAACTAAATTATTTGAAGGAAAAAAAAAACTAAATGTTTCTAAGCTATTGGCAATAATTTGCATCGTTAAATTGCTATGGATTGGCCATGAGAGCATGCTCTTTGGCAAAATTATTTTAATTTCCCTGTTTTGGCAGAATTTTTTCCTGGTTTTTCAACAGTTTTAACAGGGCATAATACCTCTTGAGACATGATTCGGCTATCCTCATGGCCTCGTTCTGTTTCTTTGACTTGATGCAATTCATAATTCAAGACAGAAGACATACCCGTCGGCGGCACTTCCACATTGAAAAATCCGTTATTTCCAATCCAATTAATAGATGGTTGGACTTTGCATAAAAGATAGTTGGAAATAAAAATTAAATAGGAGTTCTGTAGAAAGGCTTCCTTAAAAAAAAGGTTGTGAATTCAAGTTTATTATATTTAGATTATGTTAAATAGGAAGGAGAAAACCTGTAAGAATTGCAATATAACAAAGTATATTATGTTTATTGGATATTTGGTAACATTACTGTCACCTTTTTTTTAGTATCCGACCTGAAGGCGATCCGGAGTATGACGTATCCGGGATGGGTAGCGCCGCTCCTCAGTGGCAACTTTGTTTGGGTTGGGGAAAGAAGGTGGGCTTTCAAGTCCGACTGCTGGTCTTAACTGATCGGCGTGTTTACGCGTTGTTTTTTCATTGTCCAGCACTCTATAAGAGTAGAAACCTGTTCTCTCCGCGATTTCCCCTTTTCGCCACCCCTTTGTTGTTTCATTTTTTATCCAAACCGAATCTTGGGCTAACTTTTTACCAGACGGCGTTGGATCGTCTATAAAATTGGCTGGTTTCACTTTCATCCAACTAAGCGGATTAGGAAGGTCTCTTTTCAGGAAAAGCTTCGCAGGGGTTTCCTGCACGGCCGAATGCTTCGATGTGCGGTATGCCTACAGGACATCGTTTAGTGCTTCGCGTGAAGGCATACCTCCTTTTCGAGTGGCTGTATAATGCTTTTTTAATGTTCCAATTACGCGTTCAAAAAAATCATTTGCTCGGGGGTGGTATGGCGAAGAGGTAACCGTTTTTATGTTTAACTTCGTAGTTTGGAGGTAAAAAGTTCAGAGGTGAAATTAGGTGCGTTATCGCTAACTAGTATCCTTGGAAACCCCCAACGAGCAAAAGTTTGTGCTAGGCGGGCGAGGATCGTTTGGGAGGTAATGGATTTTATGATTTCAACCTCAACCCACCGGGAATAGCTATCAACTATTACTAGTCAATAAAATTCGTCTACTGGCCCAGCGATGTCTATATGGATCCTTTCCCAGGGGGCCGTATTAAAATTCCATTTGTAAGTGGGCTGTTTGGGGCAATTAACGCTAATTTGACATGGTTGACAAGTCTTGGTTATTTTTCCCAAATCTGCATCTATTTTGGGCCAAAACACTGAAGTCCTAGCCAGAGTTTTCATGGGCACGAGCCCCGGATGTCCTATATGTAAAAACTTTAGGACATGTGGTTGAAGTCGTTTGGGAACTATTATCCTGTCCTTTAGGTACAATATTCCATAAGCTTCCTAAATTTCGTTCTTTCGTACCGCGAATGGTTTAAGTTCTGCGGCTTCCCAATTGTTGTTACGAAACGCGGAAAGAACCTTGTTTTGGACAACGTAATTTTTTGTTTCGAGGCGTAGAATATTTCGGTTCAGCTTAAACTCGTTGAGCGTTAATAAACGTACTTGGTTGCATGTTTCATCATCATCGAAATTAAATTTGGGGTTTTCTACCGGGAGACGGGAGAGGCAATCAGCGAGGTTTGTTTTACCCGGTTCGTACGCGACATCATAGTCATAAGCTGAGGCTTTGTAAATCCATCTAAGTAAACGCGTACTAGTTACTTGGTCTAAATCTCTTGTAGGGCCGAACAATTTTACTAACGGTTGATGGTCGGTTATAATTTTTATGTGTGTCCCATAAATAAAATTTCTGAATTTTTCAAGCCCATAGAGTATGGCTTTTCCTTAGTGTTCATTGGTCGAATAATTTTTCTCTGCGGCGTGCATTTTCTGGATGCATACGCAATGGGACGTTTACCAGTTTGTGTCATATGTGAAAGGACGGCGCCAAAACTATCGAGGGAGGCATTGGTTTCTAAAAATACGCGTAGCTTTGGGTCATAAGCCGATATTACGCCTCCGCTATTAGGGTTTTAGCCTTTTGGAAAGTTGCGGTGTGTTTTTCGGTCCAATTTCACGGTGGTTTGGAACCAGTGAGGGTATGTAATACTTATAAGTGGGTGAAGGTGAGGAATAAATTTTTCGTGGAAATTTAAAAGTTCTAAAAACGATTTGAGTTGTGTTCTATCATTCGGTAATGGGCATTCTGCTATAGCCTCGACCTTGTCTTTAGAAGGACGTATGCCATCAGCGGAAATGGTATAACAGAGGTACGAAACTTCTGGCTCAATAATTCTGACTTTATTTTTTTTTACGCATTCTGTATTTTTCCTAGTACCTGTTCTAGGTTTTTTAGATGCTTCTCATGAGTGCTTCCGGTGACTAAAACATTATCCAGATATACTGCGGTATCAGGAATGTCCCGTAATAGATTGTCCATTACTCGCTGAAAAATGGTGGGTGCAGAACTCAGCCCGAACGGAAGGCGTTGATTAGTAAAAAGCAGGTGTGGGTTGCTATGCTCAGTAACGTCTGAGATTCCTAATTGGGATTTGGATGTAGGCATCTTTTAGGTCTAACGTCGAGAAGGTTTGCCCTCCAGCAATCTTTGAGGCGAGCTCACCGAACGTTGGAATGACGTGCGAGTCCTCCAGCAGGTAGGGATTTATTGTAATCCTGTAATCGGCACAACTCCGCAGTTGCCCGTCAATTTTGGGGACGTTGACTGTCGGAGTTGTCCACTCAATCTTGGTCTGTGATTGGTCTATTGGTTTTAAGATGTTTGACTGCAGCAACCGTTAGATCTCTTCCTCCACTCTGTGTTTAAGTGGCATGGGAACCGGCGACAAGGGAATTTTTTTGGTACGGCGTTTGGTTTTAAAAAGATTTTTATCGGTTTACCTTTATAACATCCTAACCCATCTGTAAATAGGTCAATTTTTCCAGTATTTGAGCTGCGTTGGGTGATGCTATATGGTTTATGCAAACAAGTTTGGGCTACGAAAAACCAAACTCTATGATCCAGGGGATCCCAAAAATGTGTGGAAGGTCATTACGCCACGTAACATAGCATTCCAATGATTTCGGACTCGATCCATCTTTCAGGTCCACCATAACACGTGTTTTTCCAGTGTTTCAATTCTATTATGTCCGTACGATGTTATAGGGCTCGACGGCTTTATTGTGGGGGAGCCCAGTTTCTTCCACAGCTCTTCGTTGATGAGAGATGCATCGGCTCCGGTGTCGTAGAGCATACGCGTCATGATGTCGTCGATATTTACCGTGACAGACGGTAGCCTAGTATTGGCACCTAGGTTCAAATTGATCGTGTCTAATTCTAATTGTAGTGGCAGAAGGCTTTGCTGAAATGATTAAATCCGTATCATTAAAAACATTTCTTACTCTCCGTAACATCCCCGGTAGAACTTGCTTTTTCAGCCATAATTTTGACACGTTCTAAAAATTTGTTATGGATTCCGTGTCTTTGCGTTGAAGTCTGACAAATTCAAACCGAGATGTGAAAATAATTTTCGTTGGAGTGAAGACCTATGGTTCAATTGTAATTTTCGCGAGAGATCCGGCCAAGTTTTCTAGTTTCAACGGGGAAGTTGTAGAATTCATCGTCGCCAATGTAAGAATTGTAATATAACAAAGTATATTATGTTTATTATTTGATATTTGGTAATATATATAGTATAAATATTAGCATAGAAGTTCCTCAAAAACTATAAGATAAATAGCATCGGTGTAACTGGGGAGCCGATTTGAATAGTATAAATTTGAATATCTACAAAACCTATACATTAATAAGATGCCGGCACGACAAAAACATGAAACATATTTTTCATGTTTCATGTTTTTGCTTTTTTATAACTCATTAAATATTTTTTCGTGTTTTAAAGATTGAAAATATATTTTGTCAAAATGTTTCGTGTTTTAAAAATTTCAAAAACACGAAACATTTATTTTATAAAATTTTATTTCCTTATTCAATTTTAATATTTTTATAAGAAATATGGACATCTGTATCAATCGACGCCAAATTTTTTGGAAAAGTTTAGTGTCATATTTTTAGTGCCTAAAAAGTTGACAAGTGGTTTCTAATCTTTTTTTTTCTTTATATTTTATCTGAGTTATTTAATGATTTAATTTATATATAAATAGTATTACAATTTTACTTTTCTCGTGAATACATATCTCCAAAATAACGAAAGATTGGCGAAAACTAATAGAAATATACGTCCATCAATTCTTTTACATTTTTTTTTAATTAATAATATTTATATTAAATTTTTGAATTCTTATCATAGATTTTAATTTAATATTCCTGCAGCTTATCAATTGAGACCTTGGAAAATAAGGCCAGGCATAAACAAAAATTGAATAAGCAATAGATTATAAAAAATAATTCTGAATATAAATTTTATTTAAATGAAACTAGTGCAAAGATTATTTAAATATATGTATTAGCAAATTAACAAAAAATATAGTGCTTATTTTAAAAATCTTTCTTTTAAATATATTTTTAAATAGAAATTATAATATTTTTTTATCTCACTAAAAAAATCTTGTGTTTAAATTATTGCATAAAATTTATTTTAAATTTTTCATGTTAAATGCCTCCTGTTTTCAAACAAATATTGATATTTAGGTTATTAAAAAAAATGGAATTAGTAAAAGAAGTTGTTGAATGCATCAGAACTCTTAACTTAGGGCGCGTTCTCAATTCATTTTTTAAACTGGTTTTAGAAATTTTCAGGATTTTTTATAAAAGAAAAGGTTTAATATAGAAAAAATCTTTAAAGCACTAAATATTTTTTAAAAGAATCATATTTGATTATCAGCTGGTTTATATCCAATTAGATTGAATAAAGTTTTTGAATAATATTCAGAGCATCATTAGCTCCCGGTGTAAGGATTAAAAATGAAGAAAACAATGTGGTTTTGAAAAAAATTTTTAAATTTTTGTTGACAAAACGAACAAACTCGGAACGCGCCCTTAAGTGGCCCTTAAAAATAGTAGGATGGGTAGGAAGAAAGATAGTGAAGGCTTACAATCGGGATTTGCGAAGCTCGTTGGTAAAAAATAAATTTGGTTCCCATTTAATAAAGTTGTCACGCGAAACCTAGTAAATCCGCTATCCAACATGTGTAGGTGGAATTGCGTATTGGAAGTGACATTTGCAAGGGTTTCCCAGCTCATTTCATTGCTCCTTTGCATTTGGATTTGATGGCTAAGATTTATTTAGATTAAATATTAATAATTTTAATTTTTCGTTATATCTTAATTCATATTTAGAGTCGTTCACAAGATTTTTTTAATTAATACTGTGTTGCCGTAATCCAATTTAACAATATTTACAATATCTTAAACAATGATTTTTGTATTTTAACATAATAAATATTTAGACAACTTTATTGTTTTTAAAAATATTGAAGATCGTATTAAAGATATTTATTGAATATGGCCTATCTAAAATTTTTATTTTTTAGTTTTATTTCAAACGGGATTTTGGCAAAATATTGTATTTTTGAAATTATATTTCATTGTTTACATTATTGCATCGGATAGACCATATTCAATGAAAAACTTTGTTGTTTATTGTCTACCCAAGCAATTATATTCATCAAATACAGTTATCATTATCTTTCCCCACAATAGTTTCTAAGAAATCTACCAAAATGATTAATTACTAAAGGTTGCTCACATAAAACTTTCCAAAAAGGGGTCTGAGGAGGGGTCAGAAATAAAGTAGACATGGGATGATAGGAGAATTTTTCATGAAGGCTCAATTTTTATTGCGTTTCTAAACAACTCACAAAAAAAACTAACAAAGGAGGGATTGAGGGTACGCATAAGGTTCACTAGTATTGCGGTGTAATTTATCACAAGTTTATTACAGAAATTGGAACCAAAACCAGCGTAAAATGAAGAACCGGAACCGGTAAAAATTCTGACAAAGATTCCAATCCATTTTTATATTATTGATTGGCTATAAATAAATATTTTATTAGGTTAACCTTACCTTTTTTGGAATCGGAATCAGCATCTATTCAAAAGGAACGAACGCTTTAAATTTAGAGGCTAATTCCTGTTTATTATTCTATTTAGCCTAGAATAAAAATAATAGTAAAAAAATTGTAAAATAAATATTACTTTGCGGGTGAACGTTTGTATGGCCAGGTAATTAATGCCTCTTTACCTTGATTTATCAGTAGAAGATTTGTGCTTTCTATCGTGATTAAAAAAGAAGCTGAAATAATTCTAAATGAATGTAATCTTCAAAGCCCATTATCCAATGTTCTACAATTTTCCTTTTCATATTTGATTGTGTGTTTCAGGTTTACAAAAATATATGAAGGTTCAGTGAAGTTCATTAAACTGTACAATGTGGCCACCAACATAAAATATTTTGATTATATTATACGTAAATTATTTTTAATCTTTTATTCTCTTTCTCTCTTCAAAAATGAAATTTAATAAACATATATGTATAGCTTAACTTATTTTCAAAATATTCAATATCTTGATATAGCACAGGTCAACAGATTTTTGAAAATTATGATCCGTTCAACGTTTTTTGTAACCAAATTTAGTAAGTCCGCTTTAAACAATAAAAATTACAGAAAAATGGCCAAAAAAATTTAAAAATTAAAATAAATTGAAATTTTTTTGCATATTAACAACAGCTAAACTGTTTAATACAAACTTTAAATAAAACTTTGTTTAAAAATCATATATCGTGTCGAAGTGATGCGAAATATTTTGTATTACACAGGTCGACATTTTTTTGAGAATTATGAGTTAACTACAGAGAACAAACTTGCCATCTTAGGGATTATTTCTAATCCGTTAACCGCTTTTACTAATCAAACCTAGTTAGTCCGTTATAAACAATAAAAATTTTAGAAATAAGGTCAAAAAACTAAAAAAGATTCAAAAACAAAAATAAAATAATTTTTTTTTGCATATTTACAGTATTCAAACTGTTAAATTCAAACTTCAAATAATATTTACATTAAAGACAGATAATATATCGTGTCGTTTTTAAGTTTGGACGCGAAATAATTCATAATATGTAAATGCCAATGTAAAAGCTTGATATAATAATAAAATTTATTTTTCATTATTTGTGAATAAAAATATAACTTAAAAGGGATATTGCAAAAACGATTTTTAAATTTTTTCTTTTTTTTAGGGTATATTTAGATCTGTCAATTTGGTCAAAAAAGGGTATTTTTTGTTATTGACCCTAAGGAGCCAAAGACAGAAGAAACTAAGAAAAACGAAGATTATATTAGGCCATCATGGGTATGCATTCTTTTATGTTTAAGTAAAATTCACGTTCCTGACAATGATATTTGTTGACCTGTGTTATCTAAATGCTGATGTAAGAGGTTGATATATTAAAAAATTTTATTTCCCATTATTTGAAATGATAAATATAAATTACATGGGATTTTTATATGAAAAAAAAATTTTTAAATTTATTTTTTTAGGGTATTCTCGATCTGTCAATTTGGTCAAAAAAGGCCATTTTTTGATGTGGACCGATGTAAGGAGCTGAAGCCGGAAGAAACGAAGAAAAACGAAATATGCATATGAGTGAAGGCCATCATGGGAATATATTCTTTTATGTTTTCATAATATTCACGGTTGGGCCATTGATATTTGTTGACTTGTATTATTTAAATTCAATATCATTTAATCTTTATTTACAATAGTTTTTATAAACAAAATAATTTCAAAATTGTCGAAATATGATATGACAATGATAAAATACTTTGTTACATTGAGCCAAGCTAGGAAAGCGAAACTTTTAAAGTTTGAAAGTTTTTTTTTTAAATTTTAAATTTATCATTTTTAAGGACACGAACAAATATCAAATATAAAAGAAACAAATAGATTTAATTTAAATTACTTAAAATAGTAAGGGCTTAAGGACAGCCAAATAATGAAGCTACCTGTGGTAATAGTTATAGAGTTTGTCTTGACTCGAGTGCCAACCTCGGATATCGCATTGACTGAAATTACGTACGTATCAGGGTCACGAACATTAAGCCGGTATTGATGCTGTCAATAATATAGGTAAAACAAAGGATTAAAATGTGTGCAAACAGCATATATAATTAGCCAAAGACGTAATCAAGATTTTTTTTTATAGGAGTTTTTAAGGAATAAAAGGCGAGAAATATTGGGGACGGGTATGTTGGCTTATAGTCCTAAATTTTATTGCATTTTTTAACTTTTTACAACTTACGGTAGTACCAGGTTCAGTCCCTTCCTCTCATGCTGTATTCCTCAGTGAGGGGAGGGAGAGAGAGGGAGAGAGAGAGGGAGAGAGAGAGAGGGAGAGTGAGGGAGATAGAGAGAGAGAGATCAATCTGATTTATGTTACTGATTTTGCCTATACACGATTGATGTGTAATTTTAAATTTAAAAGATTTTTGTATAAGCAACAGTCTTTAAATATATTATTTTCGATGTCATTCTGGCATTGACTTTAAACTATTACGTTTTCATGCCCAAAAATTCCCCTATATATATAAAAGTAATTTCTTTCTCTCCTCTTTTCTTCGTTCAAAACTATAAACATTTGGACTACCACAAAGAAGGATCTAGTTATAATATTCTTGGCCAAATCTTATGAAAACAATTCAATTTTATACCAAACCTTAATATAATTATATTACTGGTATATTCCACATTGGAACAGCATGTAAAATAACAATCTCTAAAATTGCGTTTTTCAGATAGCATATTTGACTGTTACTTTATTATTATCAAATAAATATATTACATAGGTCCACAAATAGCAATGTCAGAAAAAATAAGTTGATGAAAACATTAAAGTACAGCCCTCTTATGGCCTCATCTCATATATATTTACCGTTTTTCGTAGTTTCTTAGGCCATAGGCTCCTTAAATCCATTAATACCGAAAAATGGCTTTTATTGGCAGATTTTGCGACCTTGAAATAACCTAAAAAAATTCAAAAACCTTTTTTTATGTAAAAATTCCTCGTAATTTATATTTATTATCTAAATTAATGAGAATTAAAATTTTTTAGTATATCTTGAAGTTATTTAACAGTTTAGATGTTGTATATATGCAAAAAAAATTTAGTTTATTAGAAAAAACGGAGAACGGATTTGGATATCCCTGAGATGGCAGGTTTGATCTCTGTAGTTAGCTAACTCTTAAAAATTAGTTGACCTGTGTTATAACTAATCAAAACTAAAAAAAAATCTTTAATTTAAATATTAGAAAGTTATGATATTCATCTAAAAGGTGAATTAGCAATGGCCGGCCGTATTTTGAAAATATTTTGTTTTTTTTGTTATGTAGGCAATAAGAATTTAATAATAAAAACGTGTGACATAAGGGTTTTCTCCAAACCTTTTTTCCCTTTAAGGGACGGCTTACCCGTCAGAACTTTGCCTCTTTTAATTCTACATCAGGCTCCGTAGAGTAGATATTGCCCGCAGAATTTTTTGTAGTCAAATATGGTAAGCCTGATAAAATAATGATCATAAAAAATATATTTTCATTTAAACAGATAAAAAAAATTGTGCCATTTAAAAATTGGAGTGCATGATGTGTATGTTGAAGCTTGTATTTAATTTAAAATATTTCATTCTTCAAGAAAATAAAATTAGTTTCAAGGTCGCAAAATTAGTCACTTTAGCTTTTTTAAACCTCTTTATTCGTGTCATAAAGTTCTGTATTGATCCTCTCTAAAATTTAATTAATGAGACAAAAAAAATTTGATAAATACAGAAGTTATAAATAATACTCGGAGCATAAAGGTGTACCACGTTCCACGGCTCAAACTTTGAATAGCAAAATTAAAACGCGTTAATGTGGAAAAATATAAGAATTACATGTGAGACAGTGTCATTATACGGGCCATTTAGGTTTCCCACTTCACGAAAATAACCATATTCGTTTTGATTAATCTGTAAGTAAACTGTAAGAAGGCTAAAGTTTGCATTCCCAACTTTCATACTCCATTCGACCGTTAATTCATTTGGACCAATATTTGATGCGCTAGCTTGCAACATAGCTATATAAAAAAAATGCATTTCATAAATTTTTATAGGACATGTACTAAATAGTTACGACAGTAGCTCAGTTGCCAACGCCCTGTCATTGATAGGCAGGAGATTGAGAGGTTCGAATCCGTGCATATGCTTTGTTTTTTCCATTCCTGAAAATAGAACACATGTGCAACCATTTTGAAGCTGCTGAGTGGCTTGCTATGGCTCCTACAGTGAGAACTTAGGGTAAAGACCTAGACCACCTGCGTGTGAGCAAATCTTACTATTTAGCCCGTCGATAGTAATGGCTTTGATCAAGTTAAAAGAGTTAAGGGTTTGGCTCCAAGATGAAAGATGTAGGAGAACCAATTGTTTAAAATGTATATGATAATTGCTGAATAAAATTTTACAGCTAGTAACAGTGCTGGAAAAACAATTAGGCAAAAAACTTTGGCTCATTTTTTCCCCCAAAACATAAAAAAAGGAAGGGGGCTACAAATAAAGTGGCAAAATAAGAATTCAAAAAAAGCCCTTACTAATAAAAGGGGCAAAAAAAACCCCCACAAAAAGTGGCTCTTAAAAAAAGCCTCAAAAAACCCATTTTATGTTTTCTTTATAATAATTTCAACAAATTTTGATTTTTTTTTTATAATAATGATGAGTGGGTTATTTTTTCTTAAAGCTCCTAGAAGTTTTTTTTGAAGGAAAGTGGCTTTTTCTAAACATGTACCTTAGCATTAAGCAAGAAAAGGGGCTTTTTTTTGCCATGCCCACGAGTTTGTGGGCATTTGGAAAAAAAACTCAAAAAACTTGTTAAAAAAAAGCTTAGTTTTTTTTCCAAGCCCTGGCTAGTAAAAAACTTGCAATATAATAGTTATATTAAAATTTAAAAAAAGGCGTAAATTGATCCTTTTAGCCAAGTATTTTGGGGGACAAAAACAGACATACTTTATATTTGGCGTTATTATTTTGCCGGACTCCTGGATGGATAAATCTCTCAATATATGTTTTCAAATTTTTAAGAAAGTTTCCACTGGATATGGCTCAAAAGATTTAGTAGCTGTAGTCATGTTGGATTTAATTATCCCAAATTAAACAATAAGTTATAGAGGATTGAGAATACAGGTGGGAAAGGACAAAGCACAATTGAACTCCCGCGAATGAATAAAATTTTTAGAGCAGAGGGCAAGGCTTGTCATTCGGTCTTTTAACAAGTAAAAAATATTCTGAAAATATGAAATGACTTTAGAGACCAGACAGATTTGCCATCCTAGTTTTCAAATCCGTATACGGTTTTATCCAATAAAACTTTGTAAGCCAGCTATAATTAATAAATGTTAAAAAAACAGAAAAAAAAGATTCAAAAATAAATCAATAAAAAATTATGTGCATATTAAAATAGGTAATATTTAAACTAAAGGTTCAAATAATATTTTTATTTTGTATAATAAAACGAGATTAAAATATTTAATATTTATTAATTCATAAACTCGTTAATAAAAACTGTAACAAAATATTATAAATTAATAATAAAAAAAAGTCATATCCTATTTAGGTTGGGATGCTAAATATTCTGTATATTAATAAAACTGAACAACAAAATTTGGACGACCCCAAGCATCATTTATGGCAACTATGGGTTTTGGTCAAGTTTTCGGCGCTAATCACGAATATGAAATCAGAATTTTAGCTAATGCCTCAGATTTTTGATTATTCGGTGTCAAAGTTGAGATTTTTTAATTTTTGGGGTATTTTGGGCTTCTATATCATAAAATTTATGGGTAGTAACAAGAGTTTAAAAATATATTTAGATAACGGAAACATTCATTATTAACGTAAGGGGTTTAAATTCTATTTTAATATTTGAATCTTTTTTAAGGGTATTCTCAAGGTCACAAAATCTGTCAATTTGGTTAAAATAGGCCATTTATTTGATATAGACTTAAGAAGCCAAAGGCGAAGGAAACTACGAAAAACGGAAAAGATATATGAGATAAAGCCATCAGTGGGATATATGCTTTTATGTTTTCATAAACTTGTTTTTTCTATTGTCAACCTCTGTTATTGATAAGTTTATTTCTTTTTTCACTCATTGTAAAATTTTTAATTCAATAAATTAAAATATTAAAAGACCCTTCAAACTTAGATGAGTATGAACTCTTACATATATTGAAATTTTTTAATTTTATCCCTGGTGCAGCATTTATTTTTAATTTTTAATACCCATAAATCTTTTCTTGCTGCCTTTTTTGCCATATGAATTTATTCCATTTTTTTCTTTTTGTCGCTTCTTGGTTCTAGAAACTTCCATCGTTCTTAAATGAATATAAAAAAAAGCGATCGTATAAAAATTTTAAAAATCCGTTTTTTGATCCTAAATAACTTGAAAGTGAATTGCTAACAATTTTTGGTTATAATCTGAGTTTTTTATAAGGAGTCTGATCATGCTAATATTTCTTTTTAAAAATTAATAGTTAAAAAGATTTTGTGAATTTTTTTCTGAACTTTGGACGCGGTTTAAAAAAAAATTAGAAGCATTGGAAAAAAAACTAAACCCGGAATCGTTATTGCAAGAAAATTCTTTACAAAACCCTTAAAAAATGGTTAATTTTGTTTTTATTGTTGTCCGGTGTAATGCTTATATAGGAGCTTAATTTGATTAAAAATTCCATTTTCAATCATGATCTGAAAAGGTTGCAAGTGATGTTAGTCGCGCGCGTGCCAACGCACAAGAGAAGCCACGCGCACGAGAAGCTTAAGGGAATAAAAGAAAATGTTAATTATTTGAATTAATTTTTTTTAGTAGTAGTTTTTTTGTGGTTAAAAAGAGGATTTTGTTTTATGTTGGCTGAATGCGAGTGCCGGTCAAGAAGAATTCTATGTTTTGGATGCGATGAAATTAATAAATGGTTTAAAATAAATATAAAGGCTGAATAATTGAATGTTTGAAATGAATATAAAGATCTACAAGTATTTATTCTATCTGATGCACCTCGCCCTATTAATTATAATCCCCTTCTTTGGCCCTCGGATTACCTCAATGGAGTACCTTAATAATGTTCCAGTATTTGACAACGGCTACGAGTCTGTAAATGTTATTACGGAGAAAATGTTCTGTGTGGAGATCAATTTAATTAACATTTAATAAATGTCAAAATTAAAATTTAACAAGAAAGATGATAAAAAAAAATAAAAAGTTGAACATGTTGGTTTCATAAAATATATTTAAAAAAAAGCCGATCATTTTAAACATTTGTTTTATAAAATTGGTTTAGATAAAATAAAACTAGACTCTAATAGTCTACTTAATAAAACTAGATTTATATTTTATAGCCTCAGTCTAAGGGGCATAAATATAACGGAATGTGTATTACTTGGGAATATCGTGGAGTCTATATATAATAGAAATATGATAAATATATATATCATTAAATAATTCCAAAAAATTAAAAATTACAAATTTTAAATTAAGTTCAATTTCTCTTTTCTTCTTATTTTACAACTTTTTTTGTTTGATTTTTAGATTAACCATATTCAATTAAATATAAAAAATAATTAAAATTTAAATGGTATGCAGTAAAATTTATAATAGAATTAATGTCGCAAATATGATCAAAACATAAAAAGAAATATAAATCTGAAATTTTAAATGTGGATAAAAATAAAAGGTCTAAATTTTAGCATCCACTGGCCACGCATTTTGAAAAATCAATGTTTTTTTAAATGTTCATTGATATTTTTTTTGCCTCATACTTAAACTAGGTGCATAATACATTTGTTCTCAGTTTGAGGAATTCTAAATTTAGCAAAGCTTGTTATATAAAAATGTTATTGAAAGATATTTATTTTTAAATTAGTTCCAATGTTTAAAATTAGTACATAATCATAGTTGAAAGGGGTCAGAAAATGTGAATAAGTGCTTGTAATTCCAAAATAAACACTTGGAGGAGGATTTTTATTTGGTCTTTCTTAAAGCATTTAAGGATAAGATTTAGCCAAATAACAAAGAAAATAAAAATCTTTTGGGCAAAGATTTCAAATTTTAAAATTTCATTATTTATGAAAAACATATATTTCTTAATGTGTTTCTGTTTAGCAACATTCAAACTAAATATCGCGCAATTGTGGAAAAAGAAGCCCGTTATTACGGAATACATAGTCCTTTACTGTTTGAAGGAAAAAAAAGTTTGCCAACCACCTAGGGTATTTACGAGAATTCAGGACGATGAAAAAGTGACTAATAATTTGATATTTTAGAATTGAGAGAACAAAATTATTTTTAAATGAAAACCCAGAAATGTGGGCAAAATGAAACATTAATACATTCATTGTATTTTTAAAATTATTTATTGGGAAACAGTATGATGTTAATGGAACTAGAATTTTTGGTTTTTGAACTTCGTCTAAATAGGGCAGGTTCATTTGGAATGAACGCGTGTATAGAGTCACTTAACACGATTTCATTTTCCACCGAATAGATTTTTACACGAGTTCATATTACACCGAATAGTATATTTAAATAATGGTTTTTTAATAATTTAAATATGTTAATCAATTTTGTCTAACTTTTCTTAGTTCTGTATAAATACGATTTTAAAATTTTAAAATCCATAAAAACTAACAAATATGAGATCTTACAGAACTATTCATTATATTTGACTAATCTAACATTGCACAAGGAATTTAATAATTTTGTTCGCCATATTTTATATTTTATCTTAATTTCGGGAAAATATATATAAATATAGCTCAAATGCTAATACGAAAATTTTAATATAAATAAATGAAATGTTTTGCCCAGAGAACTTTACTGCATCTCTTCTGCCGAAGCGTGCCTCATTTTTAAATTCCTGAGGCTATGTTGTTTATATATATTACTAATATACCTAAGTGTTGCTTGAAATAGATCAAAAATACTTTGGCAGCTACTGAAATGTTATTTTACCTAATTTAAATGTTGCTATATTATAATTTTTTTAACAACGTTAATTTTTTCGTCTTATTACAACAAACTCATAGTTGCAGAAAGTGATACAATTATTTTTTTTTATTTATAAAAAACTTTTTATAGAAAAGTTTGTAATTATGTTTACTTAGGCACTTTTTAATGACATTTTATGATAATCTTTAAAAAAGGTGAGATACACCCTCCTCATTTAATTTAGCAAAATTTTTAATTCATTGCACAGGCTAATTAGAGAGTTATGAGCTGACTATAGAGATCAAACCCGCCATCTTAGGGATTTTAAAATCCGTTTACCGTTTTTTCAAAGCATACTTACTCAGCTATAAACATTAAAAATTAAAAAAAAAGAGTTAAAAAACAAAAAAGGTTTAAAAAGAAAATAAAATTGAAGTTTTTTTGCATATTTATAACAGCTAAACTGTTAAATTGAAACTTCAAATAATTTTTTTATTGCCGATAATATGTCGTATCGTATTTTAGTTTGGAAACAAAATATTCTATATTATCCAAATGCTGGTTTAAGAGCTTGCTATACTTAAAATCTTTATTTATCATTATTTGAGATGATTAATATAAGTTACAGGATATTTAAAGAAAAAAAGATTCATTAATTTTTTTTCTTTTTAGGGTATTCTCAAGGTCACAAAATCTGTCAATTTGGTTAAAATAGGCCATTTATTTGATATAGACTTAAGGAGCCAAAGGCGAAGGAAACTACGAAAAACGGAAAAGATATATGAGATAAAGCCATCAGTGGGATATATGCTTTTATGTTTTCATAAACTTGTTTTTTCTATTGTCGACCTCTGTTATTGATAAGTTTATTTCTTTTTTCACTCATTGTAAAATTTTTAATTCAATAAATTAAAATATTAAAAGACCCTTCAAACTTAGATGAGTATGAACTCTTACATATATTGAAATTTTTTAATTTTATCCCTGGTGCAGCATTTATTTTTTATTTTTAATACCCATAAATCTTTTCTTGCTGCCTTTTTTGCCGTATGAATTTATTCCATTTTTTTCTTTTTGTCGCTTCTTGGTTCTAGAAACTTCCATCGTTCTTAAATGAATATAAAAAAAAGCGAACGTATAAAAATTTTAAACTATTTTTTTTACAAGTCAGCAAAATATATTCTTATTTATTAACTAAAAATTAATTCCTTTCCTAATCAATTTGAAAACAATAACAACTTGATCTTACCCAAACTAATTAATGTGCTCTTAGAAAGTTCAACAATCGATTTAGTTTTTTAAGGATTTATTAAAAAAGAATTCCCAAATCACTTTTGCAAAATGTGTGCCAATATTAATGATTTTCAATGGAAATTGGCTTCAGTGCTATTTCTTAAGGCATGTATCAAATCAAAAATTTCACTCCTACATAAGAATTATCGTCGCTTTGTAATTACCAGATAATTAAAATAAGTTAATTTTATATTTTAACCTTTATTGTGTCGAATATATTTTTAATTTTATATTATTTAGATTGTTATATCAGCTTGTTAATTTTGAGGGAAATTTATGTCATAAAGCGATGTTTTATGTATAAAATGAATCTTTAATTTTTAGAATCGGCTTTGAAGGTATGAGTATATTACTAATAAAAATATCAATTTTTTTGCTCTCATGTTCATTAATAATACTATAGCCTAACATAATTGCCCCAATGCATACAAATCAAATTTTGCAATTTGGGATATTAATATATTGATTGGGGCATATTTGTGTATCATTAAAAAAATAAAATTATTTTTTTGAATTTTATAAAAAGTCATGTCGGTCTCAAACTTTTGAGCTCATATATTTATAATGAATACTAAATACTCTATTTTAGCAATTTTTTCCAAAATTTTATAAAGACACGTTTTTTAAGTAATATCAAATTGAATATTCTGCAAAAAAATTGCAAAAGTTTGAAATAAAAAGATTTTGAACATAAACACATGCATGGTAGCCCACATTATCCTCTTCAAAATAAAAAAATAAGCCCCTAGCTATAATAATACTTTTTGACTAATAACCGCCCAAGGTTGAATCAAATAAAAACATTTTCTCTCGCGTTTGTGTTTTATACCCTCCCCCTCCCTCCCTCCCCCCCCCCCCCCCCCCCCCCATCTACGTCAAAAATTACTCCGGGAAAAAAATTTTTTCAAATTATAAGATACCCTTTGATACCACCTCCATGCAAAATTTCATTCAAATTTTAAAGGGGTGACTTTCAGGACTCGCTGGATTGAGGTGAAATTGACCATGTATTCCACAACAAAATAGCGAAAAAAGATATTTGAACTATAACTTTGAAAGCTCTCTTACTACATGTATTTTATTTGAGACTCTATTTATATGGGAAACCTGGTAAAAGACTCGACCCATCGCAAGAATCAAAGCCTTGAATAACGACCATCTCTCCAGAACGATACGTAATGTTTAAATCGTCAACATTGAGTTCGTTATGTTCATCATCAGAAATCCTCGTCAATATTTTATCATTGAGAGTCATTGCGTCTACTAAATTGTTATTCGAATCCAGGTATCGGATTTCAATTCCATCAAAATTTTGTGTTAAGACCTATTGCGGTAAAAAATATATTTTTTAGCTATGGTACCTCTGATTTTTAAGGTGCGTTTAGAGTTCTCTCAAATTTCAAAAAATTTGCATTTTTAAATTTTACAATTTTTTTAAAACCAAAAAAAGCTGGCTCTCTGTTAAAAAATTTTGATGGAATTTTCTTAAATATCGATTTGAAGTGATTATCGGCTCTGTTCATATAAATTTAGATATAAATTTAATGAACTTTCTAAATGTTGCTGAAAACACCTGCTCCGGACGTAGGAGAATATTGTAAAAAAAAATTAATAGGTAAAAAATTCGATGTGTTATGAGTCAAATTTTAACAATTTTTAATTTTAAATACCATAACATTTTTTGAAAAAAACGAATAAACTCTGAACGCACCGTTAAAAAGGCTAACAAAATAAATCTGTATTAGCAATTCTTATGCCCATTTATTTACGAAGCAATAACTTACAAGCAAATAAAAAGATTACTTCCTGGGAATAAAATATAAAAGTCTAAAACAAAAAAAATACCATTTTTAAAAAAAAGGCTTATAAACAAGATATTAGATTATAAACTTAGGCTCTATGTCAGCTGGAGCTCAAACCGGACCGCAATATACCAGCCCAGCCAGCCAAGACTTATTTATCAACACTTAAGCACCCACAATCCTGCGGTTCACCCCGGCCCTGCCTGGGATCTGTATTAAAGGTCCGACCCGTTTTGGTCCAAAACTTACAGGCGGCCTGAAAATTTCTTGTTGCACGCTACAAAGTTCTGGACTATAAATTTGTTATCAAATATAAAAACTGCACATGGGAATTATACTTTTTATTTTTAATTCTTGTTAGATAAAAACAAATCAAAAATTTTAAAGTTTAATAAATATTTTAAAGTTTGTTAAAATAAGGTTAGGCGCATCCAGGATTTTTTCGAAGCGAGGAATAAACTAGACCTGGGAAAATTTGAGGGCAGGGGGAAGTATATTGCCCCATATTCCTAATTTTTATTGCATTTTTAAACGTTTTATAAAAATAATCATTTAGTTAAGGGAGAAGTAAGCGGCGCATTAGGTTGACCCTTCATCTTTGGGTATGCCAATGCCATAATTTAATTTTAAAACTTATACGAGAAAAAAAAATTGTATTTCTGTTTTTATGGAAAAAACATGAAAAATTATGTTCAGTTCATTCATATGCACGAAAATTGATAGGTGAGGCACATTTTACCTATTTTTATTCTATATCTCTTAATTTAAATCACCTAAATAAAATCTTTTATTTAATGGCCATGTTTTGTAATTATTTTTATTTTTTTTTGATCCTAAAAAATGGGATTTCTACCTCCCAAAACGCGTTTATCAAGCGTTTTATAACACAGGTCGACATTTAATGTCATAAAAAAAAGTTTGTGAAAATGTAAATGAATACACATTTCCATGATGGCATTATCTCACATATGTTTTCCGCATTTCGTGGTTTTTCAATCTTTAGCTCCTTAAATCAGTTCAAATCAAAAAAAATGGCATTTTTTTGACCAAATTGACAAATTTTGCGACCTCGAGAATACCATATAAATGGAAAAATTAAAATTTTTTTTGATATAAAAATTCCTTAAAACTTATATTTATCATCTCAAATATGGGAAAATAAAATTTCTAAGTTCAGACTCTAACATCAACATTAAATTGATACATAATATTTAGCACTCTAACCTAAATATGACCCAATTAGTTAACCGTTTTTTAATAAAAATACTATATAAGGTTTGAATTTTACAGTTCAATTATTTTAAATACAATAATAATTTTTTTTTCAATTTTTTTGTTTTTGTTTCTTTTTTTTATTTTTACATTTTTCTAAAATTTTCAATGTTTATAGTGGACCTATTAAGTTTGATTAGGAAAAACTGCGAACGAATTTGATAATCCCTAAGATGGCAGGTTTGATCTCTGTAATTAGCTCATAAATCTTAAAAATTTGTTGACCTGTGTAATAGGCGCTGTATCAGTATTGCAAAATGCCTTAAAATTACCATGAAATATGTAGTTTTAAACTGATTTTTCAGAAAAATGAAAACGTAACTAGTCGTCCTAAACTAAACTCGGGTCCTTGCTTCTCAATGAGATGCTCGCAATTTACTAATTCTTTTAGAGCAAAAGCCATTAACATTGGGGCCCTGGGTAAAATAATCAAATTTGCTTGCAAGCAGACCGGATAGGTTTTCTTACCACAGGTTAAGGTATATCGTTATGTATTTCTTCCTAATTAGGCCCCACACTTAATTCCAATGTTTTGGAAAATGCGTGCTATTTTCTTGGCAAAATAACTATCATGCACAGGATCGGGAAGTACTAGACGTCTCACGTCTTCTAAGAAACGGGATATATTCACTTGAGCCGACTTAACTAAGTAAGAAAGTTGCTATGAAAATGCTATAGAACGCGCAAAAAACGAAAGTCATGAATTATTCTTTATTGGTCATGCCTAAAGTTTTTTTCGTTTCACAATATCATTTTGGTATACCCTCATAAAAAAAGCAAAAAGCGGAAGCAGTTAATTAAATATTTTTTTCGCGCATTTTTACGTTACTTACATACCATGTTTTGTCGGCGTTTTTGTGTTTCATACAAAAATTTTTTTTTTAGTTTTTGATTTATATGAGTTCCCAATTGTAAATTTTTTTTTTGGAAAAATTTTAAAGTAATGACTTAAATAGTTTTCTCAAGTTTCTATTAGCTGAAAAATTATGAAACGCCATATTTTGCCGCTCTCTTTACTAAAAAAAACAAACATAAATATATTCTAAATGATCACATAATGTAAAATTTGTATAACATAGCATTGCTTGTTGAAAAGGCCAAAACTTATATTTTTTGTCACTTTTCGCACTTAGCGGCGACTCTGTGAAAATGTCGAAATAATTTTAACAGCAAATTAGTAAAAAAAATTTTTTTTGGAAATGAAACAAAAAAAGAATATACCACATGTGTAAAGTTTTCTTCGGTGGATAGCCGCATTTCCGTGTCAGCATGCCCATCAAAAAGTTGATTTGAATCAAGCGAATGTATATTGGATATCCTGCCTTTCTCGAACAAAATCGTAAACTATGTGCAGGTCAGAAACATTTTTTTTTTAACTTTTGTTGGCGAACGCAAAATACTTAAAACTTGACCCCCTTTTTATACCAAAAGGTATCCTATATTTTAAATATATTAGGATGTGTTTTTTTTTGGGGGGGGGGGGGGGGTCGGTAGAGTTAAGTGCGTCTCACCGTAATATCCATTAAAATGACGCTGCATTGAATATTACAGCATGCAGGATTTGCAACCCTGACACGAAGGTTGGAGTCATCGTCCTGCTAAAACAATGCCCCCGTTGCATTTCTGTGCTCATGCATGTAGTTGCTATAAAGTTCAAAATCATTTTAAAAATATTGAATTATAAGAATTTTTGTTAATCAAATTTAGGTAAAACAATAAGATTTTTTTTTTTTGCGGCCGTTTACATATTAAAATAACGAAAACTCTAAATATTGCATAATTACTTCTTAATATTCTCAATATACGAACGCATTTGTTGATTTCATGCTTCGTAGTTAGCACCTAAAACTGAACCGAAACGATGATTGCCATTAAATGATCTTTTAGGTCGTCGGTATTTTGTTGTCTAATGATATAGCTTCTATAAAATTAATAACCCAAGGTGGCCCTATTTAAACATATTTCATTTCCAATTATTTTTCCAAAATTAGCCATAAACATCAAATCACCCACAAATTTGCCTGACCTTTGAAAAATCAAATATATGAGGGGAAATGGACTAGGGCTGGGAAAAAAAATAAATGAGCTTTTTTTTAACAAGTTTTTGAGTTTTTTCCCCAAATGCCCAGAACTCGTGAGCATGGCAAAAGAAAAGCCCCTTTTCTTGCTTAAAAAAAAGGACATGTTTAAAAAAAGCCCCTTTTCTTTAAAAAAAACTGCTCGGAGCTTTAAAAAAAAAATACCCATTTATCAATATTATAAAGAAAAAATCAAAAATTCTGAAATTATTAAAAAAAAACAAAAAATGGGTTTTTTGAGACGCTTTTTAAGAGCTACTTTTTTGGGATTTTTTTTGCCCCTTTTCTTAGTAAGGGCCTTTTTTGAATTCTATTTTTGGCCCTTTTTTTGTAGCTCTCTTTCTTTCTTTATGTTTTTTGGGGAAAAAATGAGCCAAAGTTTTTTGGCTCATTGTTTTCCCAGCACTGAAATGGACAATAAAGGCTATTTAATATATCAAAAAAATTTATAAAAAATTTTTAACAATATTATCTTACTTTAAAATCTCATTTTTTTTAATTCCACATGCGCAGAAACTCACATATTTTTGCCGTAAACTAAAATATATAATTCGCTTAAATGGGGAAAAAAACGAATTTTTATAACTCACTAAGGGCACACAAGTGAGTTTTTTTTATTCTTAAAATTTTTAAAATTTTATTTTTTTTCAAATTTTTTTAAAAACTTTATTTTATTTCAGAAAAGCATTTTATGTGCATAAACTAAATTTGGCATCTTTCAAAATTTACGTCCCAAAAATTTGAAAATTTCACTAAAAAAAACTCACTTTGCACGTGCCCTAAAGACAAAAAAAAACAACCTCAGTTTGAACCGTAGCGCTGCCCCTTTTATATTGAGTTATCGCGGTTCTCTCAGATAAAATTTGAGATGCTCTTCCATTGATTAATACCGATAAAGGTAAACGAATTTTGAGAGTTTGGAAGGTATCGTTCTTAATAAATCTTGCAACTACCCTAAAAATAAAAAACATGTAAAAAATTAATATTTGTTTAGATACAAACAAAGTTACATTTTTTTGAATGTTCAGAGAGGCTATCTAATTTATGAGCTAACTGGCGAGACTAAACCTACCATTTTAGGGATGTTCAAATCTCATTTATTTATCAAACTCCGTAAGTCAGCCAAAAACATTAAATTTTTTAGAAAAAGGGTTAGGAAAAAAAAGGAGGAAAGAATTAGAAAACAAAATATATTGAATTTTTTTTTATAAATTCACAACTGCAAAACTGTTTTATTCAAATTTTAAAATAATATTTTTATAAAAAACCGATAATATATCGTATCCTATTTAATACCAAATTTCTGTATTATTTAAATTCTGTTGTAAGAGTTTGATATATATAAAGACTTTGTTTCTTATTTTTTGAGATAAAAAATATATGATACAGTGATTTGAATAGAAATTTTTTTGTGTATTTTCTAGGCAAAATCTGTCAATTTGATCAAAATTGGCCATTTTTTCGCGGCAGGTCTATTCGGTGTAAAATGAACTCGTGTAAAATGACCTTTTACACGAGTTCATTTTACACCGAATAGACTTTTACACGAGTTCATTTTACACCGAATAGTAAAAACGCTTTGCAACATATTTATTATATTAAAATGATGGTTTTCTTATGTAAAATTTTATGAGGATTCCAAACATGTTATTCAATTTTGTCTAACTCTTTTAGTTTTCAAATAAATGCAATTTTAAAATTTAAATAACTATAAGAGATAGCATATATAAATTCCTACAAATTTATTAATTATAATAGACCAATCTAATATTATAAAACTAATTGAATTATTTCATTCGCGAAATTACATTCTCTAACTTATAATTTCTGTTAAAATATAGATAATTAAAGCCCAAATGTTAGTTCGGAATGTTATTATAAATAGATGAATTGTGACTCTTTAACTCGTGTTGCCGAGTGGCTAGAGTTCGTCTCTCCAGCCCAATCGTGCCCCGGTTCTACTCCCGATGCTACACTTTTTTTAATTTTTTTTAATATACCCAAATGTTACCTGACTTAGATTAAAAATATTTTAGTAGTTCCTGGAGTGTTTTTAGGTTATTTTAGGTAATTAAGATGATATAATATTATAATTTTTTTAAACCTTATTTTTTCGTCAATAACTTTTTATTTATAAAGATACCTTTATTAGGTAAATTTGTAAATATGTTCACTGGTAGATTAAGAGCTTCTTATTTTAATTTTTATAAATGACCCACATATTTCTCATTAAATAATACGCCATTTTTATTTTGACCAATTAATGTGTTATTATAAATTGTTTTATTCATTTAAATTTTTTTTAATTAACTTTAAAAATAAAGATCCTACTCCAACTGCGATGATTATGAATTCTTACATTTAAAATGGTTGTTTCTTAAAAAAGGGATTTCGCCCCATAAAGTTTAAAACATATACATTTTCATCATATTTACAATTTATTTTATTTTTTCACGTATATCAATATCGTAATGTAATATTTATAGATAAAATAAATGCATCATGTATAATTTCAAATAAAGGGCAATATTGGACAATTTGTGTTGTATATTTTTTCAAATTCTATAAATTAAATTACTAATTAGTGCGATGACCACGGACTCTAGTTTTTTGATTAAGCTTTTTAGTGTTGGAGGGTATTTTTAAGCTTAAGTTTTTTGTAGACGAGGTTACGTATCTTTTTACAATTTTACTTTTAGTTGTTTTTAATTTTTTATTAGTAATATTTTGTTGTTCATCATAAAAATAAATCCCTTCCCAGTTGAGGCTCGCTCGACCTCTCTTTTTTGGTTATCATATAATTTTGTACTTTTCTTAATAACAACCCCTAGTGGGTGCGCCGTCCATTCAAATTCATTTTTCAAAACAAAGTTAATACCTTCTGAATTATTGGTTGTAAACAGATCATTAATTATATGTAAATTTAAAGGTTTATAAACATTATTATATAATTTTTATTTTGAAGATGACAAATAATCTGAAAATTTGTTTAATTATTATATTGACAATATTGAATTATATTTAAAAATTTTAAATCAAAGTCCTCATTTGTTTTAGAAAAAAAAGCCCATCATTATCGAAAATTTTTTTAACAATTGCTAACCTTAAGGTTTTGTTGCAACCTTGTTTATCGGTAAGGAAAGCTATGAAAGTGGTTTGGGAATACCTTTTTAATAAATCCTCCGAAACCGAATCGATTGTTGAAATTTCTGGGTGCACATTAATTGGCTTTGGTATAATTAAATTGTTGTTATTTTCAAATTGGTAAGGAAAAGATTTAATTTTCAATTATAAATCAAAATATATATTGCTCATTATAATAAATAATTCAAAAATACAATCGCATTTTATATAGTCATTTGAGAACAACCGAAGTTTCTAGAAGCAGGAAGCGACAAAAGAGAAAAAAAGGGAATGGCTCAAACGGCAGAAAGCAGCTGAAGTAAAGTTTATGGGTCATATAATAAATTAAAAGTGCACGCAGCTCCAGGGATAAAATAATAACAACATTTAAGTGTTCAAAATAACATTTTAGGAACTGCTAGTATTTAAACTAAGTCAGGCAACACTTTGGTAAACACTTGGGTATATTAAAAAAAAATTTAAAAAAGTGTACCATCGGGAGTAGAACCGGGGCCCGATTGGGCTGGAGAGACGAACTCTAGCCACTCGGCAACACGAGTTAAAGAGTCACAATTCATCTATTTATAATAACATTCCGAACTAACATTTGGGCTTTATTTATCTATATTTTAACAGAAATTATAAGTTAGAGAATGTAATTTCGCGAATGAAATAATTCAATTAGTTTTATAATATTAGATTGGTCTATTATAATTAATAAATTTGTAAGAATTCAAATATGCTATCTCTTATAGTTATTTAAATTTTAAAATTGCATTTATTTGAGAACTAAAAGAGTTAGACAAAATTGAATAACATATTTGGAATCCTCATAAAATTTTACATAAGAAAACCATCATTTTAATATAATGAATATGTTGCAAAGCGTTTTTACTATTCGGTGTAAAATGAACTCGTGTAAAAGTCTATTCGGTGTAAAATGAACTCGTGTAAAAGGTCATTTTACACGAGTTCATTTTACACCGAATAGACCTGCCCTTTTTTCGTTATGGACGTGGCAAAATAGCCAAAGGCGAAAGAAACTTTGGAAATCGGAAATATATAACACAGGTCAACAAATATCAATGTCGGAAAAGGGAATTTTATGAAAAAATAAAAGAATGCATCCACGTGATGACCTAATCTCATATATATATTTCGTTTTTCTTAGTTTATTCGGTCTTTGTCTCCTTAGATCCGTCCATAACCCAAAATGGCCTTTTTTGATCAAATTGACAGATCTAAATACATCTTAAAAAAAAATTTCATAATACAAAAATCCCTTGACACGATATATTATCGATTTTTAATGAAAATAATATTTTAAATTTAAATATATCAGTTTATCTATAGTGAATATGCAAAATAAAAGCTTAATTTATTTTTGTTTTTGAATCTTTCTAGTTTTTTTTTGACTTTTTTTCTAAAATTTTAAGGTTTATAGCTGAATAACTAAGTTTAATGAAAAAAAACGGTAAACGGATTTGAAAATTTCTAAGATGGCAGGTTTGATCCCTGTAGTTACCATAACTAATTCACACCACTTCAATATGAAGACATCCGTCGCCTCTATCCCCATCAACATTCTACAACTTAATATTAATGGCTATTCCCCCAAAAAACAAGAATTGATCAATTTTATTTCGGCAAATCACATCAAAATTGTTGCTCTACAAGAAACCAAGCTTTCCCATGGTTCCAATGACCCAAACATCCATGGTTTTAATTTTATTCGAAATGATCGTACTGCTCATGGCGGAGGACTAGCTTTTTTAATTCACGAATCAATTTCTTTCTCAACAGTATCCTCTTCGATCAACTCTACCTTGGAATCGCTAACTGTCAGGATTCACACCAAAGATATCGGTGACATAACTATCACCAATATTTATATTCCTCCCGTCGGCTCCTGTCCTTCCGACTTTGTACCCTCGATCAATAACCATCTGTCCATCTGCCCAGGTATTATTCTTGGAGACTTCAACGCACATCATTCAAACTGACATTCCAATATTCCCATGGATTTGCGTGAAATCCGTAGAGCTGAAGAAATAGAAGAGTCGAATTATGGCATTCTAAATACCAATCATCATACCCGGCTGCCTGCTTTTGGCAGACCGTCCTCACCCGACCTCTCATTCGCATCCCTTTCCTTGATGCCTATCCTTGATTGGCGCACAGTAACTACCTTTAAGCTCCGACCATCTCCCAATTATCTTATCTATTCTTACATCTAACCCCGATATTCCACAAAAAACCTTTCTCAATTTGAAAAAAGCTAATTGGAATAATTTTACCACCGAAACAGAAATTAATTTTGCAGCTCTCTGCACTTCAAACTCTTCTGATATCTCCGCATCCAAGATGGAAAAACAATTTCGAAAAGTTATTCTGGACTCGGTCAAACACAATATTCCAGCCGGCCGCCGCAAATACTACATCCCTTGCCTTTCTTCTACAGTTACCTCTTTAATTAAAGAACGCGACTTCATTCGTCTAGCAGACCCAAATTCTTCCAGGTTATCAGAATTAAATCTTAAAATAAATGAATTGATCAACCTCAATAAACGCAACAATGAACAGAATTCATTTTAAGTTTTGATCATCGCAATAATTCCCATCTTCTCCGGAAAACACTTAAATCCTTATAAAGCTCAAATAAAAAACCTACTAATTGTGCAATCATTTTTAATAACATTGCAAAATCGCAGGTAAATTTAATAGCAAATAGTTTTAACAAAATTTTTACTTCTTTTAACACACATAAAACCAATGCCACCAATCGTATAATCAACCGCAAAATAAAAAATATTAACCTCACTAACCTCTTTTTGATTCGCCCTCTGTCGCCGCAGCCATCAAAAAAGCTAAATCGTCAAAAGCTTTTGGCCCTGACAATCTAAATTCACTTTATCTTAAACATCTAGGTCCTTATGGTATTAAATTTTTAACTTGTATTTTCAACACTTGTATCAGGAAATCAGATATTCCCTCTATTTGGAAACTGTCAAGCATTATTCCGATACTTAATCCTAATAAACCTGCAAACGAATCTTCGTCTTTCAGGCCCATATCCTTGCTATCCCCTGCAATTAAAATTTTAGAGTCACTTATTCTACCGTTCATTAAAAAACACCTAGCTCCCTTACTGCATTAACACGGTTTTTGGGCCAAACACTCTACAACTTCCTGCCTCCTTAAAATCTCCACGGCAATTGCAGATGGATTCAACCAAAAGAAACCTGTCCACAGAACCATCCTCGTTTCTTTAGACCTGACCCGCGCTTTCGATACAGTTAATCACAACACTCTATCGAATTTATTTTATAATTTTTCACTACCACCTAATATAATTCGTTGGCTCTCCAACTACATTCACGGCCGTCAGGCTTACACCAACTTTGGCAACATCAAATCCAAAACTCGGATCGTTCGTGAAGGCCTCCCCCAAGACTCTCTATCACCAGCATTATTCAATGCTTATATCAGTGAGATTCCGCAACCACCAGCCAGCATTTACGTTACCTCTTATGCTGATGACTTTACTCTTTTTACAAGTGGCCCTAATATTGAACTTCTCACAAGCTCTTTAAACAACTATCTAAATACACTGTCAGAGTTTTTTCTCCAAACGTTGCTTGAATATTTCACCATCGAAATCCTCGATAACCTTATTCACCCCCCACACTCACCAAGTCAACTTTCATCCTAAAATCTCAATCAATAATTCCATTTTACCGCTAGCCAAATATCCTAAAATTCTTGGCGTTACCTTTGACCCTTTACTCACCTTTATTAAACATGTAAATTCAATAACAGATAAAGTTAACAGGAGGAATAACTTACTTAAAGCCATAGCAGGTTCAACTTGGGGTCAGAATAAAGAAACTTTAACAATAAGTTTTAAGGCTATATCTAGGTCAATCCTAAATTACGCTGCTCCGGTCTGGACTCCCAACATCTCACCCTCAAACTTTGCAAAATTGCAACACTCTCAAAACTCCGCTCTTCGTACCATCACGGGTTGCCACAAACTCGCTTCAATCGAACATTTACACCTAGAGACAAAGATAATACCAGTACGAGCCCACAGCCAGATGCTCTCAGACCAATATCTCGCTTCCTGTATATCCCCTGACCATCCGTGTCACGAGCTCACTCACCACCCTACGCCAGCCAGGCAAATGAAAGGAACACTTCACTCTCTTTGTATCAATCAAATAAAACCTTTCATTAACCAAAACATACCTATCAAAACGCTAATTAAAAACATTCACACTTTGGCAGTTGACAATACCATTGCCACCTATCCAAATAACAAAGTTTTAAACGGTCAACCTCCTCCCGTTTCGCCTTTAGAAACCTCTTTGTCCCGAAAAATTCGTTCCCACCTAGCTCAACTTCACTCTGGTCACTGTCAACTACTGGCAGACTTTAGAGCTCGCATGGACCCTTCTCTTAATAATATCTGCAATGACTGTAAATCATCCGCTGATAGTATCGAACATTGGCTCATCTGCCCAAACCGGGGGCCTCCTATCTCCCCGATAGATCTTTGGCTTAACCCAGCCCTCGCAGCACTCAAACTCACTTCTACATCCAACTTTTTAGGTCCAACGAACAGGGGCTACTAACAACAACAACCCATAACTCTCAAAAATTGTTGATCTGTGTAGGATAAGGTCATTATGGAGATCATTTCAAATGTCAAATCCTTTTTTTTCCTGATATAAACATTTATATAGACCTGTGCTAGTATGATCTTACGTATAACGAAAAATGAGTACAAAAACACATGGTTTGTACCTAAAAGCATATGGCACTAACGAAGGCGCTGAAAACGTGGTTTTAGATGGAAAATCTTATTTTCAATTTAAAAAAAATAGCAAAAGAGTAACTTAACAAGGCTAAAAATTTACAGAAGGGCGATAATTAATTAATTTAAGGGTATATTGTGTGTATCATTGCTAAAGCTTCCTACCTGAAAAAAATTTATTTTTCTACCTTTACATTCTAACGAAAAAAAAATGAAACTAGTAGTCTACCCCTAGACTATATAATTTTAAAAGCGTTAAAACCAAACAGCACCTAGCAAGGCACAGAAGAATTTAATAATGTGATAGGCAATAGTAAATTTTTTTTTTAAATTCTCTCTATTTTTTTTTGCAGTATATGGTATACGACACAAAAAAAATTCTAAAATTTTAAGGTCTTTTTTATATTTGGGGGGGGGGGGGGGGGGGGCTGAGGAGCTTTAATATTGGTTTGCAGCGACAATCATATCCCCTGGGGCAGTTGAATTTTATGCTTCTTTTAGCCATTACCATTATAAATCGATTAAAATGAATTCGCAATCTCGGTAATATTAAAATGTATGCAGGCTTCACGACCCTGCAGGCAAAAGTCGAAGACGAGAGTTATAACTGCTGTAAAAATGCCCTTCCTAGCCTTACTTCTCTCAAAAGAGAGACGTCAGTCCATATAGGTTATAGCCTCCCTTACAGCACGAGTACTAGGCAATTGCTTTACCCATAGACCATGATCCAAAAAATGACATAATTTAGTTATATTTAAAATTTGACTGCAACTTACATATGAATTTTTACTTACCTTTTATTATCTGAAATAAATGGGTATTCAAACCCCTCAAATTCAATGTCTGTGCCCGGATCAGATTGGCAAAGTCGATTTAACGAATGCTTTGTTTGAGCTATGCATAAGAATATAACGTATATTTGTTAGTACAGGGATTTGATAAATTAACCTAATTAACCAAAACTGCCTTAGTATTATTTTATCTATGGGTGGTCTTTAAAAATAATTTACTACTATTTTAATAACACAGGTCAACAAATATCTATCTCACAAAAGTTTACGAAACTTGCGTCACCATGTTGGCCTTATCTCACATATATATTTCGTTTTTCTTAATCTCTTCTGCCTTCGGCTCCTTAATCCGTCTATATCGAAGAAAATGGTTTTTTTTGACAAAATTGAAAGATCGAAAATACCCTTAAAGCTAATTAATTTAAATTTTTTTTTTCATATAATAATTACTTGTAACTTAAATTTATCATCTAAAATAGCGAGAAATAAAATATTAGTATATTGACATTTAGATAATATTTAATATTTCGCGTTCAAACTTAAATACGACACGATATGTTATTGCTTTTTAATAAAAATATTATTTGAAGTTTAAAATTAACAATTTAGCTGTTGAATAAAAAATTTCAATTTGTTTTTTTAAATCTTTTTTGTTTTTTTTTTTTACATTTTTTTAAAATTTTAATGTTTATAGCTGACTAACTAAGTTTTAGAAAAAACGGTAAACAGATTTGAAAATCTCTTTGGCAGGTTTAATCTCCGTAGTTAGCTCGTAACTCAAAAATTTGTTGACCTGTGTAATAGAACAGGCCTAATTTCAAAATTGAAATTATTAAATCAAAACTCTACGCCATATTAAGGGTGCGTTCAGACTCCATTAAAATTTTTTTAATTTTGACATAAAACAAATTTTTACAAAAAGTTGCCACTTATACATATTAGCATTACACAGGTCAACAAATATCAATGTCAGAAACGTGAATTTTATGAAAACATAAAAGAATGCATCCACATGATGGCCTAATATCATATGTGTTTTTAGTTCATCTTCCTTCCGTCTTTGGCTCCTTAGATCCGTCAATAATGAAAAATGGCCTTTTTTGACCATATTGACTGATCTAAATATACTCTAAAAAGAAAAAATTTTAAATCTTTTTTTGCATATAAATATCCCTAATAACTTATATTTTTAATCACAAATAATAAAAAAATAAATTTTATTTATATATTAAGCTCTTACATCGGCATTTAGATAATACAAAATATTTGGCGTACATACTTAAATACGACACATATTATCAGTTTTAATTGAAAATATTATTTGAAGTTTGAATTTAACAGTTTAACCATTGTGAATATTCAAAAAAAAATTCAATTTGTTTTTGTTTTTGTATCTTTCTTGTTTTTTTTCTGAAATTTTTAATGTTTATAACTGACTAACTAAGTTTGATTTGGAAAAACGGTAAACGGATTTGATTTTCCCTAAGATGGCAGGTTTGATCTCTGTAGTTAACTCTTAACTCTCAAAAATTTGTTGACCAGTGTTATTAACACCTTTTTATGAAGGAAAAGTTTGTAAAAAAATAGAAATAAATATTTTTTATAGTTTTTAGAAACACCTAAATTTCAAAAAAATTTTGCAAAAATAATAAGTTTTGAAATAATGCGCTCTTATAATAAATCAATTCACAATAATAATATTTAATGTTGTTACCTAAGGAGAGGATATCTAAAAATGCAATAGACAAAAAGCTTAAACGATGCAAAAGAGAATATATATTTATTTTAGGAAGGGAATATTTTCAAGACTCTTTTAATTCCGGATGGTATGCATGCGATGCCAATTCCAACGCAGATATTTACGGTTGCAAGGACCATGAGGTTTTGAACCAAAATAGAATAATTTTTAAAGATCTTCTCCAACCTCCTATTTTCCGGAATTAGCTTTCACTCTCACCTATACCATCTTCCTTGCTTTCATCTGGCACTGTGTAAATTATCTCGATGCATTTCCCATCTATACTACATTGTAGTTAAAGTAGGCCAGTCCATAACGGCAACTTAGGCGCAATGTTTGGAGGAGCGCCCGGCAATTTTTGGTAATGGATAGAGTTTGACACCAAAATATTGGGGGGGGGGAGGGAATGTTTATTTAAATTGCTAAGAAGCAGTTTCCTTAGGAAGGCCTCAATGAGCCAAGAATCGGAAGCCGATTTAATCTATCTAAAAGCAATATTCATTGCAAATGTGATCAAAATTACGAACGCTGCCCAACCAACTAATATTCAGTGCCTGCGTCAATTTCCAAGACTACAACAATTCTCAAATGAATGCACAGGTGTATGAAAATAAATTTGTTTTGTGCCTTGAAAAAAATACAATCTTTATAAGCTTAAGAAGTCTTAAGTATGTGTGAACAAATCTAAAATTTAGACATAAAAAAAAACGAAAATGGGTTTGAGCTTTACCTCATTATAACTTTCCCCATTGTAGGGCCGGCATAGCCGTGTAGGCCTTTGGCTCTTATAACCCGAACGGAGTAAACTAATATTGCCAAAGGGTTAAATAGTAAGATTTACACATTAGCGAAATAGGTTATCTGGCCTAGACTTTAACTTCAGGCAGGTCATTCAACATCTTCAAGTGATTGCACATGCGTGCATCATTTCCGACTATGCGCCTCTGCACGGATTCGAACTCAAAACTACTGCGTGTCCTTTTGATGTTCGTCGCAGCGAGGCCTTGATAATGGATCTGCTAAACCGGATAATTTGGAATCAAAGTATTTTGTTTTTTTCAAAGAAGAGGATAAACATGTTTATAGGTATTTCCCAAAATATGCCTCAATGAGAGCTGTTGGGACGTTTTATTTTAATTTTATACTCTAAATTTTAGCAACAGAAAGGATAATTTTAGACAAAACAATTCTCAATTCTTCAAAACCAGTGTCACGTCTTACTCTGAGAAATAAGTCAGTTTTTTTTATAAAAACTAAGCTTATCCTTTAGGCACGGGTGAGAAGGCTTTTAAATTTGGTTTTATCCTAAAACTTTAAAAATGTAAGCTTAAGACAATGGCTAAGAAGCCTTATACAAAAGACCATATTCTAAATAGAACAACCTATGTTTTATTTTGTTTTTAACATTGTCCCCGCACTCATAAATTCCCTGAGATATCTTAAAATGTTTTAATAGCCTTTCGATAAACGTTCTCCATCTATGTTTGACTCTATTTTTTTCGGAAAATTGAGATAAGATTTACCTGAAGCCTTGATTTGTTGAATCCCGAATATTGGGAAAATCACTAAGATGGCTTTTAACATTTTAGTTTTGTATTAAAGTTCGAATTTTTTTTTTTACAAATTTTGACAAAAAAAAGAATATTTTATGGAGTTTAACAATTTATGCAAAATTGTACAATATTTGATATATTTGATATATTCACTGTTTTTATTACGTAATCTCTTCATATACGCGTGGCAGTTTGGATGAGTTTGTTTAATAGCTTTGTTAAAACAAATACTACTAAGTAAACTTTTGGCTCGTACGATTTAAAATATGCAAAGGCGAGGAAGAGATTGTTGAAGCCTTTAGGGTAGGGCATGTCAAAACTCCGGAGTCCATAAATTCCGGAGTCCATAAATTCCGGAGTCCATAAATTCAGGAGTCCATAAACTTCGGAGTTTTTCTTTCTTTGAAGTTTGCTAGTGTTGATACATGTAATTTTACGTAATTAGCTTCTCTTTCATTTATTTACACATTTCATTAAACAAAAATGAGTTTGGACTATAAAAACTAAAAATTCCATTGTTTCCGATAAGTTAATGTTAACTGGCAAATTCCAAAAAAATATATCTCCGAAAGTCCGGAGTCCCGGATATAAATTTTTTGAATATTTTTTATTCTCGTAAAATATTTTAATATTTTGGAATTAATTCTTATTAGCATTTAAAAATTACATTATAATTACAGGTGGCACCGGACGTCGGACCCGCAACATTTATTTTAGAGAAACAATTTAATTATGATAAGTAAATAATCTTTCGTCTCACGATAAATTTTGGCGGGAACACGATATTGACCATCAGTTTTCTAATCATATTCTGATATAAAAAAAATTCCGGCTTATCAGAGCTGGTAAAAACCCCTTTTTTAACTAAACTTAAATTTTAATTTTTCAAAATTTTATAACAAATTTTAAAATTCAACTATTAATAGATATGACTATAGATCGCGTATAATTACAAAAAATAACATCACTAATTATACAATTATTTACTCTATTTTTGACATTGTATCATAATTACCCAAATTTAAAATCGTTTAGTTAGAAATTAAATAAAATATTTCTAAAAAAAATTTGGTTTTACATTAAAAATTAATTTTGGCTCGGTTGTTTATTTTTTTTTTATTATTATAAAGGATTTTATTTATAAGAAAACCAGCCTTATACTATAATATTAATTAACAATGTTAAATATAATTATAAATAACAGGAAACATATTGTATGTAATATATGAAAGGAGGAATTATAATAATTTAAAAAAAATATTACATAAAATTTTTAGAATCTTCTGGCCATGTATTTTTTGAAAAAAAATAATTATTTTTCAAAATGAAACTTCTTGCTTTATGATAAAACTCGATGAAATAAAATTATTTTTATTTAGTTTACCAATTTGTTTAAAAATTTTTAAGGCTTCAGACCAAAAGATACAGACGTTGTTGCAATAATTGGTTAAAAAATATTATCGAAATTTACAAAACACTATTTTCTTGTCTTAAAAATTTCGGCATTTAAAGTTGGATCAAAATTATAATTTAAAGAGGCCGTATTAGAACAGGTGAAATAAATAAGGGTTTTTCCTCAGAGTGGGGACACATTTTCACCCGATCTTTTAGTATTAAAAGATAAACCAGGTTCTAATACACACGATATTGAGCTTTTTTAAGGATGGCGATAATGCAATTAACCTTATTGTGTCTCCTAATTTTTGAATTCGACAAACAATGTAAGGAATGCCGACCAAAACTATAAAGATAAATTTAGCTGGCTTCGGAAGAGTTTACCACATTGGGGCTATATGAAATGCTACGTTATATTTTTTAGTTTTTTAGCTTCATTAGTCGCATCCTAATTTTCAGGACAAGTCTAATGGATAAGAACTTTTTGATAATAATTATAATCTACGCCCCTTGAACATTTTACATTGGTGCGGCAAGGATATATTCAATTGTTCTTATTTTTCCTCTGGATAGACCTATTAGCAAATATGCACAAACTATGGGTTTTTAGTAGTATTGCGTCTATTCAATAGGTTGGAATTAATGAGTTAGATAGTATGAGTTAGGTGATTGCTATTTTAAGGTTGGGTAAGTTTAAGTTAGTATGGGTAAAAATTAAGGGTGATATTAAATATAAAATAAAATTAAATTTTGGCTGTGAGCCAAAATCACATAACGGACTAAAATAGAAGAAGTAATTGGACGAGCCTTGGAAATTTTGAATTCTTGCATCTTAGGGGGCGTTTAAGTTTCATTAATTTTGGCAAAAAATTACAAAATTTTGGCTATATAATGCATTTTATGGCAAGAAAAAAATTTTTTTTTAGTTTCTCGTAAATTTGAATGAACTTTGAACGCGCGCCCTACTCTTGACTAAAGATAAAATCTAAACATCGTTATTGTTTTAAAAAATCGTTTTTCTTTAAATTATAATTTTGTACTAATTTATTATTTCTTTTATGCAATTAAATTCAAGGTTAAACATTATTTACACAAGTATACTTGCTACATGCAAACAAAAAAATTAACAAATTATTAAATATATTAGTTCGTACCTTCATTTTTTTCAAACATGTATAATCTTTCCTTCTATGAAACAAGAGAACCAGACACAATCAATATTTACCTAATAATGTATTAAAGATGCTCTGAAAAATGAATTTTTAAACTATCCTTTCTTTTAACTTTGTATCTAATAGTTTTTTAAGTTGATGCTAACTTACCAACGCATATAGAGTAAATAACACAGGTCAACAAATTTTTGAAAGTTATGAGCTAACTATAGAGATCAAACCTGCCATCTTAGGGATTTTAGCTATAAACATTAAAATTTTTAAAAAGTCGTAAAAACAAAAAATTTCCAAACAAAAATAATATTTTTTTTGCCTATTCACAGCCGCTAAACTGTTAAATTTAGACTTCAAATAATATTTTTATTAAAAAGGATAATGTAATGTGCCTTACTTTATAGGAAGCGGAATATTCTGTATTATCTAAAGGCTGATGTAAAAAACTTGATGTACGAAAAAATTATACTATTTGAGATGAAAAATCTGAGTCACAAAAGATTTTTACATGAATAAACGATTTTTAATCATTTTTAGGATATTTTTGAGTTGGAACTGTCGATTTGGTCAAAAAAGGCCATTTTGATATGTAAGGTGATTTAAGGAGCCAAAGGCGGAGGAAACTAAGAAAAGCGGAAAATATATAATGAATAAAGGCTCTCATGGGGATGCATGCTTTTATGTTTTCATAAACTTATTTTTTGTGACATTGATATTCTGTGTAATAAAGGAAAATACATATATAAGTTTCTAGATTCAATCGAGCCAAAACTTTTTAAAACTTGCCTCAAACGCTTTTTTTAACTTCTAACTTTGACAAAAATATCTGCACATAAATTTTCAGGCTGCTATATACTGTTTCAAAATTGTAAGATATAGTTGGCTAAATCACCAAACGACATCTCTTGCTTTATATTATTTTAGTTTACTTAAGCTAGTATTTTATCTTATCGGCCAATTTCTACATGATTTGTTGATTCTGTCTTTAAATTTTTAACAATTAAGAGGCAGGGCTGGGAAAACAATGAGCCAAAAAACTTTGGCTTTTTTCCCCTAAAACATAAAAAAAGAAAGGGGGCTACAAATAAAGGGCCAAAATAAGAATTCAAAAAAAGCCCTTACTAAGAAAAGGGGCAAAAAAAAACCCACAAAAAGTGGCTCTTAAAAAGAGCCCCAAAGAGCCCATTTTATATTTTCTCTATAGTTTCAAATAATTTTGATTTTTCCTTTATAATAAAGATGGGTGGATTATTTTTTTAAAGCTCCTAGGAGTTTTTTTTTTGAAGAAAAGGGGCTTTTTTAAACAAAAGGGGCTTTTCTTTTGCCATGCCCACGAGTTTATGGGCATTTGGAAAAAAATACTTAAAATTTGTTAAAAAAAAGCCCATTTAGTTTTTTTTCTCAGCCCTGCTAAGAGGCTCTTTTGATTGCTACGCAACATAGCAAACAATATAACTATATTACTTCCAATATTATTAATTTATTTAAGATATTTAATATAAACGCAAAATTATTTGGTGTGTGGCGCCGACGTCCGGCAACACTTTTAAATATATCTTTTTGTAACTTTCAAAATCTAATAATCTTTAATTCTCAAATTTTTAAATATTTAACAAGAATCAAAAAAAAGTAAATATTTTTTTCTTCTTGTTATTATTTTCTTTTAAATAAAATTTTGTCTTCCTTCTCGTGGCGATATTACGACAATAACTATATTATGAGGCTTTTTAAAGAGCTCTTCATACCTTAAAAACCAAAAAAGAACCTATTTGAAATTTGATCAAAGCACTCTTTCGTAATTTTATAATTTTGTCATAATACCATTATCCAGAGTCTAAGAAAATTCTGTTATAACAGCCTATTTGTTAAATTTGAGAGAAAAGTTGACCAAATCTAAAGGTTTGCATTTCAAAAAAATTACCAAAAAATTAAAAGTTTAATTTTTAGAACTAGAGGACATTTATGGGTTTTGTGAGGACATAAAAAATAAAATTATCTACCAAAGAAAAGGGCTTCTGAGCCAAACAAATATTATTTATGTTAAATTTTGAGTTTGTAGCGTAACAAAATTTCTTGGTAGGGCAATATCGGAAAGATGGTAGCTTCTATAAAATAAATTATATTTTTCAAGATACGTCGTATCGCGTAAAAGCATTTTTTTTTGAGAAAACTTCATTTGCTTTCATTATCGTGAATGAAGGCAATTGTTTGCA
Source organism: Acutogordius australiensis (assembly GCA_030555515.1). Taxonomy (NCBI): domain Eukaryota; kingdom Metazoa; phylum Nematomorpha; class Gordioida; order Gordea; family Gordiidae; genus Acutogordius; species Acutogordius australiensis. Next base: position 1,432,480 of record CM060244.1, on the reverse strand, counting down.
TAAGAACACTTGCTATTTTGTCAAAATCTTTATCCAACTTATTTTAAGAATCGCAAGCACAATTACTTTCACCTATGACCCAAAAGCATATAAAAAATTCAATTAAATTTATTTCTATTTCAGGCAAACTATATTTATCTTGAATAGGTAGTATCTATTGCCCCATTAACGTTCGTAATAATAATGACAAAGTCCTTAAGGGTAAGGCAGCTTTAAAAAAGGAAGAGGCCGTAGGGAGGTGGTTGTTTAGCAGGAACTCCTAGCCCTGCAAGCACCTGCCAATAAATTACACACATCAGTGGGGATACACTTTCTCATATCAACATATACATACCTTTTCTATGCGCATTGATCGATCTGTTCTTCTAAAAAATTACTGGTGTATTTGCCAGTTTATAGACTATTTTCGAGATTAAACGAGTAGCAAATTTTTCCACACCCTTACCAAGAAAAAAAGATATAAGGTCTATTGAGGAAAGATGGCCGTTTTAGTTACAGATTTTTCTACCTCGATACACTAAGGAAAAAGATTTTTTTTCATATAAAAAAAACTTGCAAGGTTACGACTAAAAAATTTAAAGAAAGATAATATAAACTTGTTTTCCTAAATATTTTATACAAAATTTAATTTAAAGAGAATATTTAATATTGTTCACTTTTATGTATGTATGCAATACATATGTATTATTTTATTAAACTAAAGAAGATAACCATTTGTTACCGAAATATTTTTATTTTTATTTATTTTTAAAATTATGTAACAATATTTATTAACGAGTTTATAAATTAATAAATTTTAGAAACCAGCACAACAAATTTCAACGTTATACAGCAGTCAGACAGCAAAAATATAATGTTGTATAATAAATCTCCACTTAAAACGAATGAAAATTGCAAAACCTATTATTTGCATTCCCCATTAAGAATCTAAGTTTCAAAATTAAAAATATATTAAAACAAAAAGTAACATTTTATTTTAAACCAACAAAATCAGTAGAAAAACTTGTCCAACCCTTTAAACATGATGCAAAATCTAACTGTGTCTACCAACTATTCTGCCAAGATTGTAACTCTTATATTGCACAGGTCAACAAATATTTATGTCAGAAACGTGATTTTTATGAAAACTTAAAATAATTCATCCCCATGATGGTCTAATCTCATATATGTTTTTCGTTTTTCTTAGTTTTTTCCATGGCTCTTTAAATCCTTCTATAACGAAAAATGGCCTTTTTAGACCAAATTGACAGATCTAAATATACCCTAAAGAGAAAAAATTTAAATATCTTCTTTGCATAAAATCATTTGTAACTTATATTTTTAATTACAAATAATAAAAAATAAATTTTATTAATATTTAATTATAATAAGTTTTCTAAAATGTAAATAAAATATATATTGTGTATTGAGTTAGATTTAAATGTAGGTGTGTGGGTTAGGCCAACTTGGCCTAACCTAGGTTGAATTTGTGTTGTAGTTTGATTCTAGGTCTTTGCAGGAATTGTCAGGATAGATGGTTGATTTGTCCAAAATGTTCTTAAATTAAAAAAATTTTATTATGTCTTATTTAAACAATTAATATATCAAGTTCTTACATCGACATTTAGATAATACAAAATATTTTGCCTCCAAACTTAAATACAAATCGATATATTACACAGGTCAACAAATTTTTTAGAGTTATGAGTTAACTATAGAGATCAAACCTGCTACCTTAGGAAATGTCTCAAATAAAACTTTTATTAACAGATAATATATCGTGTCATATTTAAATTTTGACGCGAAATATTTTGTATTATCTAAATGCCGATGTAAGAATTTGATATAATAAAATTTATTTCTCATTATTTGTGATTATAAATATAAATTACAAGAGATTTTTATAAGCAAAAAGGTTTTTAAATTTTTCTTTTTAAAGTATATTTAGATCTGTCGATTTAGTCAATAAAGGCCATTTTTTGTTATAGACGGATCTAAGGAGCCAAAGACGGAAGAAACTTAGATAAACGAAAAATATATATGAGATTAAGCCATCATGGGGAAAGTTTGATTAGGAAAAATGGTAAACGGATTTGATATTCCCTAAGATGGCAAGTTTGTTCTCTTTAGTTAACTCATAACTCTCAAAAAATTGTTGACCTGTGTTGGACAATCAACAGAAATGATTTGCGGCTTAAGGAACATTAAGCAGCTATTAAAAACAAAAAAGCGGTTAGCTCCGCATTAGCAGAATACAATCTCAAATTTTCCCACAACTTTAACTTTTTACCCAAAATTTTTCACATTGAAAAAAATCTATATAAAAGAAAGTTTTTAGAAACAGTTAAGATTAACTCGCACAATCTTTTAAATAGAAAATTGGAATTTAATCAATGTTTAAATAACACTGGACAACAAAAAAAAACAACATAAACAATTTTTGAGGTTTTGTAGAGAATTTTCTTGCGATAACGATCCCGGGTTTAGTTTTTTTTCCAATGCCTCCATTTTTTCTAAACCGCGTCCAAAGTTCAGAAATTTCCATTTTTTTACTATTAATTCCACAAAAAATCTAAGGTCGTCCAAATTTTGTTGTTCAGTGTAACGCAACTTCGCATTTTGTAAAAAATTTTCCTTTTTTATTAAAAAATTAAAGTAACCGTTTAAAAGATAATATAAACTTGTTTTTCTAAATATTTCATACAAAGTTTAATTTTAAGAGAATATTAATATTGTACATTTTTATGTATGTATGCAATACATATGTAACTATTATTTTATATTTTTTAAACTGAAGATAACCATTTGTTACCAAAATATTTTTATTTTTATTGTTTATTAGTATTATGTAACAATCTATATTAACAAGTTTATGAAATATAAATTTATAATCTTTTAACGGTTAATAGCAAACAATGAGAAATTTATGTTTTGACAGTTTTAGGGTAGGCTTTACATGAAAAACTTCCCTCTAACTGAAAAAATCCAGATTTCTAATGGGTCGCAAAGCTTTTATCTTTGCAGAGTCGGGAGTATAACCTTTGGGATAGCATTTTTTTTTGAGTTAGGAGCATTTAAATTGCTATGCGGCGACGTTCATAACCCCTAAGGGTCACTAGGATTGAGCTCGTCTCTCCGTCAATACCATGAAATCCATTGAAATGACGCTGCACTCTTCTGAATATTATAGCATACAGGCTTTACAACCCTGCTTGCAAAAGTCGGGGGCCAGAGTCATTCGCCTGTTAATTCAAGCACCAATCATAAGGCACGAACTCGTGAAATAAATAATTCGTCCAATGAGGTGGCAAATGAATTTACCAGCATGAGTAAATATGTTATCGCGCGCCGGCTTGGAACGCTTAGATAATGTTCTCGCAGGAAAGTTTGCTCACCAACGACATCTTGGTCGAGCCAACCAATAAAATGAATGAAAATATTGCTAAAAATTCAATACTTCTTTTTAAACATTTGTAATACGCCCCCGACTGTATTACTTCCATGCAACAAACAAGTATCAATATCACATTTGCCCAAAAAAAATAAATGAAACGCTAAATGGACAGCATGCGCCTACAGAGGGAAATAAGTTTTTTTGCAATATATATGTTTTTTTCAGTATTTGGCGCTAATGAAAGTAAGTGTAGAAAGAAAAAAAACACTATTGTATTGGAACATGATATTAAGAAAATATAAAAATATCATAGTATATTAATTTATAGATGTTATACGATAGGTATAAACTAAGTAGGAAATTATTTTTTATTATACTAATATTTGTACTTGCATTTATGGATATTTTACAAGGTATGGAAAAAATATCAGTTTTAAAAACGAAAAAGTAATCACTTAGAGATTTTAATAAATAAAGCAGAAATAGGAATGGTATGCTAAGTCACGTTGTCCTAGTAAATTAATAATACATTTGATATGATTGTAATTAGTTCAGCTAGGGGTAATAAAATCGGCAATATAACAGAGGTCAACAAATTTTTGAAAATTATGAGCTAACTACAGAAGTCAAATTATCTTAGGAATTTTCAAAATCGTTTACCTTTTTTTTATAATCAAACTTAATAAGTCAGATATAAACATTGAGCATTTTAGAAACGATGTCAAAAAAATAAAAAAAAATTCAAAAATCCAGAATAACCTGAAATTTTTTTTTGCATATTGGCAACAGTTGAACTATTAAATTTAGGTTAAACTGTTAAATTTAAACCTGTAATATTGTGATATTTATGGATGCAAAATATTCTGTATCAACTAAATGTTAATGTAAGAGTTTGATATATTAAAAAATTTTATTTCTTATTATTTGAGATGATAAAAAAAGTTAAAAGAGATTTTTATATGAATAGATTTTTAAGTTTTTTTTAGAATATTCTCGTGGTTGCAAAATTTGTCAATTTGGTCAAAAAAAAGCCATTTTTTGATGACAAAAAGAGTCGAAGGCGGAAAATTTATAAAAAATGGAAGGTATATATGAGATGAGGCCATCATGGGATTGTATGCTTTTTTGTTTTAATAAACTTATTTTTTCTGGCATTGATATTTGTTGACGTGTGTAATTAAATAAACGAAACCATATATGCCTTCTATTAAATTAAGGTTACTCGTCTAGCAGCATAGCATCAAATTAAACGTTAATTACAACTGAAATTAAAAAACTTTCTTATTATGATAATATCTTGAAAGCTTCCTGATAATTAAAAATTATTAAAAAATAAAAATTAATAAATATTTTTTTCAATACTGTATTTAGTGCTTTAATATCGTAGATTGTGCTAAATATTTATATTATTCTGAATATTGTCAACTTAATTGCATTATCTCTTCAAGTAGACTCTTTTGCTTAGGAGAAACAATGTTTCCACTTTCACATTTGATTGACATTAATTGTTTTTGCTTGATGAACCGTTAGGTTGTATAGCCTGTTAAAAAAGCGTCTTTTTTAGGGGACATTGGACGTTGGAAGGTTAAGGAAGAGAAATATTTTTTAATTTTTTCTAATAATTCATAATTATCAAAAAGCTTTTAGGATTTTAATAATAAGGAAGTTCTTTAATTTTAGTTGTAAACAACCTTTATGTTAGGCTGCTAGACGAGTAACCTTAATTCTTAAAAGAAAGGGGGCTTATTTGGCTTCGTTTATTTAATTAAGCACGTCAACAAATATCAATCCCAGAAAAAATTTATTTTTGCAATAGCATAAGAGCTCCCACAATGGCCTTATATCATATATACTTTCCGTTTTTCGTAATTTTTTTGCCCTCGGCTCCTTAGATTAGTCCATATTTAAAAATTGGCTTTTTTTTGACCAAATTGACAAATTTTGCGACCTCGAGAATACCCTAAAAAGAAAAACTAAAGAATCTTTCAAATTCCTTGTAACTTGTATTTATCATCTCAACAAATGAGAAATAAATTTTTAGTATATCAAACTCTTACATCTGCATTTAAATAATACAGAATATTTCGCATTTATAAATACTACGATATATTACCGGATTTTAAAAAAATATCATGTAATTAAATTTAACAGTTTAACTGTTGTGACTATGCAAAAAAAATTCGTCTTTTTGTTCTTAAATTATTTTTTCATTGTTTCTAAAATTCTCAATGAATAGTTGACTTGATAAGTTTGATTAGAAAAAATGGTAAATGGATTTTTAAATCTCTAATAAGGTTTAATCTCTGTAGTTAGCTCGTAACTCTTTGTTGACCTGTGTTATATTGTCGACTTAAATAACTCATAACTAAAATGTAAATATAAACAAAAAAAGTACTATAGTAATACTGCATCTATCTATAAGGTTTGGGTTATTAATTTTATTCATGGTTTATAGATGAATGTTATTTTAAGGTTAATATTAGGTTTAAATTTAAATATGTTAGTAAATATAGTAACAAGGTTAATATTATAGTAAAATTTGCCAAGGGCAGAATAATTACTACCAATTTAACTTGTTACCTTTTTCTTGACTTCATATAAAAATATGTTTATATGACAAAATTCTTAGAAAATGTTAAAGGTAGAAGCTAGGTACCATTTATAAGAAAAACTTTCTGAAGTTAAAATTTTGTTCTATTGTATACAATTTCAATATATGTAAATATTGGTTGTTGCTTTAGGAAAAAAGAGTTTTACGATAGGATATAAAATTTATTTACATCTTGGATATTAGCATGTATACTAATGTAAATAGTTTCAAGAATTCACTACCAGATATAAGAACGAAAGCAAACAAAGGTTTCAAAAAAGCATTTAAAAAGTTCAACATATCCTAAGAGATATATTGTTTCATATTAGCTGAACGCAGCTACCGTCTTTTTAATTTTCCATACTTATTGACGTATCTGCAATTAAATTTTCAAAAATTCGCGTTGCAAATTAAAATATAAGATTAATAGTAGTAATTTGGCGCAGAGGTTCTTAGCAAACGATTTTAAATTTTTTGGTCATTCTCTCTCAAAACCCTAAATATCTTCAGAAGGAAATTAAATGTCCACCCTTAAAGGTAACACCAGGTTGACAAATTTCGTTTTCAGGAAAAAAATTTTTAGAAAATATAAATGAATGCATTCAATGATGGCCTTCTTTCAAAAATATTTTCCGTTTTTGGTTAGTTTCTTCGGCTTCAGCTTCTTAAATCCGCCCATATCAAAAAAATGGCCTTTTTGGACAAAATTGACACAATTTGCGACCTCTAAAACACCCTAAAAGAAGTAATTCAACAATTTTTTTATAAAATTCATTGTAACTTACATTTATCATCTCAAATGATAAGAAATAAGATTTCTAAGTAAATTAAGATAAACATTTAGATTATACAATATGTCTGGTACCCCAATCTAAATATGACCTAATTTATTTTCGGTTATTAAAAAAAATATTATTTGAATTTTTTTAACGGCCTACCTGTTTTAAATACAAAAACAAACATTTTCAACTTCTTTTTGTTTTGTACCCGTTTTTAACGTTTTTTCTAAAATTTCCAATGTCCTTATCTAACTTACTAAGTCTAGTTAGATGAACGGTAAAACGGTTTTTAAAATCCTTAAGATGGCATCTTTTATTTTTAGAGTTAGCACATGAATCTTAAAAAAATTTGTTGATTTGTGCAATATTCTAAGTTTATGTCTAAATAGAATTATTATGGTAATTAGTATCCTAAGGATTTTTTATATTGGTATTAAATTTTACGTCTTGTTACTAAAAACTTTATAAAATATTATTCATTTTTCTTTTTACAACATCAACTTTTTCTTATTTGTCATTTTTTAATTTGCAGTATATTGTTTTTTGTCATGAGCGAAACCCTTACCCAGTAAATGCCTGATTTCTTCTTTCTTTTGCCAAAACCTTAGTATTCATTTAATAAAAACGAATCAGCTCACTTATTTCGGTGGTGCAATCAGCAAATCTACAGATGGCACAAGTATCTTAATGGCATTATATGAAATTTTTAAATTTAATTTTTATGTTTTGAAGCAGGCCTTTAGCAAAATCAAATTTTTAGCCAAATTTTGTTTTGTAAATTTGAAAAAAAGGAATTATAACAGATTCCTTTGACTCTAAATAATGGTGCTATATCAATGCCATAATATAATTATTAAAAAAGAATTGCGATTAAAAAATGCAGTATTGTTTTTTGGGAGTTCTTAAATAACATTTTAAATGTAAAAAGCAGTATTGTTTATTATGCTGCCAACCTATTCAAAAAAACCTTATATTTGTGGGAAACAAACAGGTAAAAAAGATTGTATAAAAAGTAACGGACTACGAATACCATCATGACATTTCACTTGAACTAATATACCACATATCAACAAATTTTTGAGGGTTACGAGCTAACTAAAAAGATTAAGCCTGCCATCTTAAAGATTTTCAAATCCATTTACCGACTTAGTAAGTTAGAGCTACGAACATTGAAAGTTTTTAAAAAAGTGTCAAAAAAAACAAAAAAGTTTAAAAACAAAAATAAAGTCATTTTTTTTGCATACTAACGATAGCTTTGTTCAAAATCAATCATTAAATTATATTTTTATTAAAAACCGATTACGGTATATTCTGTATTATCTAAATGCTGATGTAAGACCTTGATATACTAAAAGTTTATTTCTCATAATTTGAGATAATTATTATAAGTTACCAGGGTTGATAAGAAAAAACAATTCTTTTTCTTTTTAGGGCATTTGAGAGGTCACAAAATATGTCAATTGGGTCAAAAAGTGCCATTTTTTTATGGATGGATTTAAGGAGGCAAAGGCGGAAAACTACCAAAAAAGGAAAAACATTATGAGATAAGGCCATCATGGGGATGTATGCTTTTATGTTTTCATAAACTTATTTTTTCTTAGATTGATTTTCGCGCCTGTGTAGTATAAGGGCAAGAGATAGGAATTCGTAATTCCGCCATCTATTGACAATTTTGACATATTATAGCAACCTGAATACGTAAGGGGCAGAACACTTCTACAAAACAACTGCAAAAAAAAGAATGTTAAGAAAAATTTTATTATAAAAGAATCACTAATGAATTATTTAGGCTAAAAAGTTCAAAAATTTGAAGAAAGTTAATTACAAGTTTAGAATAAAACTTGAAGGGTTGGAAGTAGTTTGAGAAATACAATAGTAATAAGGAAAAAATTAATGACCTATGCTGTAATAACTCTGTACACATCACAAATATTAATATGCCGTCAATATAAGTAGAATTGTATTAATAATGAATTAAAAAAAATGAATATTATATAAAGTTTATAACATCCATTTGAATGATAACATGGTTAACTAATAAAAAATATTAACTGTTGGCCTTGCATGCGTTAATATGTATTTTGGATGATTGTTTTAATAATTGGCCGTTCCTTATTTGATTGTTCAATCAATGTTATTATGCACATGTATAAAATCTCATATGTAAAACATAGTTTCGTACCTGTCGTAGTGTCGATTTATATAATTAGATGATTGCAGAAGATAAGCGTAAAAACCAGTAATAGGTGTTGAATAATTGGGTATTTCGGCTATCGTAATTTACTTGGTTGGACCGTCGAGATGGGGGTTGCTGTTGTACGGTGTTGAACTTTGCTGGTCTCTTGTTCCGTTTTTTAGCGTTATGTCACCTCTACTTGTGTGCGGCCTGCGTAAGTCGGGTTCTGTGTATAGGTGGTTTACCATCCGTTGTTGATCCATAAATTTATTATTATAATTTTTAACGCTCCTCTGCGATGTGCCTAGGTTAGACGGAACTTTTGCCGTAATCCATTTAGGGTGATGCTAGGTCTTACACTTTCGCGAGTTATAGAACAACCTTATAAAAAGGAAAAAGCGAACCGGTATCTATTGCGCGACCACCATCTTTTCCATCAGTATGCAAAGCCTTGATTCCATTATTGAGGTGTGATCTCCTTTATGTCTGAGAAACGTTTGGTTAATATCTCTTAAGAATTTTTGTTGGGGTGGTTTGAGTAAGGTGATATTTAATTGTGGGTTATTTGAGTTTTAATGTTAAACCATCTAATAGTTCATATCAATTTAGCATATTGAGGGATCACTTTAGTTCGGGCCGATTAATGGGAATTCAAATTTAGTTTGTGCTGATATAGAATATTGTAAGTCAATGACCTTCAATTCGTGTAGGGACGGGGGGGGGGGAGCCAATAAATGACTAGAGTTCCTTTTGTTGCCTTCAGAGAATTACACATTAGAAGATGTTTAAGATAGAAGAATTCACTGTCAAGTTTAACGCTGTTCTCACCAATGTATACTCATCGAAAACCGATAATACCGACGTGCCTATCGGCAATGATTTAAGGTGTAAGCCAAAATGTTTTTTACGAAGTTTTTAATTTTACCTGGTTCGTCCCGGGTTTCGGCACCATTGTTTAAGATGAATAAATTATATGATAATATATTTGTTGGGATTTAGTTAATTAAGATAAGAAATTTATCTCCTGGTGGCTAGGCCACCAGGATTTTACTAATAGATTTTAAAGATAACTGTTTAAATTTATATTTTCTTTATTAAGACAATGTTAAAAATAGTTAAGTAAAAAATAATAATAATAATATCTATAATAATCTATCTGGTATATATATATATTTTTAGACTATCATCGTGATGTGCACGATCTAATTTTAAATTAACTATAAAATCTAAATATATTTTTTATTACTTTTACTACACAATTCAAAGTTTATAATTAAACATAATGACTAATAAAAATTGATGACTAATAATATTGATGACTGCTATACAC